>VZTR01001115.1:238856-309805 GCA_013400775.1 Chaetops frenatus | reverse complement strand
TGCCCTGCCCTATCCCATCCCACCCCACTGCTAAGAAGAGCCAGGACACCGCCCAAGTTAGAAAGTCACAATTTATTTCAAATAAACCACGGGCACACCTCTGGCAACCGTCTCCCGGGCGGTTTCCGCCGCCCCTGCCCCTCTCTGGTGCCTGCGAAGAAAAGCGAGGGGTGGGAGCAGTCCTGTGCCCTCCCACACACCTCGACGCTGTCCCACAACCCCAACCAGACCGGGGCCGAGAAAGGAATTCCCAGAACAAGTGCCTCATTTAAAAATAAAGTTCTATTTTTCACCTGCTTAAAAAGTCTAAAATTTAGAGTGCAAGACTATAGTACAGAAACCTCCTGCTGCCCCGTCTGCGGGCAGGCAGAACGACTTCACTGCGCAGGGCAGCAGTCATGCAGTTTATGGTGTCAGTAGAAAACGTTTTGTTACAGTCTGGGAAGCCTGAGGACGAATAGAGATGAGGCAGCCAATGCACTAACACAAGCGAAGCCCAAATAAAAGAGTACCAGATGCAAGGATGGAGAGGTGTCGGGCTGGTGCAGGAGCTGGAAACAAGTGCAAAAAAGAAAAAAAGAGGGCAAACATTCCACGTCTGTAGCAGTAATGCATCAAAGGGAAACTTGTACCTCAGAATTAACGGCTCCTGAGCCACTTTTTATCACCTACATCCATGTAACCTTGCTAACTCAAAGAGGGCCATGTACTTATTAGAGGGGGGAAAAATGGCCTTTTCTTTTAGTGTTGAGAACCCCCATTTCCTTCCTGTCACCTGCCTCCTGAGCAGTGTCATTCACCTTACACACAGAGCCAGCAGCCCCTGTGCCCTGTACGTTTCGTCTTGAAGTCCATTACTTTCTGTATAACACCAATACAGAAGCAGTCCTGCCTGGGCTGCAAGAGCAAGTCCTGTTGTTATCCTAGGGTATGGCAGTAGGATCTGTGGGTGCAACCCAGGACTTTCACCACTTTCAGAAAGGATGTTTTGTTTAAAAATAAATGGAACTGTTGACAAAGCTCTTATTACTGTTCCTCAGCCAAGCATCTCAGCAGCCTGTCCAGTAAGCCTGGCCACAGCTATATGGTCTGGCTTGTCTACAAACAAGGACTCATAGCAAAATATTTTGAGGGGGCATAGAAGAGGGAGGGAGGGAAGAAGAGAAGAAAGGAGGGAGGGAACAAAGAGGGAAGAAGGAGAGAGACAAAACCTCATTCTCATTTAGCTCAAAGCTGGACAATTATGTAACAGAAATGAAAATTCTTTGGGATTCGGAAATTCCACATACCTGTTCTGCAGAGGGATTAGGTGTTAAGATAGCTATGTTTAGACAATGAGAACACCAGCTTTTATCCTAATCAGTACTTTGCACATTACATTTTTAAAGAACAGTTTAAACACTGCTCCTACTCACTGCAAACTGCTGGGTCTCACCGAACCTTCCCCGCTCCACTATCCCTTCCTGTGGAAGCAGCATGCCAAGACAATCATTTGGGAAGGGGCGAGGAAGAGAGACTGACCTCTAGGATATATCATAAGGAGGGCACAAAGAAGCTGCTGCTGGGTGCAGAGTAAGGAATGAAGTCAAGGGACAGTGGCTGGAGCAAGGTCAAATCTATCTCTATGGCTCCAGCCCCGAGGGGAGCCAGAACAGGACAGAGCAGGAACATAAGGAGCCATGGCTATGGAGATCTCTTAAACAGCAAGCAGTGCTGCTCCCAGAAACCACAGACCCCTTCCCTGCCCTGCTCTCTGACTCCAGCCATCTCTCCACAAGCCTGCCCTACCCTCAGCTGCTTCTGCTGTAATACTCACTCCATGGCCAGCAGCTCCTCGCAGTGCATTCCTTTGTTCCCTGAGGATAGATCCCACATCAGGGACAGGAGGGAGGAAGGAAAAGGCCTCTTTGAAATTTTCTGCTGTGTACAAGCATTGGCCACAGGATTAGCTCCTATGACAGCTACTCTTTGTTTAAACTAATGCATCAGTCTTGATAAAATCTATGAGCCCAATTACACCTGTTGCAAATACCTGGGTCACATGTCTCAGGTACATGAAAGAGGCTCCATCAGCACAGTTAGCTTATTCTGACATGTGGGAATTTAGCACTTTTCCCCCCTCCAGTTCAATCTTTATCAAGTGACATTGCATAAGAACAATACAAGGATGCATCAAAGGCAACACTTCCAAATATAGCAGGGAAGAGAATCCCATGAGTTCCCTACAGAGGTGAAAATTTCCTCAGATCCAGCTGCACCTTACTGGCTGCAAACAACAAGCTCCTGGTGCAAGTGACAAAGATATCTGTGAAATCCTAGTATGTGGCCTGCTTCCTGTATCAAACAGGCAAGAACCAGCATTTAAGTAATAACCTTTTTCATGTTAACCCCTACTAAGATGAACTAGGTTTTCATATTTTTATTTTAGTGTATATTTTACATTAGAAAAGAGAATGTTAATAAAAAAGCTCCACATGCTCCTAACAACCAATGTTCTGATAAGTTCTCACCAGCATCAATACTAATATACAAATAAATTAATTTTGCTAGTTAGTTTTCTGCCTGGCTTGGTGCAGGCTCTGCACAAGCAGTGCACCTGTATTCAAGTGCCCGTCCACATTGCCAACACGTGCCAGGGAGTGTGTTGTACATAATCTTTCCTCCTCATAATGTAATGGTGTTTAGTCTCACTTTGATGAATGAGATCAATTTTTCTCAGCCATGCTACCCACAGGCACAAATAATCTTTATCAGGCTGCATGGCACTGTTACAACATGGATTCTCTCATTCTGCAAAAGCCCCAAGCCTTGATTTACAACTGTATGCTACTACTCCCTCATCACTCACTTTGGCAATACAACATCCTCCCCACAAAAACAAGTAAAGCAAAAATCTACATGGAAGACCTAAAATTCATCAAATGCAGAATTTGATTTCTCTCAATTTCACTCAAACTCAAGGCATATCCCCCAACGTTAACCCAGTCTGTCCCCTGCAATTCCTCTGTTTGCTTTTGTTTGTGTAGCTGGATTTTGCACAGCTGATTTACAAGAAAAAGAGATGTCACATGTGATCATACTGAATCACAGCCAGTGCCGGTACTGTCAGGCCAGACACAGCAGCAGCCACCCTTAACACCAGCCACTCTCCTCATGCAATGCCAATGCTGCAACGCCCTGGTTAAAGGAGCACTGGAAAATCTAGCTGAGATATTTTGTAACCTCCTTTAGTGACTAGGAGGATTTTTGGGTCAGAGGAAGGGAGAGGGAGAGGGGGAAAAGCCCATTAAATTTACAAGCAGATTAAGGAAAAACACTCCACTGCCAATTTATTTTTAAAAAGGGTTGTGTGTTATTCTAAGGTTTGTCTGTATAATTGTACAACCGTTGAAAATTACATAAACTGTAATGATCTAACACTATTAACAGCCATTCAGAAAAAAACTCCCTCCCCTTCTGAAACCATCAAGGGCAGGAGGGAAATGGCCCAGGAAATATGCCAATCTGAGCTCTGGCCTCTAGCCTGGCAGAAACAGAAACAGAAAGATAAGAGAACAAACTGGACTAAGAGGTGGTGTTTGCATGTGTCTGACTTGCAAGGGGAGGGGTGGCTTTGTCCTTGGCCGTGTTCTCCCAGAGGCAGTGCCTGCTTATCCCAGTGAAGCTGCCATCACTTCACTCGCTGCTCTCACCCCTGCACTGTCACTTCCTCCTCTCTTATGTGTCATGGAAGTCTTTCAGCAGGGTCCTCCGTCTCTGCTCTGCTATGTGCATCTGATTCTCTAAGTCCTGGTAAAAGAGAAGGTACAAACTGTTACCATAAACTCCCTGGAGAAGACCTCATTTTCCTCAGGGAGACTTTGAATTCCAGCTTGAGAAGCACCAGCCATCACACACTTCATGCACACTCTGGATTACAAGATCCCAGATCCTCTTCTTTTTTATGTGGGCTCCCTCTGCAGTTCCCCAGCACCTGTTCTGTCTAAAATGCTACACACTTAAGAAAACTGCTTTTCACCAGAAGGCTGCGTGCAGTCTCCTCCAGAGGTCCATGGGACATGTTTCATTTTGCAGGAATCCCTGCAGCCCTCCCTCCTCTCCCACGAGGCAGTGAGCACTCTGCTTCTACATCATCTGCTGGCTAAAGGTGGTTTCTGGATCTAGTTTCTCAGAACCCTCACTTGACAGCCTTAGTGCTCCTGCAGAAGTGTTAAGCCCAACAAACAAAATCTGGCCAACAGGCTCAAGCAAGCAGAACACTCACCCCTCTGTCATAGCTGTCTGCTCGCTCCACCTTCCATGAGAGATTTTCAATCTCAGCTTCCAGCTGGGCCTGCTGGTATTCAAACTGCAAAGAGCAAAATAAGAGACATCAACAAGAAAACAGTTTAGTGGAGCAGTTTCATACCACACATTACACTTGAGGAGCAGACAATGTGTTCTGCTGACAGTAGTGCTGGCAGAGCAGGTTTGTGTCTTCTTACCTACCCTCACCTAGATGGCATCACCCCTTCTGGGAATTTTTTGTGTAAGCAGTCCCTAACCTGTATTACTCAAAATTAACCCAGTCAGCCTAAAAACACTGCATGTAACAAACATTTCCTAATTCAGCTTATTTTGCCATAAACAGGTCACAAAATGCTCTCATAAGTAGCTCTGCAGGCAGAGTGTAGACATTGTGAACCACTGCTGGGAGCAGCAACTTGTTTCACTGGCACAGTCAGATCCAGAAGAGAACATCTATCCACAGCCTTAGAGAACACACGATGCCATGAAGAAAGAAAGATTCTATAACAGGTTTTACAAGACAGCTGAATCAAAGAAAAAACTCTTCACTGAATTCAAGGTTATTTTTGTCCTTTTTCAGCCCATGAGATGCACCAAGCCAGAAAGGAACTTATACCAGAAATAAAAAGCAAAGCTACATCCTGATCCAAGGAAAAGCTCTTCTCCAGCAGCTCTTCACAGGAAATATGGCCCGCAGCATTGTGATAATCTTACCAAGAAATAAATGCACACTTCCAGCCTCAAAATATTCTGGATAAATGGCTTGTTAGTGAAAGTGCAGTGAAATCCCCTGGGAAAATAACATAATGTATAAGAGGACAGAGCTGCTGGTTGACTTCAAGAGAAGAGGGAAGGTGCAAATCCACCTATTTATCCTGTCCTTACCTCAAACTCAGGACTAAGATTTCAGACACTTCCAAGCTCTGGAATTCAGCCCAGCATGCTGCAGGCTATACCCCAAAAAGTTATCAGCAAAAAAAGAGCAGAACATCTTACCAGCTTCTTTCTGGGACCAGACTCCATGTAGTAGGCATATGGATATGTGTACTGCAGGGTGTAACGACACTGTCCAAGAGTGGGAGGAAGAGAAAGAGAAAAGGACAGGAGTCTCAGTCTTGGAAGTCAGCACAGTCACATTTATGTGATCACTATAAGCTAAGAAGCCACCTCCTGACAACTGGACACTTCCTGGTAGAACTCCCTACACCTTCCTTGGAAGAACTTGTGCAGGTCTGTATATTGTGGAGTATTACTTCACAGAGGTAATTTCCAGATTATTTGTGGTTAGTTAATGTCCTAGACCACAGGTACTGTCCAACATAATCACAATTCTTAAATCTCCTTCCTTAGTTGGTGTTATGAATTTAGCATTCTGGCATGTATTCTCTTCTCTGTGCCAAACAAGACACAATTACCCACCTTTGCAAGTAGTTTTGCAGCATTCTGTAGGTATTGCCAATCTATCCATGTCCCCAAGTTGTTCATAACTCTTTCTTGGATTTTCTCCTGGATTCGTTGGTATGTCTGTGCCTCCAGCTGTAAGCTTTTATTGTGATTCTCCCACTGCAAGGGGTGGGGAGACAGGGAAAGGAGAAAACGGCATGAGAACAGAGTACTACTGCTGTAAAAACACAAGCTCTAGCAAGCAGAAATTGGAGTGGGGCAGGAGTCCAGCAAGGCAAAACATGCTGTGGAAAAGAATGGCAAGGCAGCACCTCCAGTAGCAAGTGGTGGAGGCTGTAGACAACAGACTGACAGCAGCAAGAGCAGGGAGCAAACTCAGCTCCTCCGAGTGGGAATGCGCTCTGGTCACACAGTGACCTCATGTCTAACAAGGGGGAAAGTCATGGTGATTCCTCTACTTAAAGGATTTCTATAGGAAGGTCAAGAGTTTAAATTAACATTTGACACGGGCTCAGTGAACTCCAATATCCATGTGCACATTGTAAACATGGCTATTTCCCAAAGCTTGTTGGTCTGGAGAGCCAAGAAGGAAGACGTTTATTTTATGGCAGGACTTGGCTCATGCTATGAAGAATGAACTCATTTTAATGAGGAAACTGAAAGGCAGCAGTATTTAACCTCTACCACACTCTCTTCTAGAGATGTTGTAGAGTTGCTCTGCATGGCCAGGTGCATGGAGCCTGCTGTGTGGACAGAGATGCTCTGATGGCAACTATTAAAAATGTGAATACATTAAATTTTAGTAAAACTTTGCTACAGCCAATGGAGCTTTGAATATGGTAGACACATTATTTAGTTTTTATCTGTATAAAGACGTACTGCAAGGAACTGAAGTTCCCCAGTCCTGGAAGGAAATGATTGGAGCAATATCTATCTACTGCAGCAGCACTCAGCCTGCAGGTACATGGTACACTGACACACAGGAAATACTGATTTTCTCTAGCACAAGTGAATATAAGAGTAAATACGATTTCCTTTGGGTATGACATTACTGGTTTGGATGGGACTTTCAGGGCAGGATTTTGAGTGAAAAACAACAGGGCCTGAAAATTCTGCACAGATTCTCTCTGGGCAGTTTCTTGCACGGAGATTGCTGGCAATGACCTTTGCACCAGGCAGGGAGCATTAAAAGGCTACAGCAGCTCTGGCCAAGGAGATGTCTCCTACCCTCTCAAAATAGAACAAGTACTTCTTAAGGGCCTCCCTGGCCTGTGCTTGCTGACTCTGGTTTACAATATCAGGATTCTCTTTGTACCGACTGCATTCGTAGTACTCGCTGCCGTGAGTCTTCCAGTCCCCCAGACACATCCAGCAGAAGTCTGCAGAAAACAGCAAAAAAACCACTGTAATGCACAGAAAAAAACCTCTGAGAAAGAAAAGCTCCAGGAGACAGAGCCCATCTGTTTTCAGATATTTCTGCTAAGCCAAGAAACACACACATTTTGTATCATCTTGTAAAACAGAACTCAACAGTGAGCCAAAAATACCAGCCTGTCTTGAAGATTTTAATTGCAGAGACTCTCATTCAACTATGGCAAGTTAATCTTTAAGTTCTGCATCCTGTAAAAACCAAAACCACTGGGCAGAACTGCACTTGCACCCTGCACATACTGTCACTCTGGGTTAGAGAAGAGGCTGCAAGTCTCTTTTGCGAGTTGCACCCTCCCCACTATGGGCACACTGCCCCATGCAAACCTCTGTCTGAATAAAAGATGAACAATCAGATCCAAATGTGAACTAAGTAATGCAAAAGAAAGTCTTCCCTCAGTTCTCTCCAGGAGGGAACTACCCAGGTAACATCAGATGTCACTGAGGTTTATGACACTTGGAGTTAGATGCTGCTGAAATAGGAAGAAGGCAGAATAAAGAGAGCAATAGTAAAAACAGCAAAGCATGGCAATTTTCTGATTTCAGAGTAAGGTTGTGAGTGTTCTACTGCGAAGGATAAAAGATGGAGATTAAGTTGCTACCATAAGGATCCCTTCTGTGTTACTTATGATAAAGAGACTGAAATCTGCATTTCCCAAGCTCATCAGCCCTCTCAAGTGCTAAGTCACCGTGGTATCTCGGCACTTGCCTGCTCCCCCTGGTCATAGAGCTCCATCAAAGCATGTCCAGTGCTGCAGAGAACCCCAAAGCGAAGGAAATGAGAGAGAACAGTCATCTTAAATCACCTTCCCAATAAGACTCTGATATTACAATAGTTTCTAGGGGTACACTTATCAACTGAATACAACTATCTCACTCCAAGGCAACAGAAATTAATTCTGTCATGAAAAGATAAATGCAAGAACAGGCAGTCATTCTGTAGGGCCACAGAATGGGCCAAAGACACTCAGGCTGCTAATTGCACAGGGGTGGACTGAGAGGTTCAACACCTGCTGTTACATATAACAATTCCCAGCTCCTGCAGTTTCATCTGGGTTGAAGCTCATTATTTCCATCGCTGAGCAGGAATTAAGCTGATCTGAGTAAACGGCTACATTTGAGTATTTTCAGCTGATTACAAATACAATTATATGGAAAGCTCTCCTGTGAGATGGATTCTACTGTTAATATTCTGGAGACTTCTCTATCCAATAGACATGTCAGGGGGCAGGAGTCAAACCAGCACTGAAACAGAACACAGCTGAGATCACAGCCAGTGGGGGAAAAAGCTATCACACAGAAATTTGTAATTAATATCCTGTTCAGCTTTTACTAAGGGGAAAATATTTCAGCCTGTGTTCACAATTTGTCTTCCTATCACAATAAAAAGAGAAGGGATCATCACCACTGACAAACATTGCAGAGAAAACAGCTTCCAAACCCAACTTACCATGCTTGCATTTGGAACATTGCTGAAAAAGAAGAGACAAGAGGCACTTGGTTAGCAGAAAGTGTGGGAAAAAAATTCCACTTAGAACAAGGGAGGTTTGACATGTCGAGGGAATTACTCACCATGTGATTGCAGCCTCCATTCTTTTCAATACAGATATTGCACTTGGGACACTGAGGAAACAGACACAATTGTTACATACAACTCTAGCAGCCTTCTGAAGAATGACAACACTTGTATGATTATTCCTCTCTGCCTTTTTTTCTTTAAAATATGCATTCACATATGAGAATTATTCTCATATGAGAATATTAGCATTTATACCCTGCTTCCCACAAGTTCCTGACAGCTCCATTTAAAAGAAGGCAGAAAGGCAAAGTCAGGAAGTTACACTGCGGCACTGGACTGTTGGCTCAAGAAAACAAATTTACTGTTGTTACTCCTTGTAAAACAGAAGGTCTTGCTGAGTTACCACTCTGCAGTTACTCAGGCACAGGGACAAGATTAGTTCATGTATAACAGTGTATCACAGGTACTTTGACTACAGATAATTGTCACTATATTCTGCCTTCAGTAGCCACTAACAAATGACATCTCAGCTACCTGCAGAGAATCTGCCTAACCACAGGAGAGCTGCACACACTCCCACTCCACAGATACCCTGGAGTGTCCAAATACATTTTTTGGGTTGCATAGCTAAAAAGGAAGAAGTGAGTTTTGTGACTTTGTATAAATTTTCATGTCAGGCAAAATGTATGCCAGGACAATGCTCTATAAAATAGAATCCTATTTCTATAAACAAGCATAGCATAACAATACTATCACATGCTGGCACCTTCTCCAGAGAAGGAAGGGAGCTTGAAATCTCTGGTCCATCCAAGTACCCCCTTTCCTGACATAACTGAAGCTTGCAGCTAATCAGGACTGTCACAATTGCCACTGGCCACGGTAGCACAAATGTAGCCAAGAACTGTTTTGAAGTCAGGCCACAAAATGCCCAAAAGACATTAAAAGTTCCAATCTCAGACTGCTAATTTAGAGGAGAAAGATAGTAAATTTATACAATTCTATAGGTAGGCTAGCATGCACAATATATAATACTATTTCTTTGTCTTGGGTCTAAATCTACTAGAAGTACTCCAATATCTAATTTATAGACTTCAACTACACCATTTTGCAGTGCTTGCCAAATCAAGACTTTTTCCCTCACCCTCCAGTTCACAATACTGCACAGAGTTGTTCAGGCTTAAACACCACTGGTGCCTTATTTGGTACTGACTTTGCACTTTTGACACTCTCTCCTTCCATTTTAAATACATCTCCACTAATAATTTCAAAGTTGCCACAATTCTTTTGCCTGTGGGAGGACAGCACACTGGGCTGTCAGACACTCACACCAGGTCTGGAACAAGGACCACGAGGTCCTTACTGCATGAGGGCAGCTGAGCTTCCCAAACAAAGCATTCCCAAGGCATTCAGTTGAGTTACATCACTACCACAGGGACATAAATAGTTCACATATGACAGTAGCTTCTGACAGAAGCTTCTTGACAATCCCTAGGGAGCTGTGAGAATTTGCAGGCTGCGAAAAAGAAGAACACAAAGCTATGTGTATATAGAATTAGATCCAGCTTTTCAGGCAGGCCTAGAGGACGAGAAATAACATACAGGTGCCTGTCCTTACATCTTTAGTGTGAGCACTGATGTAGTTGGCTGTTTCAGAGTCATCTGCACACTTGGTGAGCCATTTCCGAATGGTAGCGCAGTCTGTGGGCGCGTGGTACATCTGCCGACACTTAAAGCTTAATAGGGGGGAGAAAAAAAGAAAAAGACATATCAATTTCTAAGGAAATGACTCAAGGATTGAGGTTTTCCTGACCAAAATCTGGGGGGCCCAGTAAGGGTTAGAAATGCTCTTATGTATTAGTAGAGTGTGAAGACCAAGACTGAACTCCAGTTCCTGCTCCTCTTGTGTACAAGTCAGAGACAGGATGAAAGTGAACCCAGGCCTGAAAAATCACGTGTCTGAGGGCTGATGTGTCTCTTCCTAGAGCCCACCTATGTCTCCTCTAACATGACTGCAGAGTTCTGGGGAGGACCAGTCACTTACAAGCAGCCTGACTCCAGTGGCAGGTATCAGGCACCTGCGTTAGCATGACTTGACAGTCCCTGGTAGGTAAGGGCCATTTGCACAGAGATAACAGAAAGCTGGGTCTCTAAACTGGGAGTCAAATGTTTTTAATAAATTTAAAAACTCAATACCAGCAGATAGCAAGGAGGACTCCATGTTTACTACCAGAATCTATATCATTCACTATGTCTGTAGGAAAATTTTTAACTTAGCCCAAATGTGAGAATGGTACATTTTAACCCCTTGGCTACTCAAGCTCTGTGTTCCCTGGTTGTCAGAACACCCATGCTCCCAGGAGTTTAGGAAGCAAGGGGACATTTGACCACCTGCAGTGGTCACACCACAAGTGTCAAATTACTCAGGCTAACTTAAGTTACAAACAACTCTAGCAAAGCATTTCAGATACTTCTACACACTGAAACTGCTGGCAAGCAAAAGGAGTGGCTCTGAGGACAGCACATACTTTCCCTGTGATCTCTAACCTTCTCTGTTTCTTACCAGAAGACCTCATTGCAACGATTGCACTGCACTCGCCGGGCTTTTGGCTCTTGTACCTGTATGACCATAGGGCAATCTGCACCAGGACACAGCTGCAGCTGGTAATGGCTCTGTGGACACACCAAGGGAGTAAGATCAGCAGTGGGTGCAGGAGAGCATTATCTGTTCAACCACTTCTGTCCTCAAAAACATACAAGGCAGTTATTTCATATTAAAAAAGAGTGGAAAGTGTCACCAGGTCTTGGCTATCAGAGCACATCCTGCCTTTCCTAATACAGAAGAGGTTTGTTAGTTACTTACAGCTTCTCTAGAACAGGGAATTCAAACAGACAGTTACAGACTAAGTCAGCACAACAAACAAAAACCCACAAAGACACCAAACAAACTATTTTATTCCATTTGAGCTCTTTCCCCATCTTTCCTTACATTCCAGAAGCTATTCAGCTGCCCTCCTCTGGTGGCCATTCCTTTCCAAAGGGTCTCTTATTGAGAAGAGATGACACCATGCTTTCATACTGCTTTGCTACTTTTTGGGTGTTCTCTGTCTGTTCCCAGTTACCAGAATATTCTTGCATATTTAACCTTAACAACTGCTGCTTTAATTTCAAAAAAGCTCACACAAAATGTAATTGAGCATGCCAATTCAGCTGGGCTACCCTAAGCTGAGGGACCTATTTTTCTGGACCTAAAAATACTTATGTAAGAACAAGAAGGACTTGAATAATCAGATTGAAGTTTTAAAATTATCAACTGCAACACTGATAATTCTAAAGCACCAGCCAAGGAGTCAGTGGATGACTTTACAACAGAATTTACTTTGGCAACCTGCTAGAGCATTTTGTCAGTGAGGCTGTCCTACAGAAGCAGCCACATCATGCCTATTGAGGACAATTTTGCTGCAGTTACTGCAGTTCTAATCAAAAATGCAAGACACTTCAAACAAAATTTCTGCAAGTCATTGGTGACTTGACCCAGGGTATTTTAAAAATGAAAATATCTACTACCTCCACATAGTCCCTGAAGAGGTAGCGCCTGTATTTGTCTTTCAGCTCTTCACTAGGCAGCAATGGAAACACAAAGTCTTCTGGTGTCCGGAGTAGACAGTCCTGAGCCATGCAGGACACCCCTGAGAAGAGGAAGCAACATCTTAGCACAGTGCAGCTTAAACTAAGGGGTTAATGCACAAAGAGTATTCAACACAGTTTCCTCAGTGCCATCTGTTGTTGTGGCAAGAGGGATACAACTGTGAAATAAATCAGGGCTGCTGAAAAGCTGAAGCCCAACTGTCTTCACCAAAAGATGACAGGGCACATGTGTGTCCAGGACCAGTGAGTGCTTCAACCAGTATTCACAAGGTCAGATACTGAAATTAGAAAATTACATGTTACTGCCATGCCAACACGAAAGACAGGCTTGGAAAAGCCCAAAGCAACTCTGGCAACTACTGGCTTGTTCCCCAATACAAAGGGAACAGATGTTTGCATCCATAAGCACTCCAGGGACATTGCAACAGTACATCATCACAGATGCAAATTCTATTCGACAGATTTGCAGTTTGTAACTTGTTACAGTCATGCTCTTGACTCATCAGGATGGCCAATGGGGAACATACAGACCCAGCACCGCATCCACCTTGAACTCACCAACTCCAACACCATCCTTGACGAGCACTGTACAGTGCTGCTCCCAGCAGCTGCGACAGAACTGGTGCTGACAAGCCAGGGAGAGCAAGTTCTCCTTCCGGACAAACTGCATGCACACTGCGCAGTGGTGGGAGGAATGTACCATTGCCTGCAAGAGAGACAAATCAGCAGTACAGTGAAAGCATCCCAGATATCCCAGAGCATTTTCAGCTCATCCACAGACACCTGCATCACCCTCATTGTGACAATGGTCTCCAGGGAGGTTCATAAGCAGCTGGTGTGCTAAGGTGTTGCACTGCCCCAAACAGTCAGTCCTTCTCAAGAACATCTAATCTCACAGAGCACAATAAGTTGACAGTCACTGAAGAGTTTCTGCCTCTCCTCTAGTGCTGCCCAGAGCTCATCTTTACTTTTCTGGTTCTTACTGTCACCTTGTTTGAAATACATCGTGTTAGTCCTTCCCTGGATTTACTAATATTCTTTGTTAGCTGGGCCAGACTAGCTCCACAGGCTCTGGAGAGCAGCTGTCACTGCGAACAGGCTTAGCAATGCCCTTTTACCAGACAGCAATTTTGGGTAATGGGAGACACAATTGTAGAGTGTTTATATGGAAAGGAAAGGAAATTCACAAACTATCACCTCCCACCTCTTATCTTCTGCCTATGCTATTTTTGGCAAAACAGGCATTGTCCCTTCAGCTGAAAAGGGTTTGTTTGAAATCAGGGATAAGTGATACTGCTTCATCAAACCACTGAAAGTAGTCTGGTTTCCCCCTATGTAGTGCAGAGCTGATCCCAAGACAACAGATCCAGCCTTTGACACATCTCCACTGACCCCTGGGACCTGCAGAACTAGGTCTAGCCCAGCATCATCAAAACCAAGGCCCTACAAAGCTGTCAGCTGCAGTTTATGTTCCAGTTTTTCTTTTCACAGAGAAGTCATAGAATCACTTTTTATCCACTTTGCTACTCCTGGAGAAGCTGGTGTGATCCTGCCATCAGTTTCCACACTGATCTCTGCATGCTGGAGACATGGAGCAGCAGCACCACGATATGCAGCCACATGACTGACAGAGCTTGATTTATGGCATGGCCACATGAAAGAGGAAGTAATGCAAATTTGTTCTAAGTGGCTTCACTTACAGAACAGAACAAGATTCACTGAGTCTGTAATTGCACTGGTTGCCTGGATCAGCTGCTCAGGCTGAAGAACACACGTGCTACCTCAAACCCTCTCGCATGCTGCCTCTCTGAGCTCACCACTACAGCTTCTCCCTATGGGGTCTGTCCCTCTACAGACACTCACTATGAGCACCTGTCCCCAGAATCATTCTGCATTACAAGCTGAAGCACAGAGCACCTTGCTCTAGCACACACAGACTGTAATGAATTGCCTAGGAAATCAAGTTTAAATTAACCTTTTAACCATACTATCTTTCTTCCTAAAATAAAATCACTGTTTGTAGGAGACTGGAGAAATGGTTAATGGGTCATAACAACTGAAGTGTGCGTTTGGGTGGGGGTAGGACAAGTTCTGTGAAAATGGGGTGTTCACTGGTCCACATCCCACCCACTGGAGCCTGGAGCCTCTGGTTGAGGCCCAAAGTGGACCAAGCCACTGGAACACTGAAAACCCCACCTGTGGGGAGGGACCAGAACTGACAAAAGGCCGTAACAACAGTGCACAGCCTTGATGAGTCCCACTGCCTTGGGCCTTACAGCAGCTAAGATTGCACTGGATCCAAGGTGATGACTATGGATATCTCTCTCTCTTTCTTTTTCTTCCTTTCTTCTCCTAACTTCCTTTTCTTGAAATCTGGATGGATTAGAGTTTGCTAAGTCAGCATCTTGCCTTACTTTAATTGGATGTTGCTTTAATATTTGCCATGTCATTATGGTCCAAAGTCTGTAAGTAGAAGTTTGCTATTCAGTCTCCTGAGAAGTTTGTTGTCTTCTTCTGCACTCTACCCAGGGGTATGAAAGTACCTAACCCCCTTTCAAACACTCATTGAGAGAGCTCAGGGCATGACCATTTTTCAGGTGCAGCAAGCAGGGTGTCCTTGAGGGTGATGAGGAGCAACTTCCTACTGGGACAAAGGAGAACTGTTATTCAGTCGAAGCTGAATTTTCCAGCAGAGAGATCGTGGTAACCTGGGAAAAGCATGATCTCAACTGCTGCCTTCAGCTAGACTTGCTAAAAGATTACAAAGCTTGTCCAGCTTCGAATGGACAGAGCTGGGCTGAGGAAAACTGGCATTCTCTGGCTGATCTTGTGGAAAAAATGCAGTATTTAGAAAAAAAGGAGGAAAAAAAATGGCAAGGGCAAATCCATAGTCTGCACACTTTTGAAAGCTGCTTTAATTGCTGCTCAAAGAGACAAGCACAGACCTAAGTAATGAGATAAGGTGGTGAATGGGTCTTTGACTGAATAGGTTAAAATATTGCAGGTGACCTTGGAAGCAGAAGACAGTGACCAGCAGAAAACACATAGGAGTTAAATGCTGAAAAGAGACTAACAGAAAACTTACATATTTGACTAAATGAATCCCTTTTGAGAGAAAGAGAATTACATTAGCAGATTGCCTGCTTGAAGGGGGAGGATTTGGAGCATGAGGTGGGGCTTTCCAGACTCATTAGAGGTGCACCTTACTGACAATGAAGTCACCTGCCTTCATCCTTGGGAGGAGCTTGATACAGCAAAGCCAGACCCCCAGCCTCTCCCTAAACTCTGCCCACTTATAAAGACTGATACTGTTTATGAGATGGAGTGTGAGGAGGCAGCACCCACTGCAATAACTAAAGAGCCCTATTCTGCAACTGAGCTGGCTCAGCTGCAAGAAAAATACAGCAGTCATGCAAAGGAAACTGAAACAGTATGTGTGGAGGATTTCACTGATGGGGGGAAACAGCATAAAGCTTTTGGAGGAGGAAGCACAAGGACCCTGTGGTCCCAGAGCGTCCTTCACAATGCATAATGGCAGAGAGCCCTGGTCTCTGACCCATAGGGCAGCCTACTGGGCAGGAGGTTTAGACCCCTTGGAGAGGGGAGAACCCATCTCTGTGCCCACCCCAGCATTGGGTAACCTCACTGAGAGTGTGCAATAGGCTGCTTGACTCCAATTAATACATGAGAGGGGTCTTGCAACCTGTCAGTCTTCTCCCATGCTGTTGTTTGCTGAGACAGAGAGAATAAACGCCCTGATCAAAAGACTACCTGAGCCATTGAAGCTTTAGGCAACTCAATTGCTTAGAGCTGCTTGTAGGGGTGGACTGCAGGCAGGACTGGTCTTACATGGGGGGCAGTTGGTAACCTATGGCAGACAGATAGGATTTGTTGCAAATGAAGACTCAGACTGCTGTCCAAAGGGCAAAGCTCAGGGAATGCATGGGTAGTCACAGATGTCCATGGCAGAGAACACAAAATTAACACCAGATGGAGAGTTCTTTCTTTTTAAAACCAGTTCAGGTGGGACTGGGTTTGCTTTTCTCTCTCCTCTTACAGATATTTCATGAGAAGATGATTGGCCATGAGAAGATGAAGTGGCAACAGGACTGAAGAGTTACACTATTCTTCACTGCATCAATTATTTGCATGCATTTTGTCTCAGTAGTTTGGTCATGTTTATATTTGTAATGTTTGGTCTCAGTTTTGCAGTATGCATAGAAGTTTGCCTCAAGCATTGTTTTGGGTTGCCACATTGGGTGAAAAAGATTCCTATACCACTTCCTACCTCTTCGGAGCAAAATACAAAGTTACTGTAAATTAAAGTTGTGGAAGTGTTTGGTCCAAACCCAGGACCCTGACTGAAATGATGTGCTGGTGCTCTTCACCTTGCCTGCCAAGGAGGTTGGAATGGCTCATTGCAGGTGGAATACTCAACAGCTGATAGAAGACATGGATAAATCTTGAAATTTGGATAAAACTTGGACCAATTTGCAGGTATGTCAAATTAGAAAGATTTTTTTTTCTGGACTTTAGGCAGATAATTTGAGCCCATGAAGATTACACTTCTGTCAGCTTAGTTTTTTCACTATCTCCTAGTTACAAGACAGCTCAGATGCCAAATCAAGCTTTTAAGATCTCCTATGCCCCACAACCCAGAGCGCTTCCCAGATGTAGCATTTTATCAATCAAAATCTGACACATGGCAATGCATTCCTAGGGTACTTCTATCAATTGTATCAAGACACCCACCATGAATGAAGTCTATAAATGTGCAACAGGAAGTTTCTATTTAAAGGCAGGGGGAAAAGTATCTGAAGACCTGTGCAACCCTGGCTACAAAAAACAAGTTGTTGGTTCAGATATCAGCACTGACTGACTCAGCAGCAACACAACTCACTGGGAGATTTACCTTAAGCATCCCTGAGCTGGCATCTCAGGTAAAAGAAAAGATTAAAAAAAAAAAAAATCTGTTCCAGACACAGACAAGTTCTGTTCGTTCTGTGCAGCCAGAACTTCCTTTCAGTGTCTTTTTACAGAGAACAGAATCAGAAGAGGCAGCCAAGCCCATGCACTCTGCTCCTTCCATTGTGTACCATCACTCACGCCAAAAAATGATCCTAATTTTCTTGAAGGAAGTAATTCTTGAACACTACCTGCAAGCCAACAGCAAAGCTGCTACTTAAACCTTAGAGACCTCTTGAATGCATTCTCATTTCAGAAATAAACTCAGCAATGAATTAGGGTGTCAGACCTGAGTTTGCAAAGGGTTAACATTGGACAGAGTATGCCATTAGTAATGCAATCCCCCATGAGGGGGGTCAGAGGTGTCTGCCAAGGGAACAGACGGGATAGTTCGCATACTTACATGTTTGGATGAGGTGGGCTGAACTCGTGCTTCTACTAGCAACTGGGCAGCATTAGACTTGTGCCTGAAAAGGCAATTGAAGAATGATCAAATCAAGTTCTGAATACATTTTGCATTGTTAAATTGATCCTTCTTGCCTGAATAAACAGTTGGCTCTGTCCACACAGTAGGGTAGGTTTCAACAAGGAGTGTGGATTTGTCTCCTGTGGGAGGCTCCTTCTTATAGAGAGCTGAGCTCCCATCAACAAAACTTTATCAGAGTTTATTCAGAACCAGAAATACTACTTCTCCTGGTATTGGATTAACATTTACCTTATACATCTTGATGAATATTTTTCTACAACTATCTCCCTCCCCATAAAAATTATTTTTAAGCTAAGATTTTCCATCCACAGTCCTAGAGCAGTCCTAAGCCACTGTCCATAATAACACACACCACTGAGGCTCCTGACTGTCTCCTATTCCTCTGTAAAATCAAGCTGTCCTGGTTAAGTCTCACTTCAGCTCCAGACTATCATCTGCTTAAGTATTTACTCTGTGACTGAATGTCACCCTTTAGGCATATGTAGCTATCTATCAGCAGCCATAGAATTAAACACATTTTGCTGTTTGTGATTTCCTTTGTGGACAAATGTTTATATCTCATTGAATTCAGAAACAGCAGCATCACTGTTGTGGCCTTGCCTTAAGTCCTCCCTCCTCACAGCACTTCTTAGTTGTACTAGTGAGCTTTCTTTTGAGAATGTCATTTTGTACCAAGAGAGAAGTCTGAGGACTAGATCAACAAGAGAACAATTTGCAAATTCATCCCTTTAGAAGTAAGCCCTTCCCCAAATTTCCTCTTGTTTAAGTCTCATCAGTTAACCTGCAGGATCACTCTGAGCTGCTAGGCAGGAATCTCACCCTCCTTGAACCCTAAAGAAAAGCTTTCACAGGATACAGGGTAACCAAGAAGGCAACAGCATCCATACACAGGATGCATTTTCCATACGTTCTCTGGATTAAGCTGCTGGCTACAGGGCCAAAAATGTCTGGGCAGAATGAGTCAAGCTGATATGCTCTCTATTTTCAGACAGTTCTGAGCCAGTATTTTCTGGAGGGGCTGCCAGCCAGCAGTGCCTCCCAATACACTTCCCAGATATGTCTGGGCTGAGTCTGAGCCCTCTTTTTGAAATCAGCTGGAGGGTTTTGTTACAGTGACACTGACCAAACAGGTGAGCTGCAGTGCTCAGCTCTCTCAGGTTATCTTCTCTCACTCTCTAAATGCTGGCCAGCTTGGGGAAAAAAAGTCACTTATGTCAAAAGGAACAAGAACTTCAATGTGAGTGTACTACTAAAGACTACATCAGTATAGGGTCAGTCCTCCTTTTGATTTATGACTCCTTCAAAGCAGAACATATGTTATCTTTACGTCTATTAAATAAATATAGATGCAGCACTCTCAATCTGTTATCATAAAATTTGAGATAAAACTCTCTAGTGGGTTCCAAAGATAACAATAATTCTTAAACTGAAAGACATTGACCACTACTACCCTCTCCCTGTTTAAAAATTTCTTACAGGCAGTGCAGCCTCAACAAATCAGTAGTTTTCCTCTGCTCCCTAAAAGGGACTGCAGGTCCTGCTTCCAAGGCCCAAAGACTCTTGCCAAAAAATACACCTGTGGAGCACCCTGAGTATTTCTGCAAAGCCAGGGGGTAAAGCACTAAGCACAGAAGAGATACAACTATTTACACTTACCTTTCCAAAATCTCTGAGATTTGCCAGTGGAAACTAACTAATACTAGCTTTGCAACAGCATGTGATACCTAGGTGGAAAATAAAAGAAAAAAAAAGTCAAACTTTGCACATTTTGAAGACACACCTATGCTTAGGAATATGATTTTCATATAAAAAATGTAAAAAATCAGTACAATACTGGGATAATCAGTTCACATTAAATTGCTAGACACGATGCTCACAGCCAGTACATCTGCAATACAAAAGCTGGAATGAAGTACGGGTGTACCAAAAACTAACTCACATACTTTGTTACAATAGCACAGAGAGGAAGGAATCAAGAATGCGCTGGATTAGCTTAACTGCTCATGGAAGCCCCACATCCAGTCCTGACTGTCATCACCACTCCGGAGGCCCAGACTAGACTGGGATCAGGGTCCTCAGTAAAAGTGCAAAGTAGGAACCCCAGGGCAGACAGATACCACTTACTGAGGTGGAGAAGAAGCAACAGTCTGCAAATGCAAGCAAACTGTGACAGCAGAGGGTATGGGGAAAATACAAAACATTTTGCCAGCCCTTCACTGTAGAGAAGAAAGTTACAGGCTGGAGTGGAGGAGAAGATAGAAAACTACTGTGACAGAGCCTGTTTCCATGCAGAGCTGCTTGCATTACGTGGGCTCTTGGCAAACACTAGCACAATCCATGCTAGCCTGAGCACCATCAGAGTACTGCAATATGACATTTAAAGTCATGCTACAAGGGTACAAGCAAACAAGTTCTCTTTCATTTTATGTATTAGTTTATTTCAGAAGAAAACAGACTTCTCTGCTTGCACAGAAGGACATCTACCCACCAAGATGACAGACATCTGCTGAGCTGATGGACCTTTACCCTGCTTTTCAACCCCTTCAGGTCCTAGAGTTCAAACAAAGCAGGTGTCCTCCAAACAACAGACCTTTTCCAGGGGAATTCAGAGGGCTGACAACGCCTGTCTCATCACTGCTACTTGTGCTAGGAAGCACCTGGGCAAGTTTGGTGTCTGCACAATTCTGCATTCAAACACCCTCTGACACTTAAGGGCTCTGCCTTCTGCACTCCAAGACGAGCTATCACCAAGGCACCTCTCTACTCTGCTCATAGAAAACAACTCCTTCTGTTCTAGCTGCAGGAAGAGCCGCTTTTTTTCCTCCTAGTGAAGCTGTCAGTCCCAATCATCAGCTGAAATGTCATAGGCCTTCTTGAATCCTGCTACAGGTGAATCACAGGATGTGATGTATACAGACAGCAGACCAACACAATCCTGGAAGGAAAAACAAGCAATGGTCACTCTTACAAAAAGAGTCAGGCTCTGCACACCCAGAAGCAGCATATTCATTACCCTTCTAAGTCAACCCTGCTGAAGAGGTACAGTTTCACAACACAACTGACCTATTGCTGCCACATGATACTGCCCTGGTCCTGCACTGGCATTTTTCAGTGCTGGATGGTTGGGTCAGCAAATTAAACCAGGGCAGCACCAACACACAAAGCAGATGTGGTGTTTAATTGACTCTTACCCATCTCTACATTCTGATGTGCCCACTTTGCTGGCCACTAAGAAATCCCAGTAAAAAAAGAGCAATTTTCAATGTACAAATAACCCTTTTTCTAGGACAACCGAAGAATTAGCTCATGCTGTGCAAGATCTGGCACGTCACCTTTCTCAACTTTACCACCAATGTGATGTGACCCTCTGAAAACAAAGGCTGCCAGGCAGCATTGCCCTCCCTCCCAGCACAGAAGCCTGTGATTAGATGGAGTGGGGCACACAGGGCTGCTGCTGCCAACACACACAGTCTGCATGGATGAAGTGACACTGCCAGCCTGGGATGGGTTGTTATCTTAAGCCCCCAGCCTGGCAGACCCAGACAGACACCTCCAACTTGTTTGTACAAGGAAAACATCTGCATTTGAGCCTGTAAAACAAACAAGCATCAGGAATGTGGTCTCTACAAGACTGGCTTCCTACAAATGCAAACCACATGCTAATGAATCATTCTTCAGCAGTAAGGAAACTATTTCTCAGTAGCAGTAAGGAAGAACTACCATCCTGACAGAAGAAAACAAACTGCTTAAATAGGAAATTGATTTCTAACTTAGGAAAATGAGTATTTTTCAGTCAGACTTTCAGAGCCTGAGGTAAAGTATACGTTGCAGCATCACAATTCCACAGTTACTTGTTTCCTGAGGAGGAGTCAAGTACATTCAAGACTAAAGACGTATGGAAAGAGAATGACAAATACCAGCAGACATTTCTGAAATCTAACAAACTATCCTAACACAATCAAATGCTTTTGAGACAAATTATATGTCAGGCAGAATGTGGAATTAATGCTCCAGAAGGATGTCAGACTAACAGATCTAGAAGAGTAACAAAGCTTCTGTGACTATTCCTATTTAACTCCAGCTACAAGCACTGACTGGATCAGCTGTAGTGCTAATTTTAGTACTTTCATCATAAAAGCACACAAGAATACAAAAAATATAAATTTTCAATTTATAAAGCCTGATCCATGACATCAGACCACTTTCACAAAAGCCCCAAAGCAGAAAAATTTTTGATACTACCTGATCGGAGCAGACGTGATCTTGCAAAACAGAAGACCAAGAGTCAGACAGTTGCAGCAACATACACACAGTCTCCTTGGCACAGAAGTACTAGTTCTTACAGATTAAAGATAGGTAACATTCAAACTGTAAGAAAGAGGGATGGGAGAGGAGCAAACAACTGATGACGCTGGGGCTGTGCCTGCTGAGTGGAGTCTCATCACATGTTATGTCCTGCTCACCACAGCAAGGCTGGGAATTCAGAAGACAAATGTAAATACCATCAGGGGCAAACACTACTGAGGAGATTCCAGAAAACAAGCATGAGAAGTATAACAAATGTTTAACAAAAGCCTGCTTCTAATAATTAGCAGCGCTCCCCAGCCTCTCTTCTATGACTGTACACTCACAATGACTGAATGATTGTACCAAGTCAGCCAGTTCTTCCACAATAACACCCCAGAATAGTTGAAGTATTTCTTTGTAAGCAGAAGCAAAAACATGCTGAACACAGAAAAATACCATTGCAACCAGAAGTTCGGTCCATGTGTACATAATTCATCTTACAGTACTGAAGAAGCAACATACAGGAGCTGATACTGCTGGCACACTGTCCACTGAAGCACCTCCTGGACAGCCAGAAGTTTCACCCAATGAAGTATCTCAAACTTATAAAACACTTCAGAAAGAGTACTGATTCAGTCCCCTATCAGTCACTGGGTGCCACAAGATCTCAGGAACAGTAATGCTTTGTCTCAGACAGAACACACATTAAAAAAAAATTATGCCTTTGATAAATTGTCTGCTTTGTTTAAACTTTCTTATTCTCATTTCAGAATCCTAAGAACCAAAAAAGGCAGTAACACAGCCCACTTGGTGTCTTGCTGGCAGCAGGTCCTTTCAGTGAAATACTTCTACAGACCCCAGTGCAAAGGGGAATGCATATTCTATATGTTGCACTATTTCAGTATTTGCCTGCAACCCATCAATTACGCCAATGCTTCCACATAGCCTGACTTCTCCAGAACTCCTCTATCTGGGATTAAATTTATTAAAGTTTAAAAGCTGAAAGCAATAGTCATGCTAATTTTTTTTCTTTTCCTCATTCTCATTTCTGTATCACCAGCTTAAAACTTTAATATCAAAGATCAGCTCAGTCCAAATCTCAACCTGGAAAATTTCTGACTGAAGACCAGACTTCTTTCTCCATGATGTGGCAGCAAAGCTGAACAGACAGAATCTCATCCAATTTGCCATTTCCAGTTTTATTTTAAAACAGGAATTTTATCACCTCCAAAGCTTCTTCCAAACCTCCACCAGTTTAACTCTGGCTTATGCTGGGCTGCTGATTGCCAGGAATGGGCACCAAATGTTGATCAGTGCACTGGAAAAGGGGCACAGTGCCTATGCACAGAGCAAGGGTGCCAAGAGGAAGCTGCTCTGGATAAGGAAAAGACTACAGGAGTTGTAAAAAAAGTTTGAAAATTTTACATAGTGCTGAACAAAAATAGATTCTGAAAGTGGAACAAAATAGTAATGCCACTGCATCAAACACAAATCTATCCATTTTCTGGAAGAGTGCACAATTTTTTTCTCATCATTATTTCCATCTCCATTTATCTCCTAAGTTCTTTAGTCTCCAAGATAAGCAAAATTCTCACACTTCTGAAGTGTGAAAGAGAGTCTGGCACTCTTTAAGGACAAGACAATATCAAAAGAATTTGCAAAGAATCCCTGCAGGTACCTTTCTGTGTTCAGAGGGCTCTAAAACAATTGTCTCAACTTGCTTCCTTAGATAAGCCAAGGTGTTTGGAGAGCTGATGTTTCATCTCTTTACAGCAGGAAATCCTTTCAACCATGCCACCTTGACAGTTGCTAATTCAGACAGAAATGTTTCCTAAAAGCTAAAAAAATAACATCTTTTGTAGAGCTTATATTCTACAGAAATTGCTCATGCATATTTATATCACATGCATATCTCATGAGCTCATTTTATTTTTCTCTAAGGGCAGGCTTATTTTTTGGAGGTGTATTTCAATCCTCATTTTTGCAGAGATATGGTGTCAGGAATTTAAAACAACAATCATGTGAATCTCAAAGAGATTCAATTCAGAATGAGTTGGAGATGATAGGGTCCGGTTGGAGCTGACATCCCATGGCTTTGCACCAAGCTGACAATTCCTGTTAGATCACGATCGCACTGAAATGTCTGCCCAAGAAGAACACAAATCAGGCATAAAGAAATGTAGCTTCCATTTATTTCATTTTCCCTATCAAAGGTTTTAATACAAATAGATTTAAGCAAATAGGATTAATCTTGAGAAGCATTTGTTTTAATCCACAAATAGTTTTTGTTAGTTCTACAATGAAAGGATGAACTTCAAAAGATACTAGTTTCTGTGTTGCATCCAAACCTCTAAAAACACACTAAAATTCTTTACAACAGGAAAGGCACACAGAGCAAAAGCCTCTGAAATGGTTTCTGTTGGTGAGAAACTATGGCAAAATAGAGACTGAGCTGAGTTGGCAGTAGAGTAACACCTTAGAAAGAAACCATAATTTTTATTGAGTAATTTCACTGAAGAAAAAATCCCTTCAGATATGCTTTACTTCGTGATGCTGAGGTAAGGAAAGTGACCCACAAATGGAAAAAAAATCATTTTATACTTGTTTTTCTTGTGGAAAGTAGATCTGACTCCCTCCATGCCCCATTGGAAAAATTATACGACTGCCCTGTTTTTACTGGAGGGTTCCTCAGAAAACTGCAGAAATCAGGAATTAAGAAAGGGCAACCAAAAGCTTTTTCTTGGATCACATTTTGTCCTTTGATCTACCTTTTGTAAGCAGACTTCCAATATGTAATCCTAAAAGAAAACTCAGGAGGAGGCAGGGGTTTGATGTGATCCACATCACCTGCCATAAACACCAAAAGTGTTCAAAGTCTTGTAGCAGAATCTTTTGTATCTATTACAGGTTTCTGAGCATAAGAAAATTGTTTTCAAAATTGAATTCAAATTAGTTTCATCTAACAGAAAACCAGACAGTCTTGCAACAAAATCATATAATCTGTGTTTCTTTTCTCTTGTGTTCAGTCAAATTTCAAAAAAAAAAAAGTCAAAAAAAGCCCTCCACCTTCAGGTTTCATGCAGAGGATTGATTACGGTTTGTCTGATATTTCAGGCCCTCTCCTGATTACAGGCTGCAGGCTGCAGCAGGTAAAGAAATGCCATTTAAGAGACTGTAGCTGCACTCTCAATGTCATGGAAAGGTTTTGTCAAACAGCACTACATGAGCTCTGCTTCATCACAGGGTTTTAATCTGTACCCCGTCACTCACCTTCTGGCATGCAGAGACCTGGTGTCAGTTTGCTAGATTAGAAGCATATTTAGGAGGCAGAGTGCAGCTTGGGAATGACAAATACTGCTGGTGTTCCACCACGGTTGTGAAGCTGTCAGTGCATAACCTAGTTGGCCAACTACTGAAGAAAGGGGATGTGGGGTTAAATTCTAGCTCTTTCCCCACATTTACACATTGCTTTAATCCATCTGCTCTCCTACACAAGGACAGCAACAATTTCAGCTGCAGCTGCCAACAAACAGGATCAGTAGGACTCAGCTAGGAAATCTCAACATACGTATTTCTCAAGCTGTTAGGCAATTCTTCCTGAGGAAATACAGAAATAAATATTAAAAGAACAGAAACATTTAAGCAAGCTGGTACGCCAGAAGGCATTATTACAAAACAGCTATGAGATCCCTTCTTCGAAAGATTTAGAGCGAAAGAAATGCACCCAGAAAGCTGTAAGACAGCACACAGATATAAGATTGACATGAGACTCGCCAGCTGTCCTCCCTGCAGTTATTCTTTCCAAAGCAACACAGTGTGAGAACACCAGTGCCCAGCACACGCTGCACTGTGCTCCCTGAATGCTGCCAACACCCAGCAACACTGGAGAGCCCACTGCAGAGCCCCTGCCGCGGTGCTTTCCCAGCAAAACACAGAAGAGTGGGCAATTCCTCCTGGCTGACAGAGAGGATGATTCAGAAGGTGCACAGGGAAGAAGTGAAGGTCAGGTAATAACCTGAATCCACACAATCGTGACCAGTGGCTCAGAACACTGGGCAGCCAACCCAAACTGGGAGCACTGGTGTGTGCACACAGCCACAGTGCAGCAGGGCTTAGGTAACTTTGCAGTGAGTAATCCCTGCTCAGTCCCAAATAACACAGTCCCAAATAACACAGTCCTTCACTCAACACCCCAGCTCTAAGGGCATTTTACTTTTGTTATACAAAGATGAAGAGGAGGAACATCTGCTTTGCAAAACAGTTTTTCACACTGCACAACACCCCTTGTTTCTGCTGCACCATCCTTAATAGGCACAGCATAAATTTGGCAAAGTGTTCAGCTGCTCCATGCCGCTCCTGTGATCGTGATGTCCAGCTGTAAGCTTGCAACATGAAACAGTTACTGAGAGATTGTTTTGGCATTTTTATTGACTTGGGTCTTGCCTCTACTTCCCACCAAGATCACACTCATCAACAGCTGCAAACAGATTTTTTTGCTCACTGCAGAATCATACTGACTGTAAGATACACTTAAGGTGTGAATCACAAAGAAATGTGTGGGCTACAATCACCCTCCACATTTGTGGCTCATTTTTCCAGTCAAGTTGAGAATTTCAGCAGTCCTGGGCAATAAGTAACAAAATCGTTCCCTCTCCTCAAATGCCTCCAGCAAGGTGTCACAAGGTTGCAAGGTCTGGCCTCTCCAGCCATCTCTCTTACTCTGCTGACTGGAAGTCTACAGAAACTTACTACACTTTTGAAAAACAAAAAGACTTTTATGAGCCAAAACAAAACACACTGAAGACAGTTACACTTTAGTTAGACACGCTCATGTCCTCTTGATATTACTGAAGTACAGACATTGTGAATCTGTAGGCAAAACCGCAACTTTTGCATTGCAGAACTTCCAGGATCTTTCTGTTCAGGAACAAAAAGTGGCTAAAGGACAAGGGTATGTGTCAAACATGAGTGCTCCTAAGGGTTACAGCTTCAGACTGGATGTCCCACATAATGGTGGCTTGGTGTTAAAATACAGAACACAGTATAGATATAAACCTGCATGTCCTGACTAATCTAGGTGTTTATGGGTATTTTGAAACAGTGTGTTATCTTTGCCAAACAGCATCACAGGGGTTCTGTGAAAAAGTCAAATTTGCCTATCAGGTTCTGCCATGTATAAAAAATTATATTTAAATATTTACTGCTTACTAGTACTTACCAATGTTAGTGCTTATGGACTTTAACTTTGAACACAAATTTTTGAAATACTGTTCTTATGTACATGCATTTTAATACTTCAAGGGGCTTTAATCCCTCTCCTGCACTTGAGGTACTCAGGTACAGTGAGGCTTTAATACTGCCACTTCACATTGCATAAAGTTCCATGAAGTCATTATGGCATTGAAAGGATGACACTGCAGCACTGCAGGTTGATTCAGATAAGCAGCAGCCCACAGCACTTTCTGGGCCATGGTTTGAACAGCAATACAGCAGGGCACACACTCACCAGGGCCCCTTTACAGACACTTTGTGATTGCAGGGAACAGGCTCCTTCAGGAAGGGCTGCTCACACAGGCTGCCAGTCCCCACGCACATGACCCTGGGTCTGCTGGAGATGGTATTTGCAAAGGAGCACTGCCAGCGCTCACTGAGCAGCTCTACAAACTAACTCTGTGTCAGCACAATTTGAGTGTGTGGAACAGTCTCAGAGGGCTGTGTTTTCATGAGTAAATATCAATCTGGTTCCATGAAACAATGCAACATCAGTATGGTAAGCCAGAATATATGAAAGGTTCTGAAAGATCAGTAGTGATAACATGGATTAACAGATTCAGAATTATGTCATGACATCAAATACTTCTTGTATCTATCAAGATTTACTCTTCCAGGGACAGGGGTAAAAAAGCCCACATCACAAGCTGCAATTTCAGGAAGCGCAGGAATTAAGCTTTTTGCTCTCTGATAAATATTAATAGATTACTCAAATTGGTGAAGTGAAAAGTATAAGTTCTTCAGTCTTACTATTCCTTTGGTTTTAGTGGAAAGACATCAGTACCAATTGCCTGTAAAACAACATGACTATCTTCCCTTGCTAGCTTGCATATGCAGAAAGAGCACAGCTTCCTCATGACTGGCAATCAGCTAACACCTAAAGTCAAGGTAAAATTTTTTACATAAATTGTAATTGCAATTATTTCATCTGGTGGTTTATTAGGGGAAAAAAAAAGTAACACTAGAAAAATCCACCTCATCACTGAAACAGAGAAACCACTGCCAGTTATTTGAAACAGATACTCCAGATAGTATGGAGACCCTCGGCAGAGGCAGGAACCGTCATTAACAAACAAAAACAATGTGACATCATCATACACTTAATTGCCTGCCAGTGACAGGCTCAGCTTTGTTTGTACAACTGCTGAGCATCACACTGTTTGCATGTACTGATAAGCCACTCCAAGACCTACAATCATTCAATGACCACCGAGAGAGTTATCTCAAAAGCAAAAAGTTACTACTGTACTGTTTTAATTCATTATTTTTGAAAGATACTGTATCTTATATTTATTTCTTAGAAAGAACTATTGTGAATTCATTTGCTGGTCTGCAGGCAATACAGGCCACTCTGCTTTTGAGAGCGTTGTCCTTCACAAGTGTTGACTGTGGTCAAGTGACCTTTAGAGGAATTAAAAGTGACCCACTTCAATTCACAGGCCTTTTGGTCAGAGAAGCACAGTTTTGGGTATTAAGTCAAGATTTTCTTGTGGCAGGTTTCAACACAGATAGCCTGTCCTAATTTTAGTCAGGGTATTAACTGAACCTTCCTCAGACCTGCATATTAACAGCACTAACCAAGGAGCAAAGATTTCCTCTTCTTTTCCTTGAAAACCAATGAATTTCATAGTTCTTACTAAAACCAAAATTAAGGAGAAACTTTTAGAGTAACACTTACTAAATCTCTCTAGCTTCTGTATCGTTCTGGAATAACCACTAATGTAGTTGCAGGCCTGTCACACAGCACAGCTACTGGTTTAGGCTACTGTTGCCTTGTTTTCACTGAAGTTTCTATTCAGAGTTTCCCACCTGACAAAAAGCAAGTCAGAAGAATTTTGAGGCAAAAGTTTTCTAAGACAGTAAGAGATAAAAGCACATACATCTACCTACAAGCAGGGTCTTATGCTTTTATCAGACATCAAATTTTAACTGAGTGTTGTTTCTAATTGGGGTAAACAAAACACAAGCATTTTGTTGAAGAGAGTTTCTCTTTCAGTGTTGCATGCAAACTTTTAAACATGTGCAGGCTGTTGTTCACACCTGACCTGACATTAACCAGCCAGTGCAAGCTTTGCTCAGTTCAGTGCCTTCAGCAAGAATGAGCACAAGGTCAGCTATAACTCATGGGGAATGTAAACAGCCAGGAAGGTTTCCAAAGACCACCCTTTACCACAACACTTTAAAATAAAATAGGAATTTAACAAACAGTCTGAAAAACAAATGTTTAGGGTTAACGAGCAGAGCAAATGAAATACTATCTATTTAAGCTGTTATTAGCCACTAACAGCACAGATTGCAAATATGAAGATGTAAAGCTCTGAAATTCTGTTTCTGGTCTTTAAAGTGTGTAGACAATAAGTCACAGAAAAAACCCACTCAATATAGGTGCGTGTGTCCCCAGATTTAACCTTCAGAAAGTGAATCACTTAATGACAACAGACAGTGGTAGAACATTCCAACACAGCTTTGAACCCATTCATTGCATTTATTTTTTTATTTGCTTTAGGGAATTGTATTAATCTATTAATTTCTTGAGACAGTAAATCACTGATACCAAGTCATTCATTGGTTTCAACACTGTACCTCCTTACGACAGTCTTTAATTTACCTTCAGCTTTCCCTGTTGGGGCAACCACCCTGCCTTAAATATGAGCTAATGCTGAAAAAGCACCATGTAATCAGTATCTATCATAAAGGAGTAAAGGAAAGGAAATCAAAATTAATGAGATGCTCCAAAAGAACAATCATCACTGTCCAAGGAAACCCAAAACATTGTGAAAGGTAGTTTTAAAAAGAAAACGCAGGTTTTACACCTCAAGCAAATTAATAGAAAAGAAGTTACTATAATTCTTTAAAAAGCCTACCCCTGTTTACTCACATCCATTAAGTCCATGGAAAATAATGATGATAAATAGTTCAGCATGCTCCATTCCATTTCTTTCTTCTCTATACTTGCTAATTCAATACTAATTCTTTCAATTCCATTTTGTCTCAGAAAACTAATAAAATCATAAGTTTCCTTGGCGGGGGAGAGAGGGGATGGAAGACACGGTTGTTGAAGAATTGTAAGCAAGTATGCCAGGAAATAAAAAGCAAATGCTGCAGATACACAACAGATATCCAATAAAAGTGCAACTGTGGGACAATTGTTGCTAGAGAAAAGAGAGTTAATATGGCACTTCAAGGGCTAAAGCCTGAGTGCATGGCTTAGAAGATCACATCTTTACAAACTGCTACTCAAATTCAATTTCATCTTATGCACAAACCGAAGTGTGTAGCACTTAATTTTAAAAGTAAATATGCAGGCATATTCTTGATATATAAAAAAAAAAAATCTAGATTTTCTCTCCTTGGATCCTGTTTAGGATGAGATTTAAGCTAGCAGGTTGGTATAGTCTGGGCAACTATAATATATGCTCAATGAGACCTTCAGAACTCCTGAAAATTTTATTTTAACTCTGGAAGGCTGATTTTAAGGACTAAAAATATTGCTTTCTGTAATTTAGTTCAAGAGAACAATATGGCAGGGGTCACCTTTTAGGATGGTGTTCAATTTGAAGGCAGACAATAAGACACAGAAAAGTTGTTCTAAAGAAGAACCAAGAGCAACTGGCAGCTGGATCAGACGTGCTGACCAACTATTCTCATTTGCACTTTTCTGTTGCCTCCTGTTTCTGACAATCTGTAGGGAACTGCAGGCATTCAGAGCTCAGAATGCACATTTTGAGGTAATTACAGAGACAAGTTTAAGAGCAAGAAAAAGTAAAACTTCATTTTCTGAGGTGGTAAATGCTGGGAACAAGCACAACAGATGGCAAAATCATCAAGTTATGGATGCCCTTTAAAGCCTGTTTACGGTTCATAGTCCTCAGGCTTTATGGTTATACTGTTTCTACAGGACACTGATGTGCAAATAAAGATCAAGAGATCTCTCTCATTTTTAAAATTAGATTTGATTCAGAGAGAACCAATTGGAATCAAAACCTACCCAACACAGTTTTTTTACATGCTGCAGTCATCACCTGTCCTGCTTTCAGGGGCTGTTCCAGAGAAGAACAAGCACTAGAAGACCAGGTTTGTTACATAGTAGATGAAACAAATTTCAACCCAGTGTCCATATCTAGAGCTTAGAAAACTCTGCTTTCCTCTGGCCTGCCTCCTCTTTTGACTGACACGACAGTAATCGGTTACAAAAAGAGAAAGAAAACTTCACTAAAGTCTTATTGAGCATAATACCATGGAACTGACTCTGAGTGTGACTTTTCTGTGATGAATTAAATCACACTTGCCCCAAGAGGTGGCAAGTTCACTGCACTTGAATTGCTGTCACTGCAACAGTAGGAGTGACCTAGGCATGACAGCTGATCTGTCTTTGAAAGCCCTGATTATTCTCTCAGAACCAACCAAGAAAAGTGTTTTTTGTTAGAATTATAGAGTTTTAGCATGTCTTCCTATTTTTCAGTTATCTTCTCAAACACAGGTGTAGCAAACTGCACCATTTATGGTTTGATTTGTTTATTTTCCATATATCCTCTTTGCATTGTGTTAATGCAAAGAGTTATAAATCAGGAATTTTGGTCATGATGCTCAGCTCTGTAAAAAACAAGAATCAACATTCAGAAAGGAAGATTTTTCACAACCCAGAACCGGAATGTAACAACTGTAAACCTTTGAGTCAGTTTCGAACAAGGGACTTTCAATAATGCTCCTCCAACCCCCCATAACAGCAATGTTGCAACAGCTTTCATTACAAACTGCATTCTCAGGGTTTGCCTGTTGAACCACAGACTTGTCTTACACCTGTGTTAATGCAGAAACCTTTCCTCACCTTTAACGTGGCAGCCAAGCTGGCCATGTGTTCATTCAGAGTGCTCTCCGACTCCTTGTAAGTCAAGCAGGTGAACTGATACTCCTCTGGATCAAAGGCATCTGCTCCCTGCTGCTCCACGTCGTTAGCTACCCCATCATAATAATCCTCAATATCCCCAGGATCCTCATCCTCTTCCTCCTCCTCGCAATTAGGGTCATAATCCTCTTCATTGCTGTCAGAGCCCTGGCTGTTCATGTCCACGGACATCTTAATGCCCTGCCAAACTGCAGACCAGGAAAGCAAGTGCAGCTTCTTTTTTTTCCTCCAAACTTTATCGTTCTTTTGATTTCATCTGAGCTCTGTCTCCTAAGGGAGGAAAAACAGTTTTTTCTGTGCCTAAGAAATTGTAAGAGGCGCCACGTCAACAACAAATAGGTGATCAAACAGCTAGGAATGGACCAACCCAAAGGCCCAGGAAAGAGGATTCTGCTGTGCATATCCCTGGTTTGGATCCATTGTGACTCCTGCACCTCCAAAGCCAAGGCTGCTCTTAAAGGACAGGTCCAAATCCTTGGAGATTGGGTTATTACACTGCATCTTAGTCCCCAGTGCAGGCCCCGAGACTTCTGACATTTGGAAACTGGCTGCATAACCTTCACTACAGATCTTCTCAGAGATAAAACTGAATTTATGACAATTTTTTATCAACAGCCTGAAGTGCTGAAGAACAGCATGCTACCAATTTAATTAACAGGAAAAACACAAACCTCTTAACTAGGACCATAGTAGCCAGAAAGGCAACCTGTGATATCCTGTAGCACCTGTGATACTCTGTACAAATCCACACTGCTTCAGAACCACAGACATTAAGTTGGCTTAAGAAAATAAGACCAGCAAACAGATCTCTCACATGCACACAATTTAACAGTCTTCAATACCATCTCAAAAGAAACTGTGAAACTAGTTCATCCCTTTAAATTGGTTCTACTGGATGTGATGTGGCTTGGGCCTTATATCTGAAGGGGAAATAAAATTCATTCTCTCACTTTATTGCCTTCTCAATATATACTTATTACCTTTTGAATGTAGAAATGAATGCTCAGGTGCTGACAGCTGTTATTGAAGAAGAATCAGAACAGCTAATTTTTCTCTTTTTTTAAGTTTCTTACTTGTTTTGGGAAATCCACATATCTGATGTGAATATCACTTATCTGAACTACAAACCTTCTGTTTGTGTAACTGAACCATATGAATTTGAGCTCCAAAAGACTCAGCAGTAAAGCACAAATCAACCTTGAATGACGGTAATTTCATATTTAGTCATAAATTTCCATTTAACCAAATTATTTCGTTTAGAGAGAATATATTAAATACAGAAGAATTAAAACAATGCTGTAACCAAATTTTACATATAAAAACATATATTAAAATCAAAGCTCTATTTTCCACAAGCAGCATGTATTTGCTTAATCCTTAAATACATTCTCATTTTGCATTATTATGTTGTCAGCTCTGCTTCTCAAATATATTTCATCAGTATTGCAATTTGTAGCTGCTGGGGAAACTATAATCAAGCTTTGAGAATCCTGACTTTAGAGTACAGGAAATCTCAGCAAAAACTTTTCATTATTTTTCCTCAACACTTTTTTTTCCTGTTTCCAGTCACCTGACCAGGCAGCAGAGAATAACCAGGAAGAGATGTGATGTACAATTAATTTGAGGGGCGTCAGTGATTTCAGGAGATAAAACCTCCAGAGAGGCTGAAGACTAGTACCTAATTATATTACCCCCTGAATTCTGGTCTTCATTCCTTTCATTTGCCCCTTAATTCCTTAGCTATCCACAGCATACATAGCACACAAACAATTTATAGCACTGCCTTCCACAGAACTTCAGAGGAACAGACACACAGCCTCTCCATACTGGAAGGAGACAGATGTGAAATCTGATTTGGCAGACACAAGAAAAACCCTCGTCCCTCCCTCTACCCTGCTTAGAGTCTGGGCTTAATCTGCATTGACACTGAGCTCTTGCATGGAAGAGGTAATGGATCTGCTAAAACTTCTGTTAAAAGAATGACTTATCTGAGCCTCTAACCCCGCTGTGGACTATTGACAGCCCAGTGTGTAACAGCTCTGTTCAGCCACCACAAAGCCTGAGCAAGTTTCAGAGGCCAGGGAAGTTCTCAAACTCACTCAATCATCACACACTCCAGAGAGAGAAAACCCCCATGAAAACGCTGGGTCCTCTACTATTCCAACACATGGTGAGTCACACCCCAGCAGTGAGATGTTTGTAGATACCCAGGCAGAATAAAGGGCCTGCCCAGTACCTCCCAGTTACACACCAGTCACTGGGGAGGGGGTCAGAGGAGTGCAGAGGTGTCTCTCTGTGCCACTAGCACAGTTTTGTGAGCCAACAGAGCAACTGTTTGCACGGGCAAATGGACATATGGATTTATCAAGCAGAAAACAGTCTGCAGGACTGGGTGACTTCTGTGACTCCTGTCCCAACATTCCAGGAAAGAGCTCACTTCCAGCATTACTGGACACCACACTGACACAAGTGAAGGGAGAGGAAGGATAAGGCACATGCACTGTGGACAAAGCAAAGGAGGGTACTTGGAAAACCAGGAACAAAACTCACCTCACTTATGGTCAGCCCAATGCCCAAATCAAACTCTGAATAAAAAGACAAGACAGAGCTACTACTTGATAGCACTAATTTTTAAGATAAAAAAGATGCTAAACTCAAAAGACAGGGCCAAAAAAAAAGGATTATTTAGATTAAATAATGACCATAGCTCCCAAGATCAAATTATAAAATTTAAACCATACTTAGATCACTTTCCTACCCAAGGGAGGATGAGGTCCTTCTTTACCACCTTTATCCAAGATACTCCTGGATCTTCACTAGCACTGATACAGTTTAGTCGCTTCTCTTGCTCCAGTCTTTTGCAGGAACTCCTAAACACACTCACCCTTACCCACAGCTGGCTATTACCTCCAACAGTGCCTTTTCCCTGACTCCTGCTTTGCAACAGGATTCTTAACAAGGTCTTTTGAAACAAAATACCTTCAAAATGCCTTCCATCGTGCCACCACATTACCTGTCCCGACCTCATTCCTTGTCCCACTACATCACTCTTTTCTTATTTCTTGCCTACCCTTCTGTGCCTACCATTGTGAGATTCCTCTAATAACTCTTTTGACAGACTCTTCCAATTGGAGAATGCTCCTCCTCTTTTTCTGTTGATATTTCACAATCATTTAATACAGTTTTTTCTTCTTTCACATCTTTATTTATCTGAAACAGAGAAAGTGCAACTCAAGTCTGCCTCCTGGACTCCTTACCCATGTAATCTTTAGACAGGTTAACTTTAGACAGTAAAACTCTCCCTTTTCCCTGAAACCATCCACAGCCTGAGCTTCACGCTATCAATGCTAATTCCATCTTCATCTGTGTCACCCACACCCATAATTTGTGGATCACCCCCAACTGCCTCCTCACATATGCAGTGCACACCTTGCTTTTCCTTCCTCACTACTTTTTAGGCAGGATTTTTTTCATCCAAGACCGAGAAACCAGAAGACGCCCTATCCTTTTCCCCACAGATGGCTCTGCAGAGATCTCCTTGCAGCCGGGAACATACCTGCTCTCCTTCCTCTCGCCTGTCTTGGGTCACACTATCACGGCTGCCTTGTCTTCCCCAACTCATCTGATCCATTTCATTCCTGCCCTTTCTAACTCATTTAAACAAGTTGTTTTATGGATACCTACGTGCTACACGGCACCTCTGGGCTCGGGCAGAGCGGTACCCAGCGCATTTAAATTACCTGGAGTCCATTCTTTCGGAATGCGTGCGAGACCAGCCCCTGCGCTTGTCCCGCACAGCCAGAGCGCCGCAGACCTGTGGGAGGGCAGCGCAGGAGCACCGCGGGAGAGAAACCGTGCGGGAAAAGCCCGGGCGGTGGCGGGGCGAGGAGGGGCCCCCGCACGGCTGCCTGGAGCACGAGAGCTCCGGGCTGCAGCTTCTGCCGGGGCGGAGCGCCGAGCTCAGCACCGGGCACGGACAGGCGGCCCCGCATCCCTCCCGCCGGGCTCGCCCCAGCCCCAGCACGGCCCCGCCGGGACCCCCAGCACAGCACGGCCGGGCCCCACACTTACCGGGCAGGCGGGCGGGCGGGCGGCGAGAGCAGCGCCCCGGGCTCCTCCTGTGCGCCGGAACCGCCGGGCCCGGTGCGTCACCTCCGCCGGGCGGGGCGGGGCCGNAGCATTGGCTCGGCAGGGACGCAGCGCCCCGACCCCGGTCCCGGTCCTGGTCCCGCTTCTCACCCGCCACCGCCGCCATGGCGAAGCAGCCGCAGCCCATCAGCCCCTTGAAGAACTTCTTCGCTGGCGGTTTCGGGGGCGTCTGCCTGGTGTTCGTGGGGCACCCGCTGGACACCATCAAGGTGAGGTGGCGCGGGGCGCCCGGGGACGAGGGGGGCGGCCGGTGCTCGGTGCGGTCCGGGGCAGCGGGAGGTGGACTACAGCTCCCGGCAGGAACTGCGCGGGAGCGGCGCGGGTCCCGGTGGGCGCTATGCCAGAACTACAACTCCCGGCAGGCACTGCGCGGGAGGCGGAGCTTCCGGTAGGCGCCGCGGGGAGGCCTGGCTGGGCCTCTGTAGTGCCGTAGGGCGCCCCCTGGCGGCTCGGCGGCCGGGCAGTTCCGGTTTCTCGTGAAAAACCGGGAAAAGAGCGTCGGTGTTCCCGGGGCTGGAAGGAGTTGGGAGCTGGGATGTGCCCGCCAGCCCCGTGTTGCGCGGGACCCCGCGCCCCTGCTCCAGGGGGAGGCCAGGAGTGACCCTGTGGGGCTTCATCCGGACTTCATCCCAGCAATTAATTAGTTAAATTCATTAACTACTCATTACATTAAAATTCAACCTCTTCTCTTTTGCAAAGGGCTAAGATGATGTCAGTGTTTCTATCAATATCTTCAGGTCCAGTCACAAAACATACTCCATAACAGCCAGAGGTGTTCTGTCTTAAAGTTTAGATTGTAATATTTAATATTTATTATTATTTAATAAAATAATGTTTTCCTCTCCCTCTTACTAGGTCAGACTGCAAACCCAGCCTAAGCCACAGCCTGGCCAGGCCCCACTCTATTCTGGGACCTTTGACTGCTTCAGAAAGACTCTTGTTGGAGAGGTACTGTGACACCTGCCAGATATATCAGTTGTTCCTGTATGTTGTAGGAATGGAATCATGTGCCCCCCAGAGATCATACAATTCCTGAGTTATCACCTAAATTGATTCTAATTAACATTTTTAAGCAGATCACAAAGCTTGGGGAATACTTAGCATGCACATGCTCCAGGTACATATCTTTGTTTTGCAAAGGCTCCTAATAGCATGATATTAATGTCTGAAGTTATAGGCTGGAGTGAATGTTGGCAGTTGTTTTTTGGCCTTGTTGTAGTTAGTGAAATCTTGCTGGTATTTTGAGTCGTCTCTGGAAATCCTAAACTGGGTAATGACTTTTGTTGATACAAGCAGTACTTTTACTTTCTTCTGTAAGGTGTTATGCCACCTATGAGAAGGCAGAGGATCTTTAATTAATACATTTTTTTCCTCTTTTTCTTTTTCTGAGAGCAGAGTGTGCATTATAGTAGTTGTTTAACCTTCTTTAGAAGGTGGACAGTGTTTTTTACTCCTGAATCATCATGATCATGTTGTTGAGCTAGTCTGTTAAAATTTTAGAAAGACACACAGCCTTAATTTAAAGTCTAAGTGACAGAGAGTCCAGTTTTCTGCTTTTTAAGTTTTCTCAGCAGCTGTTTACTGTTTGGAGATAATGTCTGTAAAGCCCAACTGTTTATCTGCTCGCCTGAAGTCTCATTTCTAACTGCTGGATCTTGTTAGGTAACTCCCTGTTGAATGAATGATCTGCCTCAAATCTGAAATCTACTTCCATTGTGGTATTAACAGGTTGTTATATAACCAAAGCAAATCTTGTTTCCCTGGTCTCTCCCACAAAGGACTGGAATGCTGTGCCAGCTCTGAGTCTCTGGCAGTTTTTAACACCCCTGCTGCAGCACGGACGTCAGAGCTGAGCCATAATAACAGCCCTGTGATGGGAAGTTCAAAAGCAGTGCTGCTTCTCTACTCCTACTCAATACTCATCCCTCTCTGTAGGGAAAACTATTAAACCTCTCTGCCAAGGCCTTTTGCTACCCATTGCTCATGGGAAGGTTGAGCAGCAGGGGCTGATCTCTCAGCCAGGTGCAATTTCATGACAGAGCCAGTTATGCCTGTAAGACTTCAGCATGTACTGGGATGCACTGGTTTATTGGGGCAGAGAGAAGAAAGGGGTGCAGAGACCAGCAAATATTTAATTTATGTGTCTAGCCTTTATCTAGGAGGATAACTCTTGTGTTTATTGGAAGAAGTTCAACTTAAAGGCAAGAGAAATGAAATAAATACAGCTGCTGGGGTCTGCATTGGAACTTTTTCATATGTGTAGTCTGTGAAGGGAAACATGAGGAATGTATAAAACATCAGGAATATGATGTGTGGGGAAAAAGTTTTGACTTAGGGTAGGAAACAAAAAATAATTTGCTCTTGAACCTGTTCCAAAGTGAATTCATGTGGGAAATGAAGGAATTCTGGTTCCTCTCCTTGGCTTTTGCTTTAGTTAAAGAGTGAAATAGTTTCAGCGTTCTCAGGTTCAGTGTCAGGATTTTACACTACTGCATTTGACAAGTTACCAATAAAACAAAGGTGCATTTCTGTGTAGCTGAGACTGTTCTCTCCTGACATAATCTATTAAGGTTCTTATTTGGGTGGTTTTTAACTTCACTTCTTCATACTTGAGATGTACATGCAGGTGGTGAGTATTGTTCTAGAAGGGCGTCAGTGGTGCCAGTGTTTCCCAGGAAGGATAACTTTTCTCTGCAGCAGTCCCCAAGCCTCAGCTAAACATGTGTAACTGCAAATGAACAATAAACCCCTTTATTCCTCTCATCAATTTGACCGTTGGATGGATCCTGTCCTGGATTGTTGCCTTTCACTTCTCAACAAGTTGAAGTGTGTGCAAAGTTTATGCCAAACCAAGTAATTCCTGTGATAATGTTTCTTGCAGGGGGTCCGAGGCTTATATAGAGGAATGGCAGCTCCTATCATTGGAGTGACACCCATGTTTGCTGTGTGCTTCTTTGGATTTGGCTTGGGAAAAAGACTCCAGCAGAGGAAACCTGATGATGTTTTGACGTGAGTTCCTGGTTAATCAGACGGTTGGGAAAGGCATCCTGAGGCTCTTGCTGTATTGTCACACGTTGAGTTGTGGTGTAAATTTGTGTCTTCTCCTAGGTTATAAATATAGTTCTAAAAAATAAAACACTCATGTTTTAATGCTTCTGGAAGCGTGGGACTGATAGCACAGGCTAAAAACAGACATTGTGTGGGCAGGTGCGATGCAATTCCCTTTCTACGCAAGAAGGAGCCATTAAGGAACAATTCTGGTTTAGATGAGTACAGTGAGAGTTATATAACGATTGCCTGCCAACAGTCTTGTTGTTAACAGAAACTATGGGAGCAATAAATTCATGGTCAAGCAGTCTTGACAACATTCACAGCCTTGATTCTCTTTTTCCTGTTAGTTATGAGTCTTCTCGTGTCCCTTCATTAGGATATGAAAACAGCCATAAAAATGTTTTATTATTATTTCTGAAAGGAGGTGTTTATGAACAGCCCTCCTCTCAGGCATGTCTGACCTTCAGAAATAGCAATAGGAAGCTGAGAAAACTTGGTGAAGCTTTCTACAAGCCAACCTGTGCATGAAGAAAGCCCTCCACCCATAAAGTACTTCTGTAATGGGTTTGCTGAGCTGTGATTTACAGCTCTACAGGGACTGGGCTGTAGCTTAGCAACATTTTATCCCATTATTTTTGTGCTAGGTAGGAGCTCTGTCAGTAAACAGGAGCCTATTGTGTGGAGCCAACTGTGGTGGGGTCTTTTGGTTTCTGTGGGAGCCTTGTCTGCACAGGGCTGTTGTGAACATACCTGGCCCTGCAACAGGAGTCCCATTGCTCAGAGGGAAGCAGTGCTGAGCTGCTGGGGAACTGCTCTTTTTCTTTTTCTTATACCATGGCAGCGTCCTCATGCAGGCAAGACTGAAGGGAAAGGCCAGGGGAACAGTAGGGACTGAACAACAAATGCACCATGAACTTACTCCTGGCAGCCTGATCACCTCAGTGCCTTGTGTTTTATACACGTGGTACCAACAGGAAGTTTTAAAGGAGCAAGCTGGAGAAGGACAACGTAGTTTTTTTAGTCTTTATGTAGAATTTCTCTCAAGAAGAGCAGTGGGAAAGAACTAATAGTGTGTGTATTGTCACTGTGGCCAGCTATGCTGTTGTGTGGGTGCAGACCTGACACATGTTTGGAGACCCAAAACTAAAGGTCAGACTCTTAGTGCTGTGGTTATGGGTCTAGAGGCAGGCAGGATGGTTGTATTTCCCCATGCTGATTTTGAAGGAAAGTTATGGAGGGAGAAAGATGGAGAGAAACTTGAGCAGCTTATCCTGCCTATTCTGGGGCTGAATAATCCCAAGGTGAGCTATAAACCTCAAAACTTAGTTTGAGCAGGAGGTACATGTGGAGTGGTGAGGGAGGTCTGAAAGATATAAAGATACTCAGAGAAAGGTGTAAGAATTGGAATAGAATGCTGTCTCTTGGGCAAGTGGAGAGAAGGGGGAGGTGTGGAATTTGATTAAATAGGTGATCTTACTAGGGAAGGTAGCAGGAGGCTGGAGCTGAAGATAATTTTGTGATGCAGAAACTCAGCTTGTTTAAGGGATTTTTGTCATGGAGACTTTGCCACGTGAAATCAGGTGTAGAATGTGTGGGATAATGGCAGGTTGGTAGGACACTCGACTGGCAGAGACTGAAAGAGTGAGCGAGCTCCTATGGAAAGGAGGCTTCTGGCTGCACAAGCAGGAATATGTGTGGAATCTGGGGTCACTGAGAAGAGTGTGGGAGACTGGAGGAGGAAGAGACTGTTGGGAATGAAAATGAATGGGAATGCTATAGCAAAAAATGCAAGTAGAAGGAACATTAGCAAATAGAGTGGGTATGAAGAGCTGAGTCGTGGTTGCTGTAGGAACCAGTGCTTTGAGTCCTAGAGATCTTAAATGTTTAGCTCTGCATTGACAAGGCACTTCTGCACTGATAAAAGCAGTGGATGCATTTCAAGTTCTACTGCCATGTTCATGTGGAACAGCATCATCTGGTGATGCAGGGGTCTTTCTGCCCTTCGTTTCCTGTGTGCTGTGTTGTGTTAGGGTCTTTTCTGTTTCCTTGGGGCAGATATCCTCAGCTGTTTGCTGCTGGCATGTTGTCAGGAGTGTTCACAACAGTAATCATGGCTCCAGGAGAGAGAATCAAGTGCCTTTTACAGGTAAGGCGTTGGATGGTGGCGATGGGAATTTAATTTTAGGGGTCTTGTCTTTCCATAGCAGGAATTTCTTGGGTTAGTGCATTTGCTCTGTGTTGTTTTTTGACAGGACTGGAACAACTGTCATTTAATGCAGCTGTGTCACAAAGAAGCATTAAACAAACTCACCATGACAGTATAAGTACACACAGCATGAATGGCTCTATTCATTTTAAAGAGCTCAAGCCTTATGCTATGGGGCACTCTATGAGGCATCCATAGATGCCTCAGTCTACTTCAAAGTATGGAAAGATTTTTTCTGAATGAAACGTTTCCTAAAAAAAAAAAACCCAACGTGTAAACCTGCTAGATCATGAGACTCTTTCTGGTGTAAAGAAGTTCTGTTACCTTGACAGTTCCCCATGTAGAGCTAAGGAATGCATTTCAAAACAGTGTTCTGACATTTGGGTGGCTGTTAGCTCTGCACCTCCTGCGGGGGTTTTAATGTATTGTTGGAAAATGCAAACCTGAACAAATGAAGTGCCATCTTTAGCAGGTGTGGGAAGCTCTGCTTGTTTCAGACTGTGTTGAACTCTGTTAATATGGTGATGGGTGGTCACATGTTAGTTCTGACAGACAGGATATTATCATGGGAGCTTTTATACTCATACAAATGGTTTGAATTTCACGGAACTATTTGAAGACTACTTCTTGTCAGTGTGGAATTACCTAAGTGACTTGACTTGTTTCAAACTTACACTGCAGAAAAACAGAGAATCTCTCCTCTGCATGGAACAGTAACCACAGCCTCAGCTTCAATGTGTGAGCTGCTTGAGGAAGAGAGGCAGAGGTTCCCTAGGCAGGAGCGTGTGCTCCTTCCTCTCTGGAAACACACGTGTGGCTTTCTAACCCTTGGCTGAACGATTCTGCATCGACCAGAAACCTTCACTGGTCAGAAACTCTCACTTTAATCCTGCAGATCCAGGCAGCTACAGGTGAAACCAAGTACAGTGGCTCCCTGGACTGTGCCAAGCAGCTGTACCGCGAGGCTGGGATCCGCGGCGTGTACAAGGGAACGGTGCTGACCCTCATGAGAGGTAAGGGACAGGGCTGTCCCAGTCCCTCCTGGGGGGGAACTGTAGGATAAGAAGCCTGACACAGTATGGGAGACCTCACAGTCCCTTTAGCCAATTGGAGGGGCTGTGTCACCCATTTTCTTTTGTTTTGTTTTGTTTTTTTCAGTCTGCAGTGCCACTCCAGTGCCTCAAAGGGCCTGAGAAATAAACATGAGATTCTCAGAGAGTGAGGAAGAGATTAGATGACAAGGATCAGAGGGATATAGGAAGTAATTAAGATCTGAGAAGCCAAGAGGAATGAGAGACTTCAGGAGAGGAGCAGAGAGAACAAAGAGAAGAGAAAAATACAGAAGTGGGCTTTTTTTTAAAATTCTTTTCTTCTATTTTTCTTTTTTTTTTTCTCCTTGAGAGAAGAATTGTGCCTGTCTGTGACTGTTGCTGTATAATACTGACTGCTTTAAAATATCTGGTGGCAGCAGTTATGCTTTCTACCCTTTTGAGTCTGGGTTATTTTGGACTGGGATGTCATGACCCCTCTCTCAAATACAACAACAACTAAGTAATTGTGCCAGTCCCAGAATCCTTTACGTATTTCAGTAATTCCCCTTTGAAAAACTGAAATTTTTGTATTTTGTTACTTCAGTTTAGGAATTTGCTCTATCCTCTGCTTCTCACATAAGTGTAGCAGCCTACAGTGTAACTCTGGCAGTGTCCCTAGATAGGGGCTGGCTCTCCAATTTAGGTATGGGATAAGAATAGGCTGTGGGAGTAGCTTGAAAAAACCAAAACAAGACCCATCAACTGCAGAAAAAAAATCCCCAAATAGAATCATTAGAACTAATAGTGTGCAAAATTCATCAAGTTCTTGTGCTGCTGTGATGTGCTGTGCAGAAATTTGAACAGAGTTGTCTCATCATTAGTGTAATGTAATCAGGTTACAGTCTGGTTTGAAAGGCTGCTGACAGAAAAGTTGTTTTCCCAGTTCTTGCCTTTAGCACCTGCTCTCCATGGGAAAGTTCAGACTCCTCTGTCTAGGGCAGCAGAAGATTTTTATTTTGTTTGTAGAAGAGGTTCAGGAAAGGCATCTGGATGTACTTAGTGGTGTTGCTGGGCTGGCATGGGGCTGGTGTGCCTCTGGGCTTCCTTTGGTTTCCCACTCCTCACAGCCTTTGTTGTTTACCCACCAGACGTCCCGGCCAGTGGAATGTACTTCATGACGTACGAGTGGTTGAAGAACATTCTGACCCCTGAGGGAAAGAGGTCAGTGAAATCTCACAGTCATCACTTTCTGAACTTCTCAGACACTGCTGAATAATCTCCCCAGTTACGAAGACATTTAGAGCAGTATCATCAAAACAAATTTTAAAAAAAGAAAAATGGTTGCTCATCTTGTGAGTTGAGCTGTTTTGGTCTGGGGTTAACTGACAGTTAAAATAATATTCTGAGTTTCTCTCAGATTCCAGTTTGGATCTTATGAGCCAAGTAAGGAATACTTAAAGTAGGTCTCTTCACTTTCAGCCCTGTATGTGCACAAAATGCTGGGGAGCTTTGTTGGATTTTTTGTGGGGATTTGGTTGGTTGGTTGGTTTGAGTTGTTTTTTTCTTTCTTTCTTTTTTCCCCCAGAGCATGTGTGTGTGTGCTATTGAATAAAAAGATTTGAATCTTTAGGGTGGAGTTGATCCATCTTGGAGAGGTTGCTCAGACACAGCACTCTGTCTCTGCAGCATTGTGCTGCCTTCTGGCTGCCAGCCAGGCTGTCTTTTTGATTGTCACCTTAGTCAAAACAATGAGTTTGTCTTTTTTTTCATTTTTAAATATTTTTTTTAACTTTTTTCTCCCACCCCACTCTGATCCTGCCACAGTGTGAGTGACCTCAGTGTACCTAGGATCCTCTTTGCTGGGGGCCTGGCTGGGATCTTCAACTGGGCAGTTGCCATTCCACCAGATGTGCTGAAATCCCGTTTCCAGACGGGTGAGTTGCATTCCAGTGTGTCACAGCCACACTCAGTGTGGTGCTCCTGGGATTGGGCTGGGCAGTGATGGAAGATTTCTTCTGGGCAGCAGCATGTCTTGAGCACTGCTTGAGACAAGTGCATGAAAAACCCAAGGATGTTCCTAGGATTCTAGTTGGTTTCCTCACAAGTTTTTGGCACATCAGGCTGCACTGCTCTGTTTCTGCCTCCCTGATAATATAATGATCCTGATTTGAGGTACCTGAGTTGAAACCTAAGCATAGAACTCATAATAATTGAATTGTCATAGCTGTGTTATTACAAATGTAATTGTTTGCGAGGTTTTGTTATTTCACTTCAGACATAATTATATAAATTGTAGCCTGTGCTATCGGCAGTTTGTAGCAACAGGGTGTGACTTCCTGGGAGCATTGCTTCTGGACTGGCAGCTCTGCTCTTTAATGTCTGTGGCCTAATTACAGTGAAGATGACCCCAGGCCTTGTGCTTCAGCAGAATTTGACAGGTGTTTTTGTTGGTGCCTCTGCCAGTCCTGTCAATGAATATTTTTAAGTCTCCCCATCGTCTCTGTGGACTCCACTCTCCACTGGACAGTGACCATTTTTCTTGAGTCACAAATCATGATAATCAGTGCAGGAAACCTCATTTCTTTTCTCTGAGCAATGGCTGCTGTGGTTGTTTGTACCATACCAAGGGCCAAGAGGGAAACATATCCCAGCTTTGATCCTGTTCCACTGAGCCAGTCCCCAGTGCTGCTGTCTGGATGATGTGAGTTCATGGTGGTTCTGTTTAACTGTGCTGATCTGTGGATTACCTCTTCAGAGGGCTGGCAGAAGCAGTATTTCCCAGGGCAAGAAGAAATTGTTTTTTGAAAAATACCTTTTAAAAAACACCTTAGCAAATCCACGTAACATCAGCATTAGAACATTCTGTGCTTTTCATTTGAAGTTTGTTGCTGTTCTTGGCTGGAGCATGTGATAGGATCATTTGCTTATTAACCAGCTTCATCAGTTTTTATATCTGACATTCCTATCACCTAAGTGCAGCTCTTGGGAGAGCTGTGATCAGCAGTGCAAGTAACAGCTCAGACTTCCAACACTGACAAAAGTTATTCTCCTTTCTTCGCTGACTGCAATGACTTGATGATGTAAATTCTTTGGTGATGGTGAGCACCTAACTTCTGTTCACTGAGCCATTACTGAGCTGTCTTGTTTGTTTGCTATAGCAGTGTGAACCTGTTGAAAATCCTGGGCTGTTACAGGATGGCACATCCTTCTGCCCTTGTCACTGCCACACATCTGGGCTAATGTGTTGTGCATCTCTTTCAGCTCCTGCAGGAAAATACCCAAATGGCTTTAGAGACGTGCTGAGGGAGCTCATCAGAGAGGAAGGAATTGCATCTCTGTACAAGGGGTTCACAGCTGTGATGATCAGGGCCTTTCCCGCTAACGCGGTGAGTGCGTTGTGATTCCGGGTGGCCTCTGGGGACATGGCTGCTCACAGTGAGTGTTTGCAGTCTGGAGAGGACATGACTGCCTGTTTATCTTGTATTTCAGTGAGGTTCTTGTCACTGCAGGTACTTTTGACTGTTGGTGTCCAGGTTCTAAAACTCTACTTTAATCTAGGAGCAACAAGTAAATCTTTCTTCAAAGCTTTGCATGAAAGCTCTTTGTTGACTTTCTCTGATAGTTTTTCGTTACTGGTTGTACATGCAACTGTAGAAGATGGAATAAGTTTGGACTCGCTTCCCCTTCAATAAATAATGAGCCTAACAGAGCCAAAGTTCTGCCTTTGTGTGGAGGGATACAGTAGAACTCTTGCCTCTGGTTCAAGACTTCTTTTGTCCTCTTCCTCCTTCCATATAAACCACATTAGGTGTTCATAGTGCAGCATTTCAAAAGCCTTGTTTGAAACAGATTTTTAGAATCCTTGTTTGTTCTGTGTTCTCTTTTCCAGGCATGTTTTCTTGGTTTTGAAGTCGCTATGAAGTTTCTTAACTGGATTGCACCAGGTCTATGAAGACTAGGAAGTCTGGAAATGAGAGAGGAGAAGAAAGAGAGTACAAGTCTGCCTCAAAGGAATAAATGAATGATCACTTAATGTTTCAGGGATGATTGTTTGCCTAATACCTTTTTGCCTTCTTCACATTCTTTAGGTGGTGCTATGTGCCTGTCACAAATGCAATCTGTATCTCTGACAGAGTTGGTGAGGAGTTAGGGGTGACAAATCTTCTCAGCCAACCTCAGCAGTGACACTGCTAACAGACAGCTGTCAGTATTGCACACACTACCTTAAGTACTTCCTCATGGAAGAAGGGGACACATCTTAAAATGTAATTCTTTGTTTACTGATGAAACATGTAGCTATTAATGCTGGAAAACTTCCTTAAAATAATTTTTTGGCAGCATGTATTTAACTCTCAGGGCATAAGTCAGCAGCTGCACAGGGTCATGTCTGCAAGCAATGTCAGACAATGTTCTCATCTGCTGTAGTTTTTCAGTTGTGGCTGTTTCTGTGTTAACACACTGGTTTTAATCTCTGTGCATGTACGGCAGCAAGCACATCTCAGCAGGGGAGGCCAGAGCTATGTTTCAGTGGGTTGAGGGGTGTTGCAGGTACCATACCAGATCTTGCACACTGATCTTTTCTGTGGAACTAGGACACAAAATGCATTATGTTTAACATTTGTACTAAGCTTTACTGAGGGAACCAGTGGGGAAATGTGTTTGATTAACCTGAACTTTTCTCTCAAATCCCTTTCTGTCCCACTGAAGAGAGCCCAAATGTGATTTCAAAAGTACAGCACAGCTCATAGCAATCTGTGATATATTTGATTCATCAAATACTGTGTCCTGGGGTTCAATCCCTGACACTGATGTGAGAAAATTTAACAGCACTTCCAAGAACTGAATTTCTCTGACACAAGGGGGACACATGAAGAGGACACTGGCTCTGCAGTCTTGTCTAACTTTATTCTTTCTCCTGTTCCTTGGTTTTCTCTTACTATTATTAAACATAATCACATTTTCATTTGAGAAGTGACTAATACTGAGAAGCAAAAAGCAAATTTTAATTTCTTTTGTTTGTGATGCAGTGTTATTGGAACTCAATAAAACTAGGTGCTGCTTGGCTAGAATGTGTGCCTTGGTTCATTTACTTTTTGCATGGTCATGCATGCTTAGTTTTGCCTAAGTTTTCCAATTCTTAATTCTGAGATTGATTGGCAAATAAGCTCTGCTCTGCTGTCTTTGCTAACCCCTTGCCTTTTAGCTTTCAATTTCTGACATGAGCTGTGGAAAGGAGTATTCTGCACTTGGCATGTTTGTCATACGAGTCCCGTTAGGTGCTGCGTTGTGGATGCAAATTTTTAACTATAAAGCAACACACTAAATAACACATCTTGGAACAAATAACACATACTTTTTGGAAAGTACTTGGCATGGTCTGATGATCTGTACCACGAGGACACAGCCTTCACCTCAGCTTTCCACAGGCAGGGCAGCCCTAAAAACTTCCCACTCCATGCTGCTGAGAAGCCTTGAATTCTTCTTTCCTTCCCAGTTCTTTGGGAAGACCAGAAGGGAACCTGCCTTCTCCAGAGCCCACCTCTTGTGTTTTACAGGGCAGGAGGGGTGGCCCCAGGTGTGGGAAAACCTCAGTCGTGCAGCTGCTGCTGCACCCACCAAAGGCCTTCCCCATTCCTCAGTGCTCAGGAGTGGCTGCTGTTCCTCCTCAGGTGAGTGCAATACTTACAGGGTGAACACTGAGTTAGTACTGGCTTGGAGATGTGATTACAGGACATGAACTTCTCAAATGGTTTAAAACACAGTCCTGGGTTTACTGAAGCTAAGTCCCAGCTAGTTTCAAGCTGACCAGATCTGCTCTGATGTCTCTGTGCTGCCTCACCACAAAATGCTGCACTGTGCTGCTTTGGTGGCTGCTCTGGCCTCTTTCTGGTTTCCATGCTGGGGCTATGGTACCTAGAAGCAACTTCCAGCTTTAAGAAGTGTTATGAAGCTGAATTTTGTTTTCAATTCTGTTTATGTGCTCGGAAATGCTGACACTGCTTGGAAGGGACAGAAGTGAATATTCTTTCATAAAATTCCAGACAGTGATGCTTAAAGCTGCCCATTCCAGCTGCCCTGTCAACTGCATCCTGTTGACCTCCTAAGCTCCCAGAAAGCTGGGGAGAGCTGAAGCAGAGGAAGGCTGAGATCCCCAAGGCTTGGTCATGAGCTGTGCACTACAGTGAGCACATCCCAGTCCTATCAATCCTAAGTGCTGCCAACTGTGAAAAACATAAAATTCTTGAAGATCAAATCAGGGACTGGTAATGCCCTGGATTGAGCTGCTGGGTTTAAAAGCACAGCTCCTGCATTTCAGCAGCAAGGAGCCCACTGCTCAGTCTGTGTACTGGCCTCTGCCTTGGTGCTTAGCACTTCACCTTGGCTCTGCTGTCACCAGCTGAGCTTCTCCAGTCTGTGGCCTTAAGCAGCACCTGCCCTGGAAGACTGAAATACTCCTTTCAACTCTCTACTGCTTCAGTTGTTACTAGTAACTGTAGACTCTTTTCCTTCTGCCAAACTATCCCTTTTAACACTTCTTTCTTAAATATCTCAGATCCTGACTTACACTAATTATATTCTACATCCTCCCCACTCCAAGGTTTTTGCAGAGCTTTGTATTTTGCATGATAACATTCTGTTGTTTACCATGGTTGATTTCATTTGGTGCTTTTAGCTAAGTAAAATATGGCAGAAGACAATCACAAATGAGAGGCTGCTTCCTAACAGCAGTGGCAGGAGAAGAAGAGCTTTGCAAAGGCTCATCAGACACATCTGCTTGCTTATTCAAAAACTGAAACCCAGGCACCCTGGAAATATTTAAAAAGCTGCTCATGTCTTGAAAGACTCTGCCATACAAAATTTGCCAATTCCTTGCCTCTAATGTGTGCAGCCTCAGAAAGAGAGAAGGATTTTAACGCAGGCATAATTTCCTATACCCTGAGGACTCTTTTGCTTTCAGAGGCCTAGATTTGCATTCAAATGTTATTTTCTAATTGCCCAGGTTCTTGTGGGAATTCAGGGAGTGTATCAGCAGTTTAAGGGCACACAGTAGCAGCTGCTACACTGGTGCCAGCCAGTGATACCGATGATATTTTTCTTTATGCTCCTTGTGCTGGTAACATCTGAGTTTGCTATATCAAAATCAGCATAGAGTGCCCCAAGACTCTTGTGCTGTACATCCTCCTGGCCCCTTCTGCTTTGATGCAAGTGATTTTTCCAGTGGTGATTCAAGGTGTCTGGAAGCATTCCAGAAGTAATCCACGACAGATAAATCTTCTGTGCTTGCATTTCTCTGCCCATGGTGTGCAAGTGCCTTTTGTGCACACTCAGCATTGCTATAGTGACAGAAAGGTCCTTGGAACACCCCTGACAAGTCAGTCTTGACCAAATTTGTCTAATGAAAGGAAGCTGCCTGTGGGAGGCACATACAGTACAGACTCTCCAGATTGGAAAAGGACATTGCAAGGTAGATCTTACAAATGGTGAGCAATGTCAAGGGGGTGCATTTACTCATATTTCTCACGGGACAAGGCATACAGTGAGGAAGGAGATCAAGCAATATTTAAACAATGCAAAAAAAAAAAAATCACAGAAGAACAGTTCATCAAGATCTACTGAAAACTGATAGGGCTGCAAAGCCTTGGCACAGGATGTTCCTGAATTGCTGGTTGATGGGATTTGGAGGGTGTGCCACGGAAGGCACAACGAGTGTTTTATTTCTTGTGTTATTTCTGTAAGCATCTGCTTCTGGACACTGTTGGGCAGAGGAAGAGACAGGCTTCAGATCTGATCTTCATCAGTTTGGCTGGTGTTTTTACAAAATTATGGGCAACCCCTGACTAGTTATGTGGGATCTGCATAGAGGAAGGTGGGCTGGCCGTGTACCTTCAAATAAAAGCATGCACTAGGACACAGCACCACCTATAGCTTTGCATGTGCCCAATTGGCCTCTAATGGTTCAGTTTTCCATTTCTACATTGTTCTTTTTATGTGCTGCCTCTTGGGTAAGAGGACTCCTATGCCAATATCCTGTTTGGCCAGTGAGAGACCAGCCTTGTGCACAGTGAGCAAAGTGGTTTTCACCACCACATAGTTCACAGGATGACCAAGCAGTGGAGGCTGGAAGGCATCTCTGGGCACAGTCCAGTCCAGTTCTGCTCAGAGCAGGGCCCACTAGTGCAGGTTGCCCAGGATTGTGTTCAGTTGTGTTCTTAATATCTCCAAGAATAGAAACTTCACAGCTGCTTGGGGCAACCAGTTCCAGGTTCACAAAAAAAACAAGTTCTCTTAGGTCTAAGAGGAACTTCATATATTTCAGTGTCACTAAATCCCACTGAGAAGATTCTAGCTCCATCTTCTAAACCTTCTCTGATCAGGGATCCATACACATCAGTAAGATCCCCATGAAGCCTTCTCCAGGCTGAACAATTCCATCTCTCCTGTTCTCCTCATATTGCAAATGCTGCAGTCCTTTTGGCATCTCTGCAGAGCTCACTGCACTGCTCCAGTATGTCAATGTATGTCAATGCCTCTCCTGTACCAGGGAGCCCAGAACTGGACCCTGCACTCCAGCTGAGGCCTCACCAGTGCTGAGAGCAGGGCAGGTTCTTCTCCCTGGGCCCGGTGGCAACGCTGTTCCCAAAGCAGCCCAGCAGGCTGGAAGCCTCCTTTGCCACAAGGGCTTATCAGTGGCCCACGTTCTCCTCCTCATGGCATCCTGCTTCCAACAGTAATGTGTGACCCCACTGCTGGCTTGTGCAGGCCACAGGCTAAAATGCCTGCTGAGTCAGTGGCATGCAGGCAGTGGCCCTGTGACAGTGACAGTGGCACTGAGTGTGCTCTGCACCCAAGGGTTTCGATGGTGCTGCCCAACTATCCCAGCTGAAAATAGACCCGGCTGCCCTGGCAGCTGCATCCCGGGGACTTTTGCTCCTGACTCAGATGATGGCAGGGAGATGCCTGCCCTGCAGCTGGGGGCTTCCCAGGAGGGTGGGTGTAGGGATTGCTGGGATTCCTGCCTCTTCTGTGCTCTCCAGGATGCCTTTTGGGTGATCGGATCGTGTGTGGCTGTGCTCATTCACAACAACAGGCTCTGGACGTGGCTCTGTCTGACCCTATTCTGCACCACACTTTGTCTTTCTGCCCAGCAGATTCTGTGTGCCCTGGGAAAACTGTCCAGTGAAGGGGAGAAACAGGCTGCTTGATGCTGGACATTTGAAATGGAAAACCATTTCTATTTTAGGGAGATTTGTGTATAAAACTGAGGACATTTTCCATTACCTCAATGTGTTAGAATAGTTCTTCAAGTGTATCTCAAACCTGGTAAAAATGTAAACGTTAAGGAGACCTTGGATGGGAATTTTACTAACATCTGTCTCTGAATTCAGACACTAGTTTAAGTTCAGACAGTTCAGTTTAAACTCAGACAGATCCGTTTCAGCAGTTTATGATGCACAGCTTGTCCCTAGGCTTACTAGAAACACGGCCATAAAGACCAGTATCAAAGTTTTAGCAATAGGCCATAGATAAGCTCCACTTCCCTTTGCAGGTGACAGTTTGAGTGTCGATTTGCTGAAGGACACAGTGCTGTTGCTAACCCTTGGCACGGAGGGTGGAAGCCTGAGATGTTTGTCCGTGCAATGAGCTGACTTCCCCTCTTCATCTGAGACCTGAGCTCAGGCTTCTCCCTCAGCGCTGCTGCCGCTCTGGGCCTCAGAGAAGTTGCTCACAAGCTCTGGATACTAAAGTGAATGTTGAGCTGCCTGGGTATGGATTCCCCAAGGCTGAAAGCATATCCCAGCAGCCACATTTCTCCTTGGTACTGTTTCCTAATACTGTTTCCTAATAGTTATTTATTACTGTCAGCTGCTGGCTCCTTCCTCTCTCCACTCATGCCATCAAAAAATTCTAAACTGTGATTTAGCTTTGAATGTTTGTCCTGGAGACCAAAGGCAAGGAAATCAATCTCTGTCCTTTCCCATCTTTAATCCATACGCAGATTTCAGCAGAACCAGCTGAAATGCTGAAAAGGTGTAAAATTACAGCGAGTCCTCCTTTTCCTGGGGCTAAGCCCATGTGATTCAGAAAAGCTCCTGAATGCCTGCATAGACAAATCCTAAAAAAATACTTCCCTCTGAAACATAATCCTCCCGCTCATCCCCCGCCCCTGCCTGCCCGCTCACCCTTGACTCCCTATCACTCACTGCCAGGCAATTATCTGCTTCGTTTACTGTCTCCTGGCCGGAGCCAAAGTTCAGGATCTGGCAGTCGATGGCAGGAGATCACTCGGCGGAGGGAACTCGCTGTTCTCCACCACCCATTTCCCATGGGAGCAGGCGTGCTCGGCTGCGGGGCACGGCCGGTTTCTGCGGGGGCTGAGCCCCGGCTCCCACCGCAGGGCTCCTCCTGGCACGGAGCCCGAAGCTGCCGTGGGCAGGAGGCCGGAGCAGGGTCTCCTCTCGCTCTGCCAGCATCCCAGGAAACGGGCCGGCATTTGCTGCTGCCCAGATGGGGAATGTACGTGGGCAGAGCCCGGGGTACTGCTCCCGGTCTCTGTCCTTGCCCACTGCCCACCCGCTGCAGGTGGGAAGAAGCTGGGCTGTCCCAGGTCGCCCGCAGCCTGCTCCAGGCAGCAAAACTCCGTTTCCCGGGGCTGGGGAGGCACCTGGGGGTGCTTCTGTGCCCGCCAGGGATAATGGGTGAGGCACGCTGACAATGGCACCGCTGTGAAATGCCCGTCTCTCCCCGACATGAGCAATTCCTTGTGGTGTGGATGAATCTCTTGGGTGCTGATGACAAATTGTTTGGGGGTTTCCCTTTCGGAATCCAAGGCACAGGAAGTCTTCAAGGCCTTGTGCCCGCTCACTCCGAGTTTGAAATGTGTACTGGATTTGATCTGAAGCTGTGGAAAAGGCTTCCAAGTTTAGGGAACTATAACAAGAATGTAGGTCTGTAGTTTAAGAAAAGGCGTGTTAAGCTAGATAGTAGAAGGTTTTGAAGTTTGAAGTTTAGATATAGAAGTAGTTATAAAATAAAGTAAAAAGTTTAAAATGTAAAATTGTATGTTAGTATATGATTGGATGAAAAAGTCCGCGGTGCGACAGAGATGTAACACAGGTTCGATTAACTATCAGTGTAGAAATGAAAAGATATGTATGTGGCATTAGTTTATTGGCCAATTAACCTGTAAAAAACCTTGTAACCTGTAGTCTTGTGACCACTTTTACACTATGGCTGACCTCTGCATTCCTCTGTGAAGAAGCTCCTGCGACTTCATGAGATTCTAGCAATAAATCACATTTTAAATCATATGAGAGTGATCCCGTCTCTGTCCCAGCCATCCCGACATTTCCCCATTTTCTTCCCTATGGGTCCGGCTCAGAGGATGAAGCATCCACACACTGTTTTTTCCCAAAAGTACAGACTGTTCTTGGCATTTCTTTCATTAATGCTCACAAAATGCAGCGTGCAGCTGTCCTGCTCTCCAGTGTGGGCATGTCCAGAGATGCCAGAGCTGCCTGCTGCTTTGGGAGAGCAGCCCTTCCCAGAAAAGCAGCCCTTCCCAGGGACAGGTCTGTGCTGAGCTCTCCCCCTGCTTCATTCCATGCTCCTCCTCCGGGCACAGGGGTGGGTGAGAACGTCTGTAGAGAGCTGTCCCAAAGGGAACTGGGTTGTGAAGCACGGCTCCCCTGCCTCACTCCCTCAGCAAACAGAATTTAATCCAGCTAAGGGTACTCTTTCTGGGAAAGATAAAAGCAGGCTGTGTCACTAAGAACGGTGCTTGGGCTTCACACGGAGGGTGTCTCAGCCCAAAGCTCTGCCAGGTGTGAGAAGAGCAGGGGGCACAAAGCACCCAGCTGTGCCTCCCCAGGGTGCTGCCACGCACAGCCACACACTGGGATTTACTGGGCTGGAGCCTGCAGCCACACTCAGAGCTCCAGGTTTGGTTTTAAACACAGTTACCTTCCAGACACCCGTCTGGGTCTGGCCTCTCCAGTATCTGATGGCAGTGAGTGGCACTCTTCAATTTTGTGCTGCTTTGTTTCAAACTGGCTGAATGGTTTCACTGACGTCGCTTAAATCTTGTCTTGTGAGAAATAATAACGAATTGTTCTCCTTCATTTTTCCTGAAATAGTTTTTAACTTTCTGGGCCCTTCTCCTTTGGGTTCATTTCCAAGCTGATGACTTATTTAGCCTATCCTTATATAATGCCTTTCCCCCTATTTTGTATTTCTTCTACATACCTTTTTTAAATAAAAAGATAATAGTTTCTATCAGCCATATTGATATTTTCTGTTCCATTCTCTATTATTTTCCTCTCACACTGGCACATCTGGTTAACAAAATGGGCATTGATTTCTAAATATGCTTAAAAATTTCTTTATTGAGTAACTGGCTGATAATCTGTCTTCTATAGGTTCTTCTATAATTAAATTTGACTGATCTGGAATAATCCCCCAAATTTTACTATATTCACAGAGCATTCTTTGCTGAAGGTGGTGTACACACTGGGAAAGGATGAGAGGTTTAATTTAATCCATATTGCTTAGCAACATTTACACCATCAATAAACAAGCACTGTTCTTCTGAACAAAAGACTGCCTGGCCTTTCAACATCCAGACTCTGTTGCTGGTGATGGCAAAACTGACAGTGTCCAGTCTGCTGCAGTTAGGGTGTTTCCTTCTTGCTTCTTGTCCCTTTTATTCACACTCAACTCACCTGCTAAAGCTTTACTCAGAATAATGGTAAGATCTTGAAGTGAGGTGTCCATGGAAGAGGCTCATCTTGATTCTCATCTCTGGTTTTACTTGCTGACAGAGCTGCTAATCACAGCAGTCACATGGCTCCCTGAAACATGATTGCTAGGAGCCTTGAAAGCTGTTAAATGTTTGCCCACAAGTAATTTCTCAAGTAAGATCTTCGGCAATTGAGTGTCACCTCTGAAATTTCCTACGATTTAGTTTCTAAGATCTTTCCAAAGTCACTGGTACCCTGGGATGGATGTGCTCAGGAATGTGAGGGTGAACTGCAGAGCCAACCTCACCCAGGTGACCTGCTGATGAAAATGGGAAATTCAGCTTTGTTATGTACAAAGATGATTTCAATGGCACACGAAGAATCAACTCTGACGTTTGTAAACCCTTAGATCCACAGAATGTTTGGCTGAAGTGTTGCCAACCAGTGACCCACTTTGCATCATTTAATGGCAGAGAGGACCAGGAGGAAATTCCCTGGAGGGGGCTCTGCCCACAAGCTCTGCCCCAGCCCTTCAGAGCCTTTTCTGTGTGAAATGCCAGAAAGATCTCCTGGCAATGTGGCTGCAGCTCCTTCCTGCATGGGCAGGACCTGGCCCCTGCCCCTGCTCTGCCCTGCCTGGGCTCGGTGTTCAAACCCAGGTCACAGATTGCAGCTCCTGTGGGGGAGATGGGACCCTCTCGCGATTCAGCAGCAAGATTTGGCTCTGGCAGGACACTGCACTTTCTAAGACTCCATAAAGGGCTACAAGTGAACAAGGGAGTGATGTATTTTGGCGGGGAAAAGGCTCATTTTCACGTGTAAGCTTGTTGCACGCAAGGATGCCAACTGAAGCGCCCCTCAAAATTTAAAATGCTTGGTAGAATCCAGCTGGGAAGGCACAGTCCATAACCTCCTGTGCTCTTAAGACGTTCTAAATTTGTTTTTTTCTTGTTTTCCTCTGAGATTTGTTATTCTTTGTACATTTAACTAATGTAACAGTTGATAAATTGTCACACCTTTTTTGTTTATGTCAAAATATCTCAAATATAAACTTTTTTTTTGAGTATGTAATCAACACTAGTACACATTCTGCTACAATATGTAACTCTCTTACTGAAAGCACTGGTGCTCTTCAATGTTGACAGTAATGATTCTTACCACTTGATTTCCGTTTTCATAAGAGGCCAGATTTTCTTGTCATATGCTATGAAGTTAAAATTAAATTAATTCTAAATATACTTTTTAAAAAATCTGATTTTAAGAATTTATTCACTATTTAAATTTTTTTTATTTTTATTCTTGATTATTCTTATTTTTTTCTCTAAAAAGCAATGGACCTTCTTTGCTCTAAATACTGCTTAAGCAATTTGTCTTCATAAAAATAAATAAATAAGTAGGTTTCCATTTACTGAAAGCATGGAGCAGTCATCCTTAATTTCTCTAACTTCTTCCAGTGACGGCAGTATTCATTTCCAAGAGAATGTTCCCTGAGACTTCATCTGGCAAACAAATACTGCTTCTAAGGTTTGGTCATGATTTTCCTCCTGTTCCAGTAGCTCTTGCCTAATCGGTTTGAATATGAATTTAGAGATGAATGAGAAATCTGTTATTCTATATATGTCAGAGGTAAAGTATAATCTCATTTCCCTGAGGGCACTTCGTCTCAGCAGCCTGGGAGCCTGAATTGCTGATCCAGTGAGTGCCTGCTGCCTCCTCTATTTTTCCTTCTTTATTGGGTCTTTTCCTGTAAAAATACATACTGCTCAGAATTCAAAAAAGAATTTGACCTTTCCCAAAGTACTGGCCTAGTTTAAAGTGTATTTTGAACTATTTGCTTTTGACTGTGAGCAGAATCTGAATCCTGTGATAGGGATAACTGGGCAAGCAACTGTGTCCTTTAACATGAGATACCATCACTTCCTCTTCTTACACTCAGCTTCAGCCTGAAGGCCACTAGTCCAGGGCAAGTCTTTCCTCTGCCTGAGCTGCAGAAAACAGCAGCTGGAGCAGGCCTTCCATGTCTAGCACTTGATCAAATACTTTCATGAAGTAGGGTAACAGCTTTTCAGTTTTGTCATTTTTGCCTTCTTTATTTATTTTTCTGATGTTCAAATATCTCAGTTTCAAGGTAACTAATAATTAGTTGGGTTTTTTTTAAAGCTTCAGGTGTGCTGCTTTGGATAGAGACAGCCACTGTGAGGGAAGAGGCTGCCCCACCCCTGGGGTGGGGTCCAAGGAGGTCTGAGCAGACCAGGAGGACTGTGACAGTGGCAGGATGCTGAGCAGCAGAGCCTGGACCAGCTCCCTGTGCATCCCTGCTGTGCTGGGCTCTGCTGTGGCCCTGCTGCCCCCAGCCAGACCCCAACCATGGCCATGGCTCTGCACTTGTGCTTGGCTGCAGCAGGACACACTCCCACTGTGGGCACCCAGCACTGGCCCCTACTTGCATCTCATTTTATCCTTTCCATTTTATTTAACTCATCTTTCCTGGACCCATCCTGTCTGTATTTCTCCATCATGGCAGTAGCTTCTTCCCAGTTAAACCAACCTTCTTGCAGCTTTCCTTCTAAGCACCAGCACTGCCACTGTGCAACCTTCAGACTCACTAACTCCCAAGAAATCCTCCCATATAACCTTTTGTTTATTTCCCACATAGTCAAATCTCATGTTTTAGATGCACTTTTGCTATTGTAAGAAGATTTTCTATTGTTTTGTCCTTTTTTCCTCTTGACTTTACACACCCATTGAGTCCCTCATTTGCCATGGCTTTTTTCAGCAGCTTCTCCCTCTGGACTAGTCTTTGTGTGTCTGAGACTTGGATTTTGATCCCAAGCAACTGGAATATATCTTCCCCTTGTTTAAAGCCTCTCTGTAGGTAAAAACAATTTTGCAAATTGAAACAAGATTTAAAATCAGCATTCTTTCTGTAGCAGATTTCTCCCTTTTGAGCACTGCTTTGATTTCCACAGTATTTCTTCTAAAGTTCAGCAGCAAAGTCTTGAGAGAATAACAGCTTATTGCTTCTGTGATAAACTCTTATCTTTTTTATAATTTAATAACCCTGCCACTAAGTGGAAAACTTCCCTGTCAGTCTCTGTGTCTGTTACATAGCCTGGGAAGCAGCAATAACACTCACCCTGTCAGCCCTTAGGACAGCTCAGAATAAACAACTTTGCAATTAAAGTGTTTATGTATTAGAGCCTCCTCCCTCCTTCCTCATTTCAGGCAATTTCATCAATCAACTGTCTTCTCACTGACTATTTTCCTGTAACCCTCTGGCAGGGCTCACTCAGGCTGGGGATGTTTCTCCTTGGTCTGGTTGAACACCATCCCTCCCCACCAGGATCCTGCACCACCTCCCCGTGCTGCCTGCCCAAGGCCTGGGGTCGTGTGGCTCAACTCATCCTTCTCTGCCCCTTCCAGTCATTTCTTGCCTTTGCTGATATGGCTTCCTTTCAGCCCAAGGCCAACAAAAATTGCAAGCTTGGAACACCCTTTTCAATGAGACATTTCCAGTTTTCAGGATCCCTTGGCAGCAAATCTTTCCTAACCCTGTGCTGGGCTTTAAAGTGGTTGGTAACTTTAGAGCATAAATGATGTGAGTTTACCTTGAGATACAAAGCTAGGCAGATAATAAACAACTAAAATAGCTAAATGGAAAAATAAAAAGTCTGTTTCTGAGCCAAGAACCCTTTTCATGCTGCACCCTGAAATCTAGTGACTGCCTAAGGGTGTTTTCAGATAAAGATAAATCAGCCAGCTATTGAGGGGGACAGCGAAGCAAGCTGGGCTGTCAAAAGTGCAAAGAAGACCACAAGCAAACACTGTGCTTCCAGCTTTGATCAGATTTTGGTACTTTCAATGCTGTTTCTAATGGCTGTGTTCCTTCATATAGGAAACAGCTCACAGGGAAAACATTGTCAAATGGAAACTGCAGAGTGATGGGGGTAGAATCACTCCTGATATGCTCTGGGCTGCACTTTGCTGTCAGAAAAAGCTCCATTTCCTTTATCTCAAAGAGTTGAAATACTCTGAGGCAGGGAGGAGATTGAGGGAGACAGGCCTTAATTAAATTCTTTTTTCTTGTATGATTAAATATGAACAAAAGAACTACTGCACCACATATCCCCTGCACTGAGATCCTACTGCAAATGCAGAGACAGAGCCAAACTTTGCCAGCAATCTTCTCATTTCATCAACAAGCCTGTGTTCTGCATGTCAAAGTCTGCTCAGGATGACAAGAGAAATAAACTCTACAAAATCCAAAGAAGGGCATGACAGAGCTCAGCCAGACAGGGGGCTGGATTAATAATTAAAAATAATACTTTGAACACTAAATGGTCTTTCATGTTCCTCTGAGCCATAGTATAAATCTCGACTGAATCTTTTCCAACAGGTTTGCATTAGCTGTGACTCAGAAAAACCAGTCCCCTTTAAAGAGGTGTGAAGAGAGAGAGGAAACAGGTTTTTTCTCAGCGTGTTGCCTACAGCTTCTTGCTGACTGCAGGTTAACCTCAAGGACCTGACTGACATTGCTTGTGTGCCTTTGAAAGGGAACCCCCACACACAACTGCAGATAACATGGAACATCAGTGTGGGGACCGAGTGGTCTGAGGTGACATCAGAACCTGAAATGTGTGGGTTTGGGGTGCACTCCTGGCTGTCAGTTTTCACTTTCTCAGTGTGCTGAAGCAAAAAAAAGGCTTTTCTCAAGGCAGTTTGGTTTTAAGTATAAGAGAAACAGGGGGGAGCATGTGGTACCATGCTGGTCTTTGTTCCCCAATCCTCCCTTGCAGATGTTTCTGGAGAGCTCTGCCCAGCCGTGCTGGGGAGTTGTGGAAAAAACCACTGACATATCTGTTTGATATGGTGTCAAAATGCTGTCAGAATTTTGGGGACAATGCTGTCAGAATGAATGCTGACTGACCTGACTGAAGATCGGTTGTAAAGGATGTTGATGGAGAAGATAAGAAATGTGTTTGATGCAGGAGAGGAGAAGAAAGACTGGGAATTTTATAGAAGAGTAGAGTGGTAGAAATGATGACCCAGGAAAGTGGCAGAGTTTATTCTGGACAAGGGTGAAACAAGAAGCCAGAAAAAGAGCTGGTGTGGTTGAGCCACAGAAAACAGAAGGGACTGGATATGTGATTCCCTGAGAAAGGGTAAGGAAAGGTTGGATCTTTCCTAGATGTGAAAGGAAAATGTGACTCCCAAGGCTTCTGATGCAAATACCAGAGTCATTGAGAAAAAACCAACAGGAGGTCAGGGGAAGCAGCATCCTTTCAAGGCTAAATGATGCAAAACCACACATTCTGAGAAACATTTCCCACAGTTCAGGAATCCTTCGTAAACACAATTAACCATAGCTCTGATTGCAAGAAGAAAGACAGCTAATGTTGTGTGGAAAATGCACACTGAACGGCTCAGAGAGAATCAGGCTAATGGCAGAAATACAAGGATAGAGCAAGTAGTAGAGTGTAGCTGCAAGTACAGACATAATCTACTTAAAGTCAGGTATGTTAACACCATTGAGACACAATTCTGCAGTGTATGGTAATAATTCCAGAGGCAAAAAGTAACACCAGACTCCCTGGAGCAGGCTCTGCTCTTCTGCAACAATTAGTGTAAGGCTTAAAAAAAAGCAAAGCACTGCTAAATGGCAAAATCAGGACAACACTTGTGTTCCAGAGATGGTGTTTATTCAAGGGCTAATCACAGTAGGCAAGAGGCTTCTTAATGTAACAGTTTGAAGGGACAAGAGATTCCTATGGGATCAGACAAATTACCTGTCTTGTGCAAATTTGTCTGTTCTTTATCATCTTCCTCCTTCTCAAATTGCTCTCCAAGTGCTGTGGATAACTGATGTCCATAACTGGTGACCATGCACTGAGCCTTGAACCCCCTCTTCTTACTGGCAATTACACAGAGGGCTCCAGTGAAGTCCACAGAAGGTTGGGTGCAGATGTCCAAAACCACTCGTGTGACAAAGGGTCTGGGGGCTCTTGAGATCGTGTCACTGCTTTCCTGTGGGTTGGGGCTGGTCACTGAAGTGCCTGCAGGCACACAAGAGGGAGGCTCTGTGCTCACAGCACTAACACAGGCATCTGCCTCTCTAAATTGATCTTTAATCAGCTGCCTAGGTGCTGCTGGGTACTGGATGTGACACAGTGAAAAGCAGCACTGGACTACCCTAAAATCAATGTACAAGCTCACCTCCATTCACAGATGGACTGTGCAACGAGAGGCAATAATTCTGATGTTGTGGGGTGTTTGCAGGTCCGGATCACATGAACTAAGGACAGTGGCCCCAGCATTTGCTCCCTTCAGCAAAACCTCTCCCACCGACATTGGCTTCCCTGCCATCCATCTTATTTTAACACACTAGATGGCAACGGGAAGCTCCTTTTGGCTGTAGTCTTGTCTCAGTACCTGAAGGACCACACACATGGGACACCCTCTCCTGGCCCAGACCCTGCTGTGAGTGCAGGGTCCTACACACACCAGCCCAGGAACCTCTGGGCTCCCATGCTACCGGAGGCCAGAGCTGTCCTGCTTTTCAGGGGGGCAGCTGCTCTGAGTCGATTTGATCCACCGGCACTGCCCGCCCGATGTCTCCGAGGCAACAGGATCCCCGGGGAAGTGGGATGTGTTGCCATAGCAACACGATGCTCTTGGCTCCTGCCTCCTTCCATTGACGCCATGGAGGGAAAATCTGGGGCTGCTGGAAGCACTGAGTCCTGCCGGGGATGGAAAGTTGGGGTGGCCAAAGGATCCTGGCAAAGACAGACATAAACACCTATTTGTAAGCCTAATTATAAGCAGTTGCAGTTAAAGGCTCTGGCTGCTGCTGCAGCAGCTTTGCCAGTGCCTGCATTAATGCACTGCTCTGAATGGAATCATTTATGTCACATTCCTTTATTACTCAAGATCACATGTTTTGCTTTATAGTTAAATTATGAATAATCTAAGCAGGATACATCTTAATGATGCTGTCATTCTTATTCTGGATGTATTGATTCAGCAGGTTCTTTCAACACAGACTCTCTGACAGTTAATGTAATGAGCATTTTTAAATAACAGAACACTGAAAGGAGAAAGAGGGAAAATATGTGATTGTCCATAGAAACTGATGACTGCTCCTTTTACACAAATGGTGGAAGATACTGATTCACTCTCCTCTGACCTTCACAGGAGAAGTTCAAGGCTGTTCTAGCTCATTTTCTGCAGGTTTCCTGCTGTTCCAAGGCAAAGATCTATTATTTTCACACTAGTAACTTCCACCAGCCAGCAAGGACAGGACCCTTCAATGTCAGGTATCACCAATCCAAGAGAGAGATCACCTAGGGCTTAGGAGACATCAAGGAAAGGCTGGAAAGGGATGAATCCTAAAACAGTGCCAAGAAATGATGGAGTCCATGAGCCCCCTGGATACATAGAGTCCACCTCGGACAGAAGCTCTGCCTGCTGTGCATCCCTGAACCAGCTGTCTTTTCCTGAAGCTGCAACACAAACATTAGGACAGCATATCTTGTTAAGCTTTCATAACATAATTTATTTGGAATAACTGCCTTTGCGAGCAGGTAACGATGGAAATGATCCAACTCTGGGTGTACAGGGAGTTTTCAGAGTAGGGAAGGACTTCTCATCAGTCTAAGACCAAGCATGGTGTGGCTGTGTCTCTGGCACAGCCCCTGTGTGCACACCCCAACAGAAACACTTCAGGCTGACTGAAGGAGCAGGAGGAAGTACTGCAAAGGAAGAGCTGCTCACAGAGCAAAGTGTACAGTAATGACATGATTAATTGCCCACTGCCATTGTTCAAGATTTTGCAAAAGCAGAACAACAAATCCGTTTGGAAAAACTTGGGATTTCTACAGTTTCTCTTCATAAATAAATATGAAAATAAATCTCACCATTTGAAGAATAAAGACACTTCTTTATTAAGTATCTTTCAGTGATAAAATGGAGTGTAAAAAAAAGATTTCTATTATTGAAAAGACTCTTTTAAAATTAAATATAATTAGAATAATGCCTGACTACAAAGTACAATACTTCATAAGATCTCTATTGAATATTCATTGGTACACGATAGCTTGTATGCTCTGAGGAAAGAGATACAGACATAAAATATCTTATAGGTATTTACAGGAAAAAATTAAAAAGGGATAATATTTTTGCACTGCAAAGTACTGGAAAGGGTTCCTGGAACCATTCAGAGCACAGACATACATGGATGTCTGATATCACTGTTAGGAGTAGGGAGATTGGTGTGTTTGCACCATCAGTCTCACCTACTGGCTGACCTGGTATGATCAATAAGAACTCTTAAAAACTACACAAGGAAAAAAAAATCTTTAAAAATTTGTAGATAAATATTGCCAGCACGGCAGTGAGGAATCTAAAGGTCTTCCTGTATGGACACTAGATGTCAATGGAGAGACACTTCAAAGCAACTGCAACAAAAGGCAGTGCTGCTGCATTCTCTAAAACCAAATTCTTCTCTTCCTCTTTTTCTAATGCAACTCTTCTGGGCTGATAGCCTTAGGAATTAAAGTCAAAAACCCCTTCAGGAGCAGCACTGTACACGGAACACCCATTCAATCAGTTTCCTATGCAGACGTGATTGAAGTCATAGTTAAAGGCAGCAAGTATTTTTCAGCTCTACAAACCAATCATTTTTTTGCTGAGACTGACAAAGAGGGATCTGGACATGTTGAGGTGGCCTTATAATCCTCTGCCTTGGATGATAAGACCACCTGTTTCCCTGAATGAAGGCATCCAAGCTGCAGTCAAACATCAAATACTTTTACAAAACTTAAGAACCTAAACTGAATTGGAAAACCATCCTAGCAGTGAGAAGTTTCATGTCTCCATTATTCTCCCCTGAGATACAGATTCCTCTATCAACATTTTCATAATGTACACCAAAGCACAGGATGTGAAGAATGAAAATAAAATACAATAGGAACTGCTTACTGATTTTCTCTGAAAACTGGTTAACAGATCTTCATGCTGCACTATGAGTTTAATTAAAACTAGTGCCAACAGCTGCAATTAAGCCAATAAAAGGGTTTTCAGAGGGAAATATAAAAATTTGGGGATTTGGTGGATAAAGCTCATTTTTACTGTTGCAATTTACATTTAATACTGCAATTTCAGCACTTGGAATTAGTTAACACACCATGCTGACCTGTAAAATGAGCCCTTCATTGTAGTGTTGCCCCATGTTTGTGTACAGCACTTCTGTGCCTGGGGTGGATCTGTGGAGCATCGAAGGCCAGGACAAAAACAGTGGCAACAGTAAAGTATGTCAATGGCTCCTGGTGGACACCAAAAAACATGGCCAAAGAGCAAAGGTGCTGTGCCTCCTCTCTCAGTGAGAGATCAGGCACTGCAAAGGGAGGGAGAGATTGGGGCTCAATCTGGAAGGAAGCTCAAGGTGCCCTCCCAGGGGAGATGAGCAAGATGGGGTGAGGGATAGATTGTGGATATAGGGTAAACCTCAGAGGTGAAGGGAAGGGCAATCGTTGTTTGACAAGCATCTAGTGAAGATACATGACAAATGGGCAAATGCCAAGTGTGAGAAATGGTTAATAACATTGAATGGATAAAGGTGACAACAGAAGATGTGAAAACAGGAGCTGCAGCAACAGTGACAGAGCAGTACGTGTCTGGGTAGTGGCAGGCTGGGGCCCAGTACAGAAATGCTGGTAACTTGAACTGTGTCAGGTGGAAATGTGAGAGGATGGGGAGGGGACAAGTTTGTAGCTACAGCAAAAGACAATTCCAGATTTGCAAGCAAAGGCTCAAGGAAGAAATAAATTTCAGAGCACTTTGTATGACAAACACCTCAACATCAACAAACTTGTGTTTGAACAGGTTCTGCTGGAAAACACAGACAGCAATTAATAGTTTGGATTCAGATTAATCTTTGTGTGTAACTCACAGGGAGGTTAATTTTCTTTCTTCTCTTAAAACAAAACAATCTGGAAACCTTCTACCTTTATTTAGCACTGTCTGTGTACTCTAAGGCCAACATAGCCCTCCAGCAGGATCAGGGCTACCCAGTGAGTGACTGGCTACCACAGGACACGCACAGAGGTCTGCCCAGAACTCATACCAACCTCTGTGGAGAAGGTCTTCATGTAATGTTTTCAGTGCTGGGGCCAGGAACTAAAGCACAATCAAAATGGGTACAGCTCCCACTTAGTATGCAAGAGAACCACGTGCTTAGCTAAGTCCTTATTTGAATATCACCTGTTTACACAGCAGTGCCGTTGCTTAGGGCTTCTCTGACGTGGGAACCATAAACTCTGCATCTGCTACGTAGTGTTGCTCAGGGTAGTTTAAACAACGTGGTCATCCCACACGTCTTATGTCACAGACACTACTTTTATCTGGATTCAAACACGAGCCGTTTTACGTCACAAGTATGACATGACAGTCGGAGGAGTTTCTTTTTTACATCAAGGTAACACCTAGGTCAAATGACTTACAAAGCCAGGTATTTTAAAGTTGGTGTTTTCTGCTGCCTGAAAAGTTGTAATTGTTACCAGCAGAATCAGTGCTGTGTTCATAAACTAAATTATGGCAATGAAAATCTGGCATTTATACAGGTGTTTCACCCAACTTGATACTTAGACATTTATCAAAAAATGCAGTAAGGTATCTTTCCAAGATTTATTCAAAATATTTTTGATGGACTAAAGGCAGTGTCAAGGTAACAAATTTCAGCTGACACAAGTATTTATATGGATTTATTAAAAAAAAAAAAAAGGTTGATTTTTTTCTCCTGTCTTTGTACTATTGATAAACAGTCCCATAGGATTTGTTGAAGTATACTGTACTCAAGCTATTCACTATAAAGGCTAACAAAAATACATACTAAATCTTGCTTACTGTCACAAGCAAATCAACTAGTTAGAGCACCAAAGTTTGGTTTCTGAGGTTTAGCACTTTCCTGAGAAGGAACCAGAGGCAGGAGAAGCAGTTTCATCTTGCATATGGAGTTCAAGGATCTTTGCATCCTGCCAGGATCACTTGCTTGTTACCATTACTTCTGGTAAAATTCAAACTCAGAAGGTTTGTGTACATTATGCACAAAGTTATAGGATGTTTATGCACATTTACAGCAACAGGAGCAAGCAGTGGTAGAAAAACACTTGAATGTTAAACATAGAAAACTTAAAATGCAAAACTCAGCATGCTTTTTATAGTAAGCGTGGTCAGCCATGGGAGAAACAGAGCAAGGGAAGTGGGAATTTTTTCATCTCTTTATATCTTAAAATGAAGACTGGCTACATTCAGTTCATAATGATGTGGCAGCCAAAAAATCTAAGGAAAAGTGTTAGAGAACAAAACAGACAGAATAATTTTTCTGCTGTGTAAAACCAGGGTGAGCCCACATTTTGGGATGTGGAGACCAGAACTGCACACAGTGCTCAGGAGAGGCACAGAGAAGTTGAGCAGCTACAGAAAGGAGCATTTAATGTGATGCTGGGGAAGCAGCTGCTTTTGGAGGACAGACTGGTAGGACTGTGAGACCTTAATTTTGAGAGAGTTGAAACACGGTAAGATCGAGGTCTACAAAATCACAAAGCAGCAAATAAAACACAGGCAGAAACATAATTTGTCAAATCCTGCAATACCAGGAGTAGGGAGCATTTGGTAAATCTGGGGAGAGTGCTCCAGATCTTAGAAAAAGAAGTGCTGCTTTATCTGACAGGTATTTAACTTCTGGAACTTGCTGCTGTGACAAACCTTGGTCACTGGCTTCAGCAGCAGAGGGATGTGGAAAACGTGAGGCTGTGTTCACTAGTAACTGTCATCAAAATATTTAGTGTTTTCTTGCATGATCCTTGTACGGAATTTGAAGGCAAGTGTAATTAATACAAGATGTACATATGTTTATATAGTGTCTGAGCTCTGGCTGGTGCTGACAGGTTTATGAGAAGTGAATTATTACTTGTTATAAAAGGATTTATTTTACTTTTTAAGGAGCCAGTCAGGAAGTTTAATCTGATTATTTTTTCCCAGTGCAAGACTACCCAGACTATTTTGCTTTCTCTGCTGGCAACTTTGCTGCTCCTGCCTGAGCAGGACAAGCACTGAAACTCCACAACAGTTTCACTAATGACACATCAAAGTCACATAGATCTGGGTAGAACAGGCAGAGTAAAGGGAAGAGATTTCGCCATTTGGGAGCACAGACGTGGTATATATGGGAATAGCTTTCAGCCACTAAGAAATTATTAGGAGAACTATATACTGAAATATATATATTTTTTGATAGGAATACTGCAGGGACCAGCTTCATCAGCTACACAAGTCTTATCTAACTCCATACCAGGTGCTGAACATGCCACGAAGCCAGAGGAAAGAAATTGCATTGGACATGCTGCCTGAATTAAAAATGTTATTATAAAGGGAATCAAATTAAGGCTCCAAGTGTATTTTCTAATTTATTTTCTACCATTCTTTTAATGTGAATGCTTATTGTAGTAATAATTTTAGAAGTTATGCAAATTCAGGGAGAAAGAAAGCGTATGATGAGCTCTATGTATGCACAGCAGGCACTGTAACAATTAACTTGATCACTGACAAGCTTCTTGCATATTTGTGCCTTCAATTCTGATGCTCACCAAAAAAAAAAGGTATATAAAGAAACAGGATAAACTATGGCATAAATCAACTTGAAAATGCACTTCGTGTGACCTTGGATGCTTTTGATTTTGTCCGTTGACCTTCAGGAAGAGAATAAACAGAGCTCTGCTCTTTACTTTCCTCTAAAGCTGATTAGTTGTGTGTAGACATATAAATATCAGAAGGCCAATACAATGTAGCCCTTCAGAGACTTAACAATATTTACTGGTAACATATTTTTTTCAAATGAATAACCAGATTTATATTCACAGACACAAAAGACATAAAATTATCAACAAACATTAAAAGCTAATACAAGAGCTGACTAATGCCAAAAGCAGGCAGTTGTCAGGTGTCTGGCTGTTGGGCAAAAAAGTGGGAAAAAACCCCAAGTGTGTTCCCTTGGAATTAGACTTTCACTTTCTTCCCTTGAACCTTCTTGCCAGTGCTTTTTATTGGTCTTTTTTTAACCATTTTTACAGAATTTTTAAGATTTTATTTTTGCCTCTTCACCACCAGCAATATGTTCAGCACCCAATCAGCAAAGGGAAGATCTCACCAGAAAACTTAATTTTGTGGGGGGACTAACCATAATTTTCTCATTGATAAGAATCTTTCTCTGTACCAGTTCTGCCAGTAGTTACAGTACATATATTGAGCAGTGAAATGTGCTCTTGCAGTGTTTGAGACCATCAGACAGATAATAATGGTAGGAATGGCAAATGAAAAATCAGTATCAATTATCTTTTGAAAAAGGCGATAGAGCAACTGTTGGTCCTGCTGTAGAAAAAACCAGAAAATAAGTGAAACAACTTCATACAAGATCTTTGGATAAACTGATGAGATGTGGCAAATCTACCTTCCGTGCTTTTTAAAATTTTTTTTCACTTCATATGGATACACAATGTAATCTTACTCCGCATAAAAATATGGGAGCTGTATTACAAAGAACACTTTCATGTGCCGTGAGATTTGCAACTGGCCTCCCTCAGTGAAAACAGTCAGTGAAAGCACTGGATGTGGAGTTCTGGGATCCGCTGCCGTGCCCTCCGTGCAGCAGCGATGAACAGGCTGCTTTTATCTGGGAGTGCAGTGAGAACCATCTGGATGAGCAAGGGGACTCTTTGGCACTCAAGCAAACAAAACCAAAACACACAGTACGCTGCCTCAGCCAATTCTGGGCTCCTAAGTGAGATTCTGTATTTTGAGCATGAGTTGATTTCTGCTCTCTTATTGTTGAAACAAAAGAAGAATTAAATAAAAATATGTACACTGACAACACGCAGCGGCGTCACTAAGCCAACATCTGTATATCCCCTTGAGTCATGTTTGCACAGGCCTCTTTTCTCCCAAGATGAGCTTCCCAGCAACGTCAAACCTTAAGGGCCGATGGCTCCACTCCACACAGCCCCTGGGCACCTGCCAAACCTCCCTAGTACACACAGATAACTGGTTTTGTACAACAAACACAAGCAAAAGTCTGAATAAAGTGCATTTAACAGAATATGAACGGGTATCTCCAAAGCTCATGCATATTAGCAGTTATGGGGGTGATGAGGCACTGGCACAGGTTGTGCAGAGTTTGGGATGCCCCATGCCTGGAAGTGCTCAAGGCCAGATTGGATGGGGCTTTGCAGCACCCTGGTCTAGTGGAAGGTGTTCTTGACCATGGCAGAGGGTTTGGAACTCGGTGACCCATAGGGTTCCTTCCAACCCAAACCATTTTATGATTCTGTGTTTCATTTTTCTGACATTCTTTATCTTTAATGCTTTATTATTATCATTACTATTGTTATTATCAGATCAGTACTATGGTCACTCTTTCAGACTATATCATGGTGCTATTCAGCGTTTACCAAAAGGTGTGAAGACCTGCACACTGCTTCTCTTACACTGACTTAAGAATTGTTCTTTGATGACATAATTCTGACAAGAACCTGGGGGTCATGGGTCCTAAATCTAACTCCAACCAAGGACTGGATGAAGTTCGATTGGATCCAACCAAAGTCAAAAAATCCTTGTTCTCCTGCTCCTGGAGGAGCTTTGAAACACCCTCACATGCTCTGTGAGGAAAGAGAACCTCTGTCCTTGGCACTGGTGAGGTCACACCTTGACTGCTGTGTCTGGAACTGGGCCCCTCAATTAAGGAAGGACATTGAGGTGCTGGAATGAGTCCAGAGAAGCAAACGGAGCTGAGGAAGGGCCTGGAACACAAGTCTGATGAGGAGCACCTGAGGGAGCTGGGGGTGTTTAGCCTGGAGAAAAGGAACCTTGGGGAGGATCTTACTGCTCTCTACATGTCACCTGAAAGGAGAGTGTAGCCCGGCGGGGATCGCTCTCTTCTCCCATGCTACCAACAGCAGGACAAGAGGACATGGCCTCAAGCTGTGCCCAGGGGAGGTTTAGGTTGGGAATTAGGTGGAATTGCTTCACAGAAAGGGTGATCAGATATTGGAACAGGTGGCGGAGTCACCGTCCCTGGACGTGTTTAAGGAAAGACTGGACTCAGTGTCACAGTCTAAACATGATGGTGTTGGGTCAAAGACTGGACTCAATGATCTCGGAGGTCTTTTCCAACCTAATTGTTCTGTGATTCTGACAGGAGAAGAGTGTACAGGGTCACTGATGTGAAATCAAGAGAAAAATAAAAATGAAGCAGCGACGGGCAGGGCCTGCCTAACCTCCGCCCCTCCCCACATCCCGCCGCCAGCTTTGGTCCAGAGGTTCCCCAACACCGCTCACGCCCGGCCCAACCCGCCGTGACCGGAGTTTAACGACTCCGGCGGGCGCAGAACGGCGGGCGCCCACCAGTTCTCCAAAGAGCTGAACCACCTAGGCACGGACCCAGTAAACCGTCCTGTCTCCTGCCCAGCCTGCCCCGCTTCCCATGCCCGGTTCCCGTTCCCCGCTCCCGCCCCGGCCCCGCCGCGCCCC
>VZTR01001115.1:220217-238416 GCA_013400775.1 Chaetops frenatus | reverse complement strand
TGCCCGGTGCCGCGGCCGCCGCCGCTGGGCAGAGCGGGCAGCAAGGAGGGATTGAATGGGGGAGAGGCTCCGCCGGCTCCCGCAGCCCCGCGGTGCCGCCGCTCCCGCCCCCCGGGCTCCCCGCGGGCTGCCGGCCGTGCTCCGGGAGCCCCGGATCGCCCCGGCACTCCGGCCAGAGCCCCGTCCCGGGGGTGTCCGGCGCTGCCCTGGGCGGCCGAAGTGCCCCGGGGTCTGACCGGCTATCGCTGGGCAGCGAGCGCGCTGCCAAGCATGTGATAGGGAAGATCATGTGTTATTGTGCAACCTCCTCTGTACTTACCTTTACATTTCTGTCTTTAAATCATTGTGGACGAGTGTGGTTCGGTTTTTTTTTCGCTGGAACTGGGGTGGTTTATTGCCGCTGTTGTGTATTTAAAGTGGCTGTTACAAAGCACTGAAATAACTTTCGGTATTTAGCAACATACTAAAATTCAACGCTACCTGCTTGCTGTTTATACTGCCAGTCTCGATGATGGCAAAGATACTTAACCTGAGCTGGGCAATGAAATGCCACTTGTGATACTGAAATTTTTGTTCTCTCAGAATTGTACTGTGTGTGTTGGGCTATGCAGAGTGTTTGTAATTTGGGCTGTAATTGAGTCTCAGTGTGAGAAGTTATCTAAAATGCCTGTGAATGGTAGTATTTGGCACACCCAAAATTTTGGACCCGAAATCACTGAATCCTTCCTCGTTATTAGAAAGTAGCCTAAAGGGGAGGGAAAGGTGAGAAAAGGCGTGCTTTCCCTGAACTTTCAGTGCCCTCGTTTGAAGGTCTTATGCCCTTGACCTATAACGTAAAGGTTTCTGACTTTTATTGATAGAGGATCCTCTTTTAGACCAATTACTGGATGTCACCCTGTGGATGAAGTGTGCTGTTAACATCTGCTCCCTGATTAACAGTTTTAGGGAAACAGGAAGAAACTAGGCTATGGGACAAATAATTGTTTTTATTAAGGAAGCATTAAGACACCAGCTATTTTTGCAGTGCTTTAAGGCTGGGAACTTCACAAAGTAAAACACATATTAAGCTCTTGAAAATAGACAAACAGGACATGGAATGGCCAAGAGGACAGGAGTGAAATGTACAGTCAGAATGAATTAAAAACCAGTTTGCAGTAAGTGTCTGGATTTGGATGTTTTTTCTCAAGATTTGTTTAGGGCATGAAGAAGAAAAGATGAAAGGTGAAGAGTAAAGATGTGGACACTGGTGGTGGCTGAATTGAAGTTAAGAGAATGTTCAAGTATGAGCACAGATTTATGGAAATTACAAGTGATTTTTTTTTTTGTCCTGCAGCCAAGTCAGCAGTATTTTCAGACATCTCTAAATATGAAAGAAGTTAGAGTTTCTTGCAGAATGTAATTAAACTCCGGGTTGGAAAAATTGCAGTAGATAATTAGATGTAATTTTTAAAAACGTGCAATGTCTTAGTATTTAATATTTTCCTTAAAAAAAAAAAAAAAAGGAACCCAAACCACAAAAAACCCTCAACTAACAAAACCAAACAAAAAACCCACTCCATCAGAACATCTAGTGTCTTTGAGTGCAATTTTGCTATTTTTTGATTGGTTTACCTAGATTTGGTGTTTGAAATACCATCTTCAGGGAAGTAAGTGTAAAATTTTCTTCCTGAATGCTGCAGCTGGAAAGATTCTCTGAAGTTAAATGTTTTGAGATAAAAATGTAAAAATTTGGTGGTGGCATACAGCTTTTCAAATGCGGCTTTACATGGTGAGGCTGTCCAAGGCAGAAGGATGGTTCCTTTGCTTCATGTTTCTGCTTATCATCTTTCTATCTTAGTCAGAGCGAAAATTAAATTAACAAGGCTGGGCACTGTCACTTGTTGTAGTAGAGCCCTTTGGGCAAGTGCCACTGTCAGTAATGCTGTTTTGCTTCTTATCTGAAAACCCGTGCTGTTCCCTCCTTGTGGTTTCCCAGGAACAGTGCCATGTTCTCTGTAACAGCAGGTGAGGATCCCTCTGTAGGGTCAGGGAAATGATTCTTTCTTGCACTGTTTAACAGCGTGGGTGACAGTCAAGCATGGCTATGTGTTAATTAGGTTTCTGTTCTAACTGTTGTCTCTATCAATGAAAAGTGTTAAGTTAGAGGTTTTGATACCTGATGACTGTCATCGGTAGGACAATACTTGTGCCTTATGGAAGACAAGATCCTGGGTGCTTATATCTGCTTAGTATTTAAGGAACATGTGGAGATGGGGAAATCAGACACGAGAGGCTCAGATAATCTCATTGGATGGACTGTTACGACTGCTGTTTTTCATCTTAGTTTAGGAAAAGACTTCAGTGAATTTCACTGTGCTTTCCTAGGTTATGCTTTGTTACCTTTGAGTTGCTCTGACAGATCAGATGGGTGTTTTAAATGTTTCCATGTCTGTTTATAAATAAAAAGATGAAATTGAACAGTTGTTTTTGTAAATTACTATGTTAAAGAAAGTAAAAGCTAGTCAAAATAATTACCCTTATTGTATATGTTGGGAGTAGGAAAGATCTTCACGAATAATGTGCTTGTCTTCATGTGTCTGTGTCTGGTCCAGTATTAAATCTGTGTATGTCTCTAGGCTGCATCTGCACGCTCAGGCTGAGAGAACATTGTAGATGAGGTATGTGGGTCTTTTTTGTGTGCTCTGAGTCCATATGGTAATAGAAGCAAGAATAAGTCTGAAGGAGGTCTTGACCTTTGGTGTGAACCATGTGGCAAATGTCTTCGAGTAGTCATAGTGATGCCATAGCAGCACTCCATCCATGTGCTAAAAGTCACTGAAACTAGCTAGGCCACAGAAAAAGACTTTTATTCTCTTAGGTGATGCTTAGGAAATTATTTCCAGGTTTATGTTTCCTCTCTGACCCTCCTGGAGTTTCATCCTTCATTATAACTGTTTTTATACACGTGATCAAAGGCCATCAGGATGTGGCTGTTCAGCAGAGTGCATTGTAAGGCATGTGTGGAAATAAAATGATGGTAGTTGTGAGGAAGCCTCCAGAAACATTTACCCACTGGGCTGTGCCAGAGAATTTAAGAGATACAAAGCTTTCCTCAGAGCCTTTATTTGTTTGGTATAACTGCAAAATTGAAAAGTTGGGAGGGTTGGGAAAGGTGCAAAGCAAGACCTTCAAAAATCAGGCTGAAAATGTAACCAAGGACAAATGGATATTCTTAAAGCTGTCCTTGACCATGACACTTGTACTTGTACACAGGCTCTGAATGGATGTGTTAAGACTGTGAAATTAAAGCACAGAAATGGTCTGTTCACTGTTCGACTTACTGCTTTGGGAAACCTCCTGTTGGGGAGCACTTCTGAAGGAAGGTGGAGGCTCTGCTTCCCTGTCCCTTGGGGCAGTTGCAGAAAGGTGCAAAGTGCAGCAAGATTAACTTGCTGTTTTGTCTTATTTTTTGTAGCCATAAAACCACCTGTATGTGTTCTTGGAGGTATTAAATATTACTGACAATGGGGCTGAAATATTTTTGGGCTTATACTAACTTGAGCAACTCAGATGTTTCAACTAATTACAAGAATTTTATTGCAAATAAAATTTTTCCTTCTCAGGATTTTGCCTTGATACTGAAGGAAAGATGATGTGCTTTTCAGCTGCTCCCTGAGCAAAAGAGAACCCTTCTTAGGGTTTTGCTTTTGAAATAATCCTCTTCAGTATGCTCTCTTGTCGTGAAGGGAGATGGTGCATATGAATCTGGATGGGCAGGTGAAAAGATTATTTAGCTCTGCACTGAGCCTCTCAGTTAAAATTTGAGGATTTGCTAAATGTTATCTTTAAAACATCAGTAGAATATCTGAGCAGCAGGGAGTAGAGAAATGCTCTTTTACCTCATTAGATCTGGAATGTGGTACAGAATAAGAGTTCAATGCATCTTTGAAATATTTAACTTTTTAATTGTTAATGGAAACACTTGGTATTAAATTAAACCTGTTTTAGATTGCTTATCTTCTTATTCTTAAGCATCATTTGCTTATGCTTTCTTATTGTGAACTGATGTCCTATGGAATTCCACAGAAATCACTATATTATATTAATCACAAAGCATTTATGCTTTGCCTACACCAATTCACAGGTCAGGCATAACTCCTTACAGTTTTCCTGAAATAATTCAATGAAACTTACTGAATTGTAGGAGTTGAATGATGTTAAGATTTCTGCAGTATAGCGTAAGAAGAATAGTGGCCCTTTTGAAAAATACTGTTCAGGTTTTCAGATGTAATTCGGATTAATGGGATATTGCACATGTTGCTGTGAGATACCATCAGCTTTAAAATTCAAGTACTTTGAACTTTTTACTAGTGCTTTCTCCTACCTACTTCATCCTTAACTGTTAATTAACTGTGAATAAAGCACACTAGCTCTCTCCTCAGATGTGCAATACAAATTCAGTCCAAAGAGTAGCTACTGTATTTAAAATCTAGGTAGCAGAGTGAGCACTCTCAATAATCTGATAATTACTAGTTCTGCATACCTTTTTTTTTTTTTTTTTAAATAGTAGTTAAAACAAAGGTGTTTTGTGCTCTACTTAAGTAGTCTCTAGATTTTTAGGGAGGTGGAGGAAAAAGCTATAGATCAGTGCTGGGTTTATGGTTGGACTTGGTGATCTTCAAGGTCTTTTCCAAACAGTTCTATGATCTGACTGTATTAAACCTTTGAATTTGGTATACAAAGAAAAGAAATGCACATTCTTGCTTTATGTTTTAAAAGGTGTGTTCAAATAAGCCTAGTGACCTGAGGGTATAGAAGAAGTTTTAGAGTTTTATTTAGTCTTTGATCTCCATCAGTGACATGAAATCAATTGTAAAGTACTAGTGATGGATCTATGTTTTAAGAGCAATATATTTCTGCATTTAATTTTCTAGTTTTATTAATTTTTGACGGCACAGTATCTTGAATGTGTTTAACATAAAAAATATGAAATGAAAGACTACTGTTGTGGAGTTGCTATACTTGCATGCATCTTTGCTTTTACAGAGGCAGTTCTCCATGACTTAAATCTTGAAGGATTAAGTAGAGTAGCTGCTGTTAGTACTAATGGAACTTCATTCCCTATATTTATCTTGTTCTCATGGGGGAATTTTGAAGATAAACTAAGTATTAAAGAAGACTGATTTTGCTTCTTTTTAGTTGCTTAGTTGCTTGGACAGAACATGTAAATATTTTTTTTGCCTGGAAGCATTTTTGCTTCTGTATTTGTTTATCACAATAAAATTGCTTTTTAGCATTTGTTCTTAAGGTTGCAATTACTGTATTACAAGGTTAGTCTAGGAATTTTTTTAACTAAGTAATGTAGTTCTAAGGAAGCCATCAATTGTAGCTCAGTGGGGCTTGAAGGAATGTTTCATCAGTAATCCTCTGTACAAAGGAAAGTTAATCAGAATGTGTTTGTAATATGTCCTTACCTGAGATAGTAAAAGAATTAAAAGTATGAGGTTAAGGGATAAAAGGTGCTGACTGGCTGAGAAACAGAGAATTGTAGATGGGTTGACTGAAATTCAGATATCCCTGGAAATTGCTAAATGTATATTGGTTTACATCAGGAAGGATGAACTTCCATGTTAATTATAAAAGCTAAGTTTCTTGCAATTTTGACATGGTACACTTAGAATTATTTGTAATGTCTTGCCCTCAGCACTGTTAGTATTCCTGTAGCATGTATTAGATATTCCTAACAGTCTCTTGAGAAGGATACCCTCTTATTTCAGTTTGCAGTTAGTGGCTTGACGTAATTGTTCTGCTTTAAGTGCTCAGTATGTCCTAAAATGTGAGGAAGCACACAGTATTTTTTTTGTCTGTTTAAATTTTCATTTAAATTCATATTTGTAGTCTGTTGCATACCAGTAGCTTTTCACATAACTCTTAAGCTTGTTATTTTCTGAAAGAGCTTTAGATAGTTGCTATAACTGTACAGATAAATTCTTGACTGTTTCTGCTCTGTTGGTATCCTGCTGTTACTATGTGTACTAGACTCTAGAAGAGCATAACTAACTATGAAGGAAGTGGGTAACTAACCATTATAAATTATTACTGAATTCTTAAAAGCCTCTGTTTCTACACTGAAGAAGTTTACTGTAAGAAAAGTTATATGAAACTTCTGAAATTGTGTTCTAGCTGGTTCTAAAGTTAAGCTAAAGGAAAATATCATATATCAGTACTAGATATTGTACTGAATATTATCTTCCATTAACTTTGCTATTTTTTGTTCATTTAATAAACTAATACTAGAATGCTGAGATAATTCTGTCAGTGTTCTCCTCGTGCTAATACTAAAGTTTTCTTGTACCCTCTTACCTAAAATAGAACAATGGAGATCTCGGGGAAGAGGAGGAGACCGCAGAGAACAAGCTCACTTCAAACTATTCACCAGTCAGTCATTAAAAACGTTAATGTCTGACAGAGCAGTTGCTCATTATTCAAATGAAGACTGGAAATGTAGCCAAGATGAGCTATGAATGTTTCCCACTGGCTTCAGTAACGTTTTCAGCTTCATGAATGATCATTCATATTTTCTTGTGAAAGAAGAGGGAGACAGTAATAAATATTTAACTCACAAATGTACTGGTTCTTCTTTTAGAGGGATGTTATTCCTTCCTCTGCAGTGGTTCTTTAGGTTCCTTTAGTTATGCTTCTTTGTGTTCCATGCTTGTCTTTGCATCAGTACTTCTTTGGTATGTAACAATTGTTTGGTGGTTTTTGATACATCAAGATTCTTTGATTCCTGTAGATATAATTTTTTTCCTGAGGTACTGTCAGTTCCACAGCACATGGTGTGTATTCTTCTCCAGTCTGCAGTTTTAATGTCTTTATATGTCACTGTAATATGAAACAGACAAGGGAAATAATAAATCATAAAAACATTGGTTAGAAAAGCAACTGGGGGGTAATTTGGGAAATCTGTGTGTAGACAAAATGCTCATGCATAAAGGACTTGCATAGTCTTACTATGATAGTAATACTAATAAAGGTTTTGTGCTTATGAAATCCTTTAAAATAAAATTTTCTTTTAAAAATATGGATCTGAAAGAGGGGCCATTGGATGGAAACTCCAGAAATCCATCGCGCAGAACAAGCAGTTGTTTTGTGGTCATTGGTGTTTTGCCTGTGAGAATTGTGGAGATGATGGCAGTGTTCTCTGCTGTACTGGGAAGGATACTTAGAAGAGAGAGGAGATTTAGAAGAAAGCACCTTGTCTTAGAGTTTTCATACTGCTAGGATTTGGCCTCTGTTTCATAAATACACAATAGATCATGGGTAATAAAGGCCAGCATTTTAATAGCAGTTTTGCTGCTAGTCCTTTTCACACGGGGGCATTTCTTTTCTGTGTAGGAATGGCAAATGATTGAGAGTGGCAGTTCTCTGTGCATAGATGTGTAAATTCCCTTTAGGGGAGAAAACATCTTTAGGAATAGCTTCTCTTCAAGGCATGAGGTAGGGACTTGCAGGTGTTCCTTCTGTAGCATTGCTTTTATTGTAGTTTAAAACCAACAATGACTTTGGGGTTTACTTTGTAAGAAATGTTAAGGCACTCTCTGTTCTCTCCTTTCATTTCCTGGTGACTTGCAGAACAGCTTTGCTTCTGTTCAAAATGGTCTCTAGCCTGCAGGGGCTGGCATGATGTCAGTTTTTGTGTGAGGTCATCTTACAGAAGTCTGGAACCCTGCGGTTTTAGTGAAGTCCAGACCAAGATGGTCAGATCAGGGGCCTGATCAGCAGAACTGAGCAAATTGTCACGAAGTCCCACTCTAAACTGTGGTGTGGAGAAGGGTTAGGATTGCAGGTTGGAGGGAAAGTGCATGTTCTCCCAGCAGTCACTGTCCTGCCCTTCTGGATCTGAGCCGTTTCGTTGCAGAACACTGTAAAAACGTGTGGAGTTTGTGTGGGGAACGAAATGTGGTTTTTGGATGAGGGTTGAAAAACTGCTTTGTAGTTTTCCTCTGTATTTTTGAATCAACTGTTGTGCCAATTTCCTCATTCTTGGTGATTGCATATTGACAAGCTGCTATAAAACAGGATGTCACAATGGCTCTTCATTTCCATTTTGGTTCTTCCTCCCTTGGGACAGCATATTGTTTTTTGCTTCCTATAGAGAAAACTGCGTTCCATAGAAGAAATTAAAAAAAAAAAAAAAAAACCACAAATATTTTTTGTGTTATTTTTCCTGGTGAGGCTCCAGTAAACACTTATTTGTGTGGCAACACTTGTGCTAATTATGATCGTTCAGGAAGAATTGCTTCCTCAAGGACATCTGTAGTGAAGGAGCTGGTCAGTCTCTGGTTGTCATGGGTATGGGGGGTACCCCTCTCAGAAGGATGTGTCCTGTACAGCCCTGGAATGAAAATTCAAAGACTGAGTTACCTCTTCTTTTAATTTTTTTTTTTGACAGTAATTGTTCAGAAACAGTTTTTAAACATTTAATGTTATCAGTGTTTCTGATTAAAATTTGTAAGTATTTGTAAGACTCAAAGGGTTCTCAGGTTATTAAATTACGAAAGATGGCTTATTAGAATAGATTAACATTTAGTCTTCTGTCTTTCACACCTTTGGGGGGAGGGTTGGGGGAAAGATTCCATGTGTAGTTTTGTTGTAAAATGCTAAAAATGAATGCTATTCATGGTGGTGGTATTTGGAGACCAATTTCTGTAGTGTTAAACATCACTGAATACAATGTTTTTAATTCTTAAGATGGTGTAACTTTATGATAAAAAGCCATAAACACTTGTGTTTTTTATGAGCATCTTAAATTCCTGTGAAGTAATTTTAATTTCTTACTGCTGGAAACATTTAATTTTTTCATAGCACTATGAAATAATGTAACTTTGCATGATGTGTACTGATTTTGCTAGAGGTTTTAGTTTTTCTTTGCTTTTCATGGCTGGAAAATCTGCAGTGTGTACATTTGTTGTGAAGCACTGTATGACTCGGGGGAGTTGTATCCTAGAAGTTCTGCTACTAAAAATCAGTTCATCTGGAAGCAGAACCATGCAGCACTTGCCACCTGCTGCAGCTCGCTTTGGTCAAGGAATTTTTCATCATCACATCCAAATACTGTCAGAATGAGTGTTATCTGTCCAAGCCTCTTGCTGAGACTTTGGACTTGCATGAGCAGGTTTGGCACAGTGCTCAGGGACCTGGCTCAGTGGTGGATGTAGCATTGTTGGGTTTGTGGTTGGACTCAATCAATGATCTTAAAGGTCTTTTCCAACCTAAATGACTGTATAAAAGAGGATTTTTCCTGGTCTGAATAGAGCACACTGATATATTTTACTATTATCCCTTCTTAGGACACAGAACATAGGTCTGCCTTCACCCTTCCTCTTTCCCAAAAATCCTCTTCCTGTGAAAGTACACAGGATGCAATTACTGGAAGTGTGTGTGGGGGGCTGTCTTGTCAAAATATGTTTCCACATGGAGATGATTCTTTTTACAGCTATATGTTTTAAGTAACTGTTGAATGTTGATATAATGTTGTTAGAAGTGTAAGTCTGAAGGAAGACATCTATAAAACTCTTTATTTTGAGATGTGGTGCAGAAGTTGTTTCTGTTCATTAATTTGGTTGTGTACCACAACCTAAAGATTGACCAGATTAGAAGTTTAAACAGTTTTAAATTTTAAAACGTACATATTTATAAGCTACTCAAATTTACTTATACTTTATTTACTAAAAGTAGCTGTAACCAAATTATTTCTCAATGAAACAAGGTTCACTTGTGAATTATTGATGAATATACTGTACTGGCAATGAAGTAGTACTTCATGTTGTATGTTCATAATATCACAAAATTGTCAGAAATGTTAATAATACTCCTGTAGAATCCCTCATACTCTTCTGTACGTTCTCCCTGATCAGTTTTTGATCCCTCAGTCTTCTGGCTGTCACCCTCCTGCAGATCTTGGGCTGTGCTGGCTGCTGGAGAGGCATGGAAGCACTGAGTGCAATTCACAATTTGTTGTCAGTAGAAAAGCACCAGACAAGAAAATGATCATGAATTGTAGAGTCATGTGTCATGTGAGTTGTGCTCACATGGAGGATCCTGCACCTTAGAGATGAGGGAGAGCAAGGCAGAAAACCTGGTGTCCAGTGCTGTGACTCTGAAGCTCCCACTACAGCATAAAATTCTGTAAATCCAGTGTACCTATTCTATCACTACTGTAGATAAATCTATATGTAGCAAAGAAACAAATTGTGGGTTGCTGTGGGGGTTTTGGTGTGTTGGTTTTTGTTTTGGCTTTTTCTTTTTCTTATGAACTGGAAAGCAAATAATTTCAGTTCCAAGTATATGTAGAACTTCTTATAAGCAGCTGACCAATGTTTTCTGGTTTGGGTTGTTAAATAATGTGGTGTGATACATTGTGCAATTTTTTTCTGCAATTTTTTTTAACATATCACATATGGGAACACTAGTTCTTTGAATAAATTTTTTATAATTCTGCAGATCAACAATGCATCGTCAGTCTTTTTTAAGCACTTAATAAAAAAACCCCAAAACTGTAAAAATCAGATTTCCAGAAGAATTGAGCCAGCTTTGTAGATAGTTGATATTTTGAGAAAGACTGGTTTGAGAAAAGTTATTTACAAACTGTTCAGGCAAGAATGAGTCTTCAGAGGTGATTACTTGTGCAGGATAGAGTGCTAAATCCTAGAAAGGTCGTAGCTGATCCGCTGATAGTAAATGCCTTTTGTGACACTGGCTAAGCTGGCTGATGTTCCTGCTGAGGTTTGTCCAGGATATGGATGCTCCTGAACTTTTATGTGGCATTATTAGAGTAAGAATTAGTTAGGTATATTGCAGTAGTGTCAGTAGTATTACATAGTAGTAATGTAGATGTGAACATCTTAAAAAATGCCCAAGGAAGTGCTCAGTTTGCAGTTATGAAGAATGTGCCCACCATAAGAACCTGTAGAAGCCCAGGCTATTTCTCAGCCTTGCTCTTCCTACCTTTCTCCCCTTAAAAAAAACCAGCCAAACAAATTAAACCCCAACAGCCAAAAATCTGTGCAGTGGCTGTGTCAGAATTTATAGTTGCCTACCTGGAAAAAGAGTGTGTGAAACTAGGTGCATCTACCTGCAGATGAATTTTACTTTTTTTTGCCTTCTGGCCATCAGAACTTAAACTGGAAGCAGAGCATGAATTTTAATGAGCTGTCGAGTATCTTTGGGGAATTGCAGAATGGTTGAGTTTGGAAGGGGCCTCTGGAGGTCATCTTGCCTGACCCCTTTTGTGAAGCTGGACTGCCTAGAATGGTTGCCTAGGACCACGTCCAGATGTCTTTTAAGTATCTCAGAGGATGGAGACTCCAGAACCTCTCTGGGCAATTTATGCCAGTGCATGGTCACCCTCACAGTCAAAAAATGTTTTCATCCTGTTCAGGTGGACCCTTTCTATATTTCTGTATTTTGTGGCCATAGACTCTTGTCCTGTCACTGGGTGCCAGTGAGGACAAACTGCCTCCATTGTCCTTCAGTGCCCTTCAGGTACTGATAAGAACTCCTCTGAGCCTTATCTTCTCTAGGCTGACAGTCCCATCTCTTTGAGCCTGAGCCTGTCCTCACACAAGAGATGCTCGAGTTCCCTCATCGTCTTTATGGCCCTTTGCTGGACTCTGACCAGTATGTCTGTGAGTCTTTTGTCCTGGGGAGCCTGGAGCTGGACGTGGAATTCCTCCAGGTGTGGCATTACCAGGGTTGAGTAGAAGGGAAGGGCCACCTCCCTGGGCATGGCAACAGTGCATCAAAAGCTGTCCAGAACTCCCTGGAAGCAGCGTGCCTTGCCTGGCACATACAAGTGTGCTTATGCCTTGAGTTTAATGTGGATGTGTGAGATTAAGCTCTGAATCAGCTTGAAGTGACACTTGATTGAAATGCCTTGTGCTCTTTTATTCAGATCAAATCAGATGACAGCACAACCTATTGCAGTTTTGTCTTATGTAAAAACACAGTATGTTTCATCATTCAAATGTCAGCAGGAATTGGTAATGAAATGTGCAGTGACCTAGGCAAAGAACTGTGAGCTTTTATGTGCCTCTTTTACCTGTAGGATGCTATTGTTAAATTCTGCCTAGATACCTATAATTAAACAATCCTGAACTCAGGTTGACCTGGCAGGTATAGCTGTGTAACGTGCCTGCTGGGTGTATGAAACACCAGGCCCTCCCCGTGTTGCCAGTTGTTGCTGCTGAGCTTCTAACTCTCCTGTTCCATATTTTCCTTCTAAATTGCTCTTCTGTAGAATTAGTTAATTTATAGTTGTTTCATACTGTCACATGAGATACACCTGACTGCGAGAGTGACTCTGACCTGTTTTGTCTGAGACTAAACAGCTCAGAGGCGAAAGCAAAAGCTGCTTAGGCTGCATCTCATCGGTAACTGCCCATGTTAATTTTTCCTTTCTGTTCTAGTCCAAACTTAAGCAGACCAGCTACATGTCACTGATGAAAAAGGCTAAGACCAGCCCTTTTTTTCCTTGGCATTGACACAGATTGGAAGTGCTGCAACAATCGGTGATCAGCGATAGGTTTGTTGTGCTCTCAGGACTGAAACCTAGCTCTGCTTTCTCAGTTTCTTTACTTTTCTAGCCTTCCAGCATAATGTGTTCTGAAATGGTAGCATATCTGCAAGTACAGGCTTGAGACTGAGCATGAATGTATATGTATGCCCTGAACACAAACAATTGCATCTTCCCCTTCTGTGTAATTCCCTTATCTGTGTTGGGAGCAGCTCTGAAGCTAAGAGGATCCAATAATCCAATTAGTCTATCAGAGGAGGGCACTGGATCATGATGACTCTCTGTTCTGATGTTCCCTCTACTTGCATAATTATTTTTGTGGCAGCACAGCTTGTACCTTAATGGGTTGTGGTCTTGAATTTTGGTTTGATTTGTGTTTGTTACTGTACAGTGGTAAAGGTGGTAGAATATAAATTCCTCAAGGAAACGTATATTTCATGAAAAGCAAGTGTTGCTGTTCTTAAGAGTTCCTTTGTCATTCTTACATACTGATTGGACTGAAATTTCTTGCAACATCTCTAAGATCAGTTTATCAGTGTAACAACCAGTTGCTTGTATTGGACAGAACTTTGGTTTGTGGCATATACCTGCACACACACAAATATGGTTTTCTGTCTGTAGATTGCTACTCACTGCCCTATTTGTCAGAAATTTACAGCAAAGTACAAGCAGAAAATATGCAGGTGACTGGGAAAATGTAATTTTGTGTTACCATGGTTTGGCAAGAATTTGAAGCAAATGATAATGCTGTTGACGCACGGTTGGTTTCTTTTTATTCCAAGAAGAGGTAACTATATTATTCATTCTAGAAAAATTAGTTTGACATTGTAGGAAAGTGTCTTAATTCACTGAGCACACCTGTTAATTGAATTTTTATTCAGGTGCTCTTATATCCTTAGCAATGCTTGAGTTTTAGAATTTTATAAATGCTTTGAACTTCATTACACCATTTTGGTTGCACGGAAGTTCAGTTGTCATTGTCCTCTTTTGTGTACAAGTTAAATTTGCTTAGGTATCTATCATAGTGAAAGATGTGTGTTCAGTTATATCAATTTGTTGTCTCTCTTTGAAAATTATGGCAGAATAGGGACCATATTTTGCTTATAAGTAGTTTAGGGTGCTAGTAAATTATATTAGTTATGGATATGATAGTCAATATTTGATTTCTCAAGATAGCTTTTATATCCTTATACCACATTATTTAAAGACACTATCAGTCTCAGTAGGACTTTATACTGAGCCTGCCAAGCAGCTGCCAAGTGCAGATAGCCAACATTTACATTCGGTGTTGTGTGATGGTAGCTGTGACATGATTCCAATTAAAAGCTTGGTCTGCACACTGCAGATGTCTTCTGAATATTAATGTGCACTACAGACAGAGCAGATGGAATCTCTTTAAAATACAATGCACTGAATGTAAAATTAAGGTTGCATTTCTGGTGAAAACTAATACGCAGTCAAAAATTTTCTTTTTTCTTTGTTTTTCATTGCTAACCCACAAGAATAGCTGTGCATCATCATCATCTTTCTTTACATATAGGAGGAAATCAACTCTTCATTATGCATTCAAATAAAAATACAGCATTATGCCATATTGAAGTTTTCTCAAATGCCAGATGTACCTATAAAAATATTAGGAACACATGCAACATTTATTGTGCCTTAAAATATGCCTCTGCCTAGAGGACAGATAATAGTTGAAATGTAGGATGTCTAGGAGTTATTTGAGGAGTTGCTCATTGTGAAAGGCTCTGTAAAAGTATATATGGGTGTGTGTGTTCAACTGGGATTTGAAGGTGTTCTGTGTGGTGTATTAGGAAAAGTCCATCCTGCACAGGAGGGGTGGAGCAAAACTGCGGAATGTAGAGAATGACAAGAACATCAGTGGTGTGCTGCAACCTCCAAGTTAACTGCCAGAAGAGCAGCAATCCAGCTGGGAAAGTGTATATTAGTTACTGAAGTATTTTCCATGGCAGACCACCAGACTCGAAGTAAAGCTTTGGTAGTAGGAGTAGGCTAAAGGCCTTAAAAACAAACAGGGTAAGTGTGGTATTGAAACTGAAAGTAGAAGGGTTTCTCTAGGAGTGGAAATGGTTGCTCTTCCTCTTTGCAGCTGCATGTCTTTCCCTCTAGGGCAGAACCCAGCTGTGTGAGGGGAGTGCACAGGACGAGGAGGTTATAGGAAAGGCAGTGACAGGAGGTGTGAAGTGCACTGCTTCACTTGTGCCATTACCATAGCTGTGACATGCTTGTCTTCTACTTTTTTCAACCTTAATTTTACAACTGCTTATACCTGAGTCTGTCTAAACACTGAAGCCAGTGCCAGTGATGGCATTTGCCACTTGATCCCCATTACCTTATGAAGATTTCCCCCCAGATCTGCATTTGGATTATATTTGTCTATTGTAGTTATATTGCCTGGCTAATATTTCTCTCAGTTACTGGCCAAGCGTTTAAGAAAAAGTTCCTGGCTTTATTGATGGTATTTTTTTTGATACACGCCTCCTTTCAGTGAAGTTGACTGTGTGCTATTCCTGAGGATAATATTAATTTGGTAAGAGTGTTTTTACAATCTAGACCACATTGGGACTGAGAACGGAGTTGTGCATGAGGTTTGGGAGAGGACAACGCTGTCAGGGTGAGAAAGAGCTATGTCTGGACCTCACTGAAGCTGGTTTTGGTGGTGATGTCCCAGGAGTGTAGGATTTGCCTGGTGAGTCTAACCTCTGTTGTGAGGCCTCCAGTGAGTTGTTGCTCTTGGTAGTTTTTGCAATGTTTGATGCATTCAGATGTTCAGAATAATGCTGGAACTTCTAATTAGGCTTCAGAACATGGAAAAACAAGTCCCCTTGACTGATTGCAGTGGCAGATCAGGATGGACTGAAACTGTTCTCTTTGGAGCAGTGACTTATGTACCTTAGACTTGTACTTAGCAGTGGCTCTGTGCTGTGATAGAATAGTAGTTTAATAATAGTGAAATACATTAAAAATTGTCTCAGGTTTATTGTGGATTTTTTTTTGGCTTGTTCACATCTTTTAGCCTACTGAGATTGCATTCACCTGTATACAGTTCATTATTTTGTAGAAAGAGATTTATGCAAGAGGCGCAGTTGGAAATAATAAAAATAGACGGATGTGCTAGATATAGTTAAATGACGTTGTTTTATGAGTCATTTAGGAATTATCTCCAGGATTTCCAAGTATGTTTGGTGGAACTCAGCTTTCCAAATAACCTGAAAGAGGTTTAAGTGTTGTTAGTTTGTAACATAGGACACTGACTGTACCTTACAACTAGGCACAGGATAAAAATACGATCAAAAGTCTTTGGGTTTTGATGTTTTAAAAGGTATGAGGATGTGGAGTTAAGTCTTAGAAATTAAAACCATAGTGAAAAACCAGTTGAAATACAGAAAGTGTTGCTTTAAAAGAACTGTGTCGGAATCAAATGCTGCTTTAAACAGCACTTCCGAAGTTTCTAGTGAAAAGATTTCAGACAAAATTTGTCTTCACTATGTTTCAAAAATCCTGAGTGCCCTGAGGTATTAATCCTCTTGCCTCATCCATCTCTGATCTCTGGTGGATCAAGAGACTGGTAAATAAAGAGGTGAGGTTTGAAAGCAGAATTGGTAAGATAGGAAGGGTTGGTCAAGAGCCTTGGGAAAGGAGGAGGCTTTCTGTTCTCTGCCACTGCATCTGGACATGCGGGTGAGTTGCCCATGTTTCTTACTGATTGGGAAATAACCTCGTGGTTCCCTAGATAAGATGCCACTGTCTTTTTCTGTGTGAAGCATTTATTTTAAGGAAACTTCCAGTTATTTCTTCTTGATGTGATGTTCCTGTTTCTCTGTAGTCTCATTCTCATCTTTGACCCTTTCTAACTTTTCCATTGTGAAACAGTCTCTGTGAAAGTCACATTGAAATATGTTTAGGATCTTTTCATCATCTACTTAATGTTGGGTTTGTAAGCTTAACTTTTCTGATATTACTGATGTGGCCCCTTAGCTTCCCTCTCTGAAATGCCTTCCTCTCTAAGCGTGCTCCTAAAGCCCAAGCAAAATTCCCTTTTTCACTTGCTTTGCTGTACCCTCCAGTGTCTTGCCTCTTTTGACAATGCTTTGAAGATTTGTCAGCTGCTTCTTAGCTCTCCTGGTTTTTTGCAGCATCCTTCTTTCTCTGCGCAGTGCATGGATTTGTCTTTCTAATACTTGAAAACATTCCCAAGTCTTTAATTTCAGCTCCTAACAATCTCTGTTGTAATATCAGCATATGGTTGTATCTTTAATCACTGTGAAATGTGTCCTTTTAGCTGAGATTGTACCTCAGCACAGGGAGTTTTTCTAATTTTGTATCTGTAAAGCAAGTGCATGCCTTGTTGCTATCTCTTTGATCTTCGTAATATAGATTACACTCATAAAAAATCAACACCAGAAAAAAAAAGTGCTGTGTTTGGCTTGATCTGAGACGTGTCAGCAAGAAATAGGAGAGGGCTGTATGGGTCATGCCATTGCAATGTCAGATAATGTGAAGTGCTGCTTGGTAGGTATTTGTTCTCCTGTACTTAGGGTACAGTCCAGCTGTATGAACTCCTGAATTCTGAGAGCAGGCTTATGGTTCTTTTATTTGAGAATTAATATCTGCTGAGAAACATAATGAAAATAGTACCATGCGTGACTGTTCAGGTTGGGTTGTGGAAAGGGAATATAAAGGAAATAGTGTTACATGGGAAAAAAAGATCTTTGATTTAAAAACAAACAAAACTCTTAAGGCCTTAGTCAGGAAGTGCCATTATAACCAGAGATTCATCCAGATTCCTTTCAGTTAGTCAAGCAATGATTTCTTTCTTGAATTTATCAGCTGTTTAAAGTCTGTCCATTCCAGAGTATGTATTCATTTTTCTACTGTATTTAAAATCTGAAAAAGAGCCAACTCAAAATAGCACAACAGCTTTAACTTCATAAACATCTTTCCTACATGGACATAAATGCTTTGCTTGTTGACTCAACTTTTCCCTTCAGAAGTTACTACATTCTTTCTATCAGAGGGGTTCTAAAGAGCTTGGAAAGCAAGGGTCAGAGACTCTTCTAAAATGAAGCTTTCAGACACTGTTTCTCCATTTTGTGTCAGTAATTTTTAAATCCAAATTTAAAAAATCAATTATATTGGAGACCAGGATGTGTTTTGACTTTGTTTTTATGTTTTATTCTCTTGCTATTGATGACAGGTCTTTTTCAATACTGAGAAATAACAAGGTATCTATTTCTCATTTTTACAGCAGCAGAGAGGAAAACAATGTTTAATAGCAATGTAATTTTTTAATTGTTTTCCAACTTAATAAATGTAAAAGTCTCTTACAGAAAAACAAAACCTGTGTGTACCCAATCGTGGATCACGGCTTCCATTTTTCTGCCTTTTTATTTTTTTAATATTCTATGCTCCCTCTGATTGCTCTCTGAAAACTCACTTCTTCACTAGTGTTCCCTGACCTTTTGTCTTCCTGCAAATGTCTGGCATGCTTCAGCTGACACCACCANCTGTCTGTTTTGCTTTTCTGAGAGAAGCCTTGAGGAGAATTCTAGAGTTCCAGAGCTGCCTTTTGAAAAAATCTAAGTAGTTTGTAGCCCCACCTGTGGTCCCCACCTTATA
>VZTR01001115.1:207407-220175 GCA_013400775.1 Chaetops frenatus | reverse complement strand
CCCACCTGTGGTCCCCACCTTATAAAGCAGAGATGTGGAAGGGGTAAATGAGAATTTGCCACTATCCAGCAAGTACATCCTGAAGGAATTAATGGATACACAATTATTATATTAGTAACAGTCACAGGGAACTCTGTTGTTTTACTTACTTGTTGAAAAGAAAAGGTTCATATTGGTATTTATTGAGATACAGTTGCATATCTGATGATGGAAGTTCTTCTTTCTGCTCTAGCATTACTTTTTAATTGCCAGGAATCCCAAGAAGCCGATACTTGAATTGGTGAGTTTTCTCAGAGTTGTAATGGGTCCTATTTATGTAAGTCCATTAACATCTTGGTGTGTAGAAAAACAGTTTGACAGCTCTAGTCTGGCACTTCCTTATCGTAACTTGATACGACATTCCATAGAGACAGTCACGCCTCAGATTTATACTCCACTCTGCTTCTGGTATTTCAGCTTTAATGGTTTATAGTGTCAACTCATGTGTTGTTTGGATAAACTTAATTGACTTGTTAAATTAGAAGAGTTTACATTCTGTTTCTCTTTTTGTCTCTCTTCCCATAGGATGATTTTGTGCTTTGATTCCATGAGAAAGTACTCTGTAAATCACTGATTTGTGCTACTTTGTTTTAATAAAGCTGGTATTTTGTGCCTATGCTCTTTGAGTACTGTACTAAGTTTATGCCTGCTGCTATGAGCTTTGCTCCATCTTTCATCAGGAAACCTTCAAAAATTGTTGATTAGAGTTACACAGAAGATCTGTAGTAAATACTTGTGTGCACAATAGCTTAACTTAGTATGCTGCTATAAATTGTACTCAGAATCACAATCATGTGGGGATTTTTTTATCCTAGTTGTAACTAGGAAATGTTCATGGACCCTAGTAAAAAGCAAAGCATTTGTGAAGAAAAAGAAGTAAGTTTTCAAGGTATCCAGTAAAGAGCAGTAACACCTAATACTCTACTGTCGTGCCTGGAATGCCAGTCCTTCGTTTGTCTCTGATTTTTTTTGCTGTGACCCTGAATTGATCTTTTGAGTTTTATGTGTCTTTTTCTGTAAGAATTTAATCTGTTCGTAGGATGTGTAAGAAGTGGGTAGCAGTAGCTGGGAGAATGATAGTTGCACTTCTGTTCATTTCAGGTTTGTGAGTAGTGTAGAGAAACAGCTTTCCCTCTTATGGTAGTAGTGCACATCTGAAAAAGCCTGATGGTGTTTCTTTACCAGTCACTTTTCAAAGTCAGCGACAGAGAAGGGAGCCCATGCACTGTAGGAAAAGCGTGCTTTTAGGTCTGATTGTAAAGAGTGGTTTTACTGTCACTTGTTTGCCTTAAATATTGTAATTGTTGGTTTGGTTTGAAAACAGTACAAAAAGTAGTATCTGTGTCCATGTTTCACCTATGGGGCTGTATTTTATACCTGCTTATAACCATAGTTAGAACTCTTGTAAGTTAAACATAGCAAGCCACAATTGAGCATGAGATATTTCAAAGTAAATCTCAATGCCAAAGCAAGCTGAAGGATCTTGGAGAAATTCCTGTTTTGTCACATATGGAAAGTATTTAAAAAAAAAAAGCCAGTGTCTGATTTACATCCCTAATTTTTCAAGTGAGAAAACCCAATAAAATGGAGCCACTAGCAAGTGGGAGTATAGTTAGTAGTAGCCACTAACTGCGTGGTACTACTGTTGTTTGATGTAAGGTACACTTCTGAATTTAAGTAATGGAATGTACAGTATTGATCTATTTATGCAATTTATTAAAGTATTTTTTAAAAATAAATGTAATGACATACCTTTACTTTGAGGATGAAAGGTTTTTCAGTCTGAAGCAGCCCATTAGGTGTTCCTGTCCAGTGCTTACTTCTGTCTGTACCTCATCACAGTATGGAGAACACGAACATGTTGAGCAGACATTCCTGATTTTTCTTGAACAGTGGGGTAGGATCATTGTCCTGAGTCAGTCCTGGCAAAACTGTGGAATGCACAGCTTGATCTGCCTTTCCACTGCCAGAATCACTTGCCTTTGGCTGCCAGGGAGGAAATTGGGCCGTTTTGCTCTCTTCTGGTACAATGGTTTAATTTACCTCAGTTTTTGTTGTGTTTACCCAATTACTGTGTCTTGGTTCCCATGAGCCAAGTAAAAGCAGGAACTTTGCCAAAGGTATGAGACATTTTGAACTTGAATATTGCTGCACCTGAGGTTTTGACATAATGGAGAGTTTACAAAGCAATCATCTCACAACAAAATCTTTTAATCTCATTAAAGTTTTTGCAATTAATGTATAATAACATTACCAGAGACATGGCCGAGTGTGCAGTGGGGGGGGGGATTCTAACTGGAGATAATAAAAAAAAATTGTTTCCTTTTTCAAAGCAGCAGTTTAATCTTGTTTCTGTAGATCCCAGATCTCTGAGTGGTGCCAGGTGGATGCGCTGGATTCACTGGATTTTTGTCACAGTGTAGGCAGAGTTGTGCTCTGAGGGCTGTGCTGGTGTGAGAGTTTTCAGCCAAAGTTGTTGGTGTGTCCATCACTATTGCTTTAAATTAGGTGCCCTTTAGTGCTCAGTCTAGGAAGTGGGCTATGTTAACAGTAAATGCATTATTCCCTTCTGCCCCATTTAATTTTTTGGAATCTGTCCACAGACCAGTGTAGGTGTATGTGGGACCTTCAGGAGTTGTTTCTCTTAGCAGTGCTCAATGCCAGGCTTTTCCTTCATGTACACAAGGATGCCATAGGAGTGGCTATACTGACTCGTGCAATACTGAAAATAGAGAGCTTTTCATTGGTAAGCCAGAAGGAAAAAAAAAATTCACTAATCTTCTCTACTAGGAAGTGTCAGATTTTATCTTTTTAGCATAAAAATAGTCATCTGACAACACATAAAAGTGAATTTTATACATATTAGAACTGTCACTGGTGTAAGAGATGCAAACTATCATTTTAATCTTAAAAGCTTTGTGGAGGCAGAATAATAGTACTCTCTTAACTGCCCTTAAAAGGTTATGTGTTTTTCTCATTTTTTAACACTGGAAAACTTGATGCAGTTTTCATGACACTGAACCCTGCTACGGGATAAAATAATCAAGGTTCTAAAAGAAGCTATAGTTACTGAATTTTTTTCTGTGTTACCCAAAGTACGCCAGAGTGTTCCATTAATTCTGTTCAAAGACATGAAAATGTTATTCTTAAACATGAGCGAGAAATGGGTGTAGAAGTCATAAGGTGGAGAAAAAAATGTGTATGTGCAAGATAGAACCTGAAATAATGTATTTACTCACTAATGGTGTTGATTAAAAGTATCTGAATCCATACATGAGACTAGTTAAACATTTACTTAAAACTATTATGACCTTGATGAGGTGCTTGTACAGCAAACTTACCAAATTATATTTGAATTTAGTATTTTCTTTTGTAATAAATCACTTTGTAGTGGAAACTGAACTAATTGGTTTTGGTCCTCTTGCTCTTCAAAACCTTGGAGAACTGGCAGGCATTTGACTGGGTCTCTGGGCAAAAGTAGTGAGTTTTCCTGTTTCTTCAGGTGCAAATTGGCCAGTGTTGAGTAGTTGCTCAATTAGACTAGAGATGAGAGTGAATATACTGTTGCAGGGCAGATTACTGTCCAGAGCAGTTTTGTGTCACCACTGGTAGCCACAGGCAGACACCCTAGGAAAAGTTAAGAACAGGGCAAAATGTATGAACACTTTCAGATCAGGAAGTTGCATGAGTTTGTTTAATAAACCTGAATGGATGCCTGTTCCCCCTTAAGGTGAGGTGCACTTCTCACATCCATGGTGTCTTCTGGCAAGTGAGATACATCCTGCCCTTATTTGCAGGAACGGTTGCTGCTGTCATAAATTGCTTAAAGGTTTGAAGAGAAAGTTGCTTGAATTCTCAGGTTTATTATTCAGTGTTTTTGAACCTCTTCAAGCTTGATATATGAAACACTGTGTCTGTGTTACTTTTATAAGGATTATGTCATATTATAGAAGTTTAGGTCTAAATTGTAAAATTCAGAATAATCTTGCTTTTAATCATGAGCTGCTTTTGAGGCTGAACATTGTCTCCCTGTTGATAGATTTGACTGAAAACTCTATGGAATTAGCCTGATTATTCTTTTCCCCTCCAGCCTTTTCTGATTTCCTTTCTTTTAAAAAAAATACACAATAATAATTTTGATCTTATTTTTCTGGTATTATTCTCAGTTTTGTGTTTTCATATAGATGCAGGGTGGTGTTAGTGCTCCAAAGAAGCTGAGCTCTTCTGTCTTTGCTAAGAAATCATTGTTCTCTGTATTTGGGTGGTGCTGAGATACTCAAAAGTTTCTAACTTCTAAGAAATGATGTGGTCATTAAGATTTTCGTGGTAGGTGTTTAATAAATCTGGCTCTGTGATGCATGTGCTTTGATGGGGTAGAACGGCTCCTCTAATTCCTAAATATTTAAAGAATGAAATAGAAAGGCTACAGGTTTATCAGGAAAACCAGAATTACCTGTTGAAGGGAAGAAAAGTGGGAAAGCATGAAGCACTCAGAATAAAATGACGTTGGTTGTTAGAGGTGGAGGAGAGCAGAGTGCATTGATTTTGTTCTGGGTGAAACTTTACAGGTTGATTGGTGTTTTTTAAATTTTGTTTTCTTTTTGTGTTGAAACTGAAGCAGCTCTTAAAGATGGTGCCTTAGTTACGGTGAAAGGGGGAGAGGTGCTGCTTGCTGAAGGTTGGCTTAATGTTGAAATGTATGTGAATAGTGGAAGTCAGGCAGTTCATCCCAATCCAAAGTTCAAGTACCTTGTATAGCTACAGCATGAACAAAGAAGCAACGGATCCTCCATCTCAGTCTTTTCCCGTTTCAACCTGTGCCCTTGTGTGAGACAGCCTTGGCCAGGGGTGGATGCTGGAGTTATTGTGGGAGCACTGCCTTGGCAGTTCCCCAGCCTGTGCTGTGGGGGAGCATAGAATGGGTTGGCAATGAGGTCTTGGGCTTTTGATCCACATTAAGTAGGTACCGCTGACCTACAGTGCTGCAGTGCTTTGCAGTAATACTAAGTAAATGAGGCTGGTAACTGATGATAGGTTAGGATTGGATCATCTGTGTAGAGGTATATTTTTTCAGAACTAGGTTAAAAAATAAACCCAACCCAAAACTACTTACCATCCATCTTAGCACATAATGGCCTTCAGGAATATGAAGTTTAATTTTAAATAAACACTGGCTGGCAAGTAAATGGATGAATGCTTTATACTGAAGCATTTTTAAAAGAGATTTATATGGGGTTTGTGTACTAAAAGTATATAATGATTATTCAATTCATTCATTATACTTTGTAATAATAAATACAAATGTTTAATTTTGATTTATTTTTCTTTTTTTCCAGCTCCAGTTGTTAACCGATACAACAGAAGAGTATCAGGTATGGTTTCTTTTTAAGAGTTTTAAGTATCTGAAATAGTTTTGAAATGTGTATCTGACTTAAGGAATTCCATTAAAGTGACCTTACTCTTATTGCCTTATTTCTCATAATTCTTGCATTATTTTTGTTTGAAATAATGAGAATTGTTAATTAATTTGCTGTAGATGCCAATGGTCAACACATTTGGAGTAGTTAGAAAACAAATATGCAATATGGGGGGTTGCTCCCTTTTTGTATTGTTTTAGTCGCTTATTTGTGCAACTGATATTTATAGTTGTTGAATTAGTGGCTGTTCACTTGTTCTAGAGACACAGATTCTACTTTTTTATTTATTTATCTCTACCAATATAAAATGCTTTAATGAGAAACTGTTATTCTCAAAAAATTCCTTTACAAGTTGATTTTGAAGTTTATCAAATGAACAAAATGTTATGTGTAGATGACAGGGTATTGCATTGTTTTTTCATTTGAGTTGCTTTGCATGTGTCACTTTTTTTGTCTTCAAATATTTTATTAACATTTAGCTGGTCTAGAAAGTTGTGGTTCTGATTTGACAGATATCTTAATGAAAATGCCAATGTGTTCAGTGTTTTCTCTCTAGTTTTGAGTTCAAGTCTACTCAGTTTGTTATTCATGTAGATAATCTCACACATTCTTGGGTATGTTGGTTATGGTGGGGCATTGTTGATAATATATATATGTGGTATATAAATAAATGTAAGATAAATACATATTTATCTGTAAAATGTCCTTATACTCATGCAGTTCATTTGGTTTTCTACTGGTTGCTTGGATATGATTAAGCATATGATGGTGTATTTAGGCACACTACAAACAACTGAGTATAATGAAAATTCATAACTCTTAAAAATTGACAGTGCTGTAGTTTTGAGATATGATTACACAAGAAATCTAGGCAGGACAAAATTGTATCTTGGTGGACATTGATGCTCTGATAGTAAATATTGAAAGTCATATATTGTAGAGTATCTTAATTTGGGGAGCCCCAAGATACTTCAATTTCTCTGCTAATTAGACTTATCCATCCTGTAACCTGCTGATGGAGAAAAATCTTAGAAATGAGGAGTAAATATATCTCAGATTTAAATTTAAATAAAGGCTGAATTATTCCCAAAGTTTAAAAATTGAGCCTTAATCAGAAAGCATTTGTAATCTTTTTGACTTTGCAATTCTGAAATGCAATGTTGGTGCTCACACAGTACTGAGCTGCTCTTGGTTAAAAAACAGGTTCTCTCGTTTATGAGGTCTAAAGGTTAATGTGAACAACTAAAAGCCAAATGTAAAATTGAATTGCTAACTTGTGCAATTAGATTAAGGAAGACTGTTTAGTTGCTTAATAATGCTCCTGCTTCAGGAAGAGCTAGAATAATTCAGAGTTTACAGTTCATATTAGAATTGTCATGGAGACAAACAATAATAGAATGTTACTACGGTGTGTTAAATACTTTCCACCAAAAAAAAAAAAAAAAATCCAGTTTCTCTCTGTATACACTGTATAGGTCATGATCAGTGTGGGATTTGTTAAAATGCAAAGGCGATGCAAACAGCATCCATGTGTATACAAAGAGATGCAGTTTTCCTTCTCTTGGCAGGAAAAGTAGAGAAACTGCTGGTTTGGCAGGGTGGGGGTGTTTGGTGGGATGGTTTATTTCACTCCATACCTGCTGTTTCTCTCAAGACCTACACAGGAATGAGACTGGCTGGGCTCTGCTGGGTTACTGAGCTCAGCCCCCTGCCATCATAGGCAGCCACATTTTACAATCCCTTGCATAAAATGAGTGACTGATATGCTGGGTTTGGTGCTCTGAATTTGGTTTGACTTGTGTGGTTAGATGCATTAGGTTTCCAGCAAGTTTTCATCCTGCAATTTTTGTAACATAGCTTTTGTCTTTATAAACCAACAAATAACAGCAAACACCAAACCAATATTGCCTTATGGAGTGCTCAGCGCAGTAGCTAAATGTTTCTGGATTTAACTAATAAAGTAACAGAACAAACCTTGGAGAAGAAAAGCTGGCACATAATTCTTTTTTGTAATTGCATTTAGTGTATTCTTTTGTGGTCTTCTCTTCAGGAGAGCTTTCTGCTAGTCTGTGTTGAACTTTGTCAGTCCAACCAGTATTTCTGTTTCCAGGGCACTGTGTGTTTGTAAGGGGAGTGAAGAGCAGAGCTCCATTGCTTGCTGCTATCAGCATTTACATGTACAAAATTGCAGATTTACAGAGAAGAATTTAAAAGCTAAAAGGGGATGTACTGAAGAAAAATACAAGCAAGAATTGTTCTTTTTAAGTATTTGGCTGCCTAGAGAATTACAGCATTGTCCTCATTGTTTACTAGGTCAAAAATAAAAGAAAAAATATAATTTTAATGAAAGGAAAAGTTGATAAAGTGATTGTCTACATTACATATAGCAATATGTTGTAGCAATAATTGTTCTGCTCTAGGTTCAATTACAATGAGGCTAACAAGTGTTTATTATGATGTCTTACACATAGCGGTTAGAGAGCCTCTTTTAAAGTTGCTTTGTAAATTTATTAATACTCAACTTGGAGTGTTTTCTACTGGTCGATTGTGATTAGTAGCCTACAGATAACAGGATAATCACGATTCCCTTGGTGCACTATTGCAAATCTAGAGATACATAAACTCATAGAACAAGTCTGTTCTAATGATTACTAAATTTTCATTTAGGTGTTTATTTCTAGTTATGAAACGTTTAAACTGTTTTGACAAATACTGCCAATGTTGTAAATATTTAGGTGTCATTCTTCAAGACTTACTCAGAATGGACTGTGCACAGGAGGGTCATCCTGGAAGAGAGGGACTTAACTTAATCATGTTCATGTAATTATTTCTAGAAGTGCAGAGTGGTAGTGTTCTCATGAAGAGAAACAGCCTTTTCCACAGAATGCTTGGAGGGAGAAGGAGAAATGAGAGCTTGATGTTCCCCTAGAAATTAATTTAGTGAATAGCTGGCTGTGTGTGGTATGTTTGGCCATGTAACATGTTGAGATCCATGGTGAGCACACAAACAGTTGGTCAGCTCTAATTTGTATCTGAGCTGCTGGCTGACTTCATTAAAATAATCCTGTTTGTAGAATCATAAGCTGTATCTGTTGTAGAAACTAAAATGGAAAAAACCACCTCATCAATTTGAAAACCTCCTAGCTCTAGGGTGCCGTAGGCTGTGGTGCAGTTTCAGTGCTAATTACCCAGTAGAGCAGCTGTCCTGCTGCTGCTCTGAGTTAGCAAAGCCTGAGCCTTCTGCCCGTGTCACCTGTGTGACATGGATTGCTGACTGACTCCCTTTGCCCAGGCTTGGACTGAATGGCCTGAAACCCTTACAGATTCCTTCTCCCAAGAACTGGACTGGGTTGAAATTCGTACTTGCTTCATTACATTCCTTGATCTTCCTCCAAGCATAGGGGCTTCTGACAAACATAATTACATTAGTTACTTCATTTTCTGTAATGGAGGGCTGCAGAGCCTGTCAGTATCTCTGCCCTTGATTGGGGACTGACTACACGATGCAAGGAGGTGGCAGAAATCACTGATACCTCCTTTCTCAATTATATCAAAGCTGTTTCAAAACTACAGGAAGAAAGCATTGATATTTGTCCCACTATAACAGCTGGTACATAACATTGAGGAGAGTTTTGCTCCTGGCAGGATATGAATGAAAAGTTAATTGTGTTTTTGGAATGAAGAGTGTGACGCCCACTAGAGTCTCACTTGTGCATAGTTTCTCCTCTTTAGTTTTAGCATATTTCAGAAGAGTTAAGTTTTTTGATAGATTTCTATATTGCCATTTCTAGACACCTTTGATTCATTCCACAGAACACCCACTCTCCAGCAGACTTGCTGATATCTTCTTGGGATAGGAAAATCTGACAAAATGACACCCGTACCATACATGTGTCACAGAAGGTTTTCATCTTTTTTTCTACTATTATTTCTATTTATCTGGGTGACCTGGTGTAATAGATCTCTTTTGCATATGCTTATACTCCCTGGTGAGCCTTCCTTTGGCCTCTGTGGGATGAGATTACAGTTTTCACATTCAACAACTATAAGCAGAATAATTGACCTCTATAATTTAGGGAAGCAATATATTAGTTATTTCCTTAATAGTAATACGACTGTCAGGATCTGTGCCTGTTTTCATGGTATTATAAAAAAATAATCAAATGAACAAGAGTTGGTCCTTTTGGTGGGGCAGCTTTCAGCAGAGACTCGGGAGTGAGAAGGATCAAATCTGTTCCTGGAGCTGGGTGCTAAACCCAAAAGAAAGGTTTTGTATATAGAGGTTAATTTTGTTTAAATATTACTGAATCCTGTTTTCCTGTGTATAACAAACATGAGCATTGTGTGGAACCCTGACAGTTGCCAGTGTCCCCAGCAGATGCTGGGTTCAGGATCAGTACTTTTGATGTTTCTCTTTTCTCTAGCAATCTGATGTGACACTATGGCTTGGTGTTGTGGAGGTTTTTTGGGTTTTTTTTTTTGTATTTGAGTAATTTTGTGTTTTGAATAATGCGTAAATCAATATTCCCTGACAATTTCTGGCTTTTTCTTTCCTCATCACATAAGCTTCTGTAAGAGGCCTTGACTGTTTGTTCTTCCAACTTACTGATTCTTCTCTGTTTTGATAATGGTGAGGACTCTTTACCTTCAACTCTTCATTAGTCTGGCTCCTGCCAAAGATGAGCAATCATCTCATAATGTACATATGTTGCTGAAGTCTGATATTCCTCTATGCTTTCTAGTGCAATACAGCATTTTATTCACACCCTGGCAAGTTGAGGTGTCAGGATATGATAATATTCCACATAGTAAATTCCTTATAGTATCTTTTTGTGTTTTAAAATGACAGCTTTAACAAAAATCATTTTCTAATAAAGCTCTTCTGTTAATTATTGCCACACAGCATGTTAGTATTTGGTAAAAAATACTGTTTTGGGACCCTGTTAAATTAGAACATCTAAATAATAGCATTGAAGCAAGAGGCAACACTTCTCTTGGGAGGTTGTTTTGAGTATTTTCTCTTGCAAAGTACTATCTGCTATTTCAGTGATAAAAATCTCATCACTTGAAATCATCAAGGGAGGAAGACTGAGTGATGACTGACTTTGTGCTGTTCTCTTCGCTGTATATTTATATGATTATCAGAGGTTGACTTGAAAATCATGATCTGGTTTCTTCCCTGGAAGCTATTTAATGAATTTCTATATCGATTATTCACCATCTTACAAAACTGATGGCATAATAAATTCTGCTGAAAGATTTTCAGGTAGGTGATAAATGATAAAAGACTTTTGAGTTCAGAAATTCACATTTTTACAAGTGGCACAGTTTTCCTATATCAACAACCTGAAGCTCCTATGATTTTTTGCTAGCCCTAATGATTGCAAAACTGATACCATAACTAGAGTGAAAAGAATTAATTTAAAAAAATGTTGATATGAGCAAAAGCCAAGCATGTGGGATGACAGATGAAAGTGGTGATAAATTGTGTGGGTGCTCTCCTGTAAGAAAGTGTCTGAATCATTATTCATTAAACAAAAAAAGCTTGTTTTCTCTGTTTGCAATATTGGGACTTATTTAAAAATTCTTGGCATGTGATTGACATTCAGTGAATAATAAAAAGCTTATTTTTGGAAATTAATAGTCATGACTTCACAATTACTTGGATTTCACAGTGTTGTGAACAATTCTGCGGATTTTTTTTTTAATGGCATAAAGAGAAATACAGCACTGTGAGCATCCTTACTTAAAATTTAAGTCAGTGCAATACCTGGTCAGAAGAAATCTGATGCAGTCTGCTTAATGCACGTAAGTGCTACAGTGGAGTAGAATTAATTAATCCTTCATATTTTTTATTTATTCTTTCTTAATAATAGTTCATGGCTAGAGTGTTACATAAAAATTAGAAGTTGTTTGTCCAAAGTCAAATGTCTGAACTGAAATTAGCCCTTATTAATTGGGAGCATAAGTATAACTATGCACATTTTTAAGCAAGTAATGCATTATGGATCAGTTTTTTCAAAAGTATTCAGGTAGCAAAATGTACAAGTGATTAAATTCCATTAATTATTTTACATTAAAGATCTTTAAAAAGCCTACATAAATGTTGGTCTATACCTTTGTATACGTAAATACTTTTGAAAATACCAGCCTTCAGCTGATTGTTTAAATAAAATTTAATTCTCCCTTTGATAAGTTGGAATTTAATTTTTCTCTTTTGTGTAATAAAGAATAAGTTTTTTTTTCTTTTGATTTGAACTCGGGGTGATTTTTAACATGGGAATTAAAGCCCAAATGAAAATATTCCAACAATGGTTTGTTGCACAAGAGACAGAGAGCAAACACACCTGAGGAAATCTCAAAGTGCCTGTCACGATACTGGCTAAAAAAGGCAGTTTTATACTTGGTGCAAAACCTGGTGCTGAGATGTATCTTTAGAGTGACCTCACAGTCAGATGTGATTTGCATTTTTCTTGTGAATATATAAGACTGCACTTCATCCCTATTTTAATATAAACTTTTAGACAAAGTCACAGGTGTTGTTATGCTCCTATAGTGGTTAATACACTCGATCAAGATTAGATTGCTGTAACTTCAGTTTAAATGTGAAATAGGTTGAATAGTCCATGAAGAACAGAAAAGTTTAAGCAGACCTGATTTAAATATGAAAGGATGTACTTTCAGAAACTTCACTTGGTTGATTTTAACATCAGAACACCTTGCTGAGTCTGTGTATACCCCAAAATAACAGAAAACTAAATACTAAGAAACTCACTATAGGGAATATAATGGCAATATCTCACTACAGGAAGTATTAAAGTAATCTCAGGAACTGCTGTGAGCACTCATTTGAAGAGAGGCTTGAATCAGAGTTTGACTTTGGGAGGTGGCTTGTGTGTGGGTACTTGGCTGCCTGAAGCACTTACCTGATTTGGTGTGTTTTTCCCACGTCTCCAAAATTTGGGAGAGGAAAGAGCATAATTTTCTTAAGCACACTAATCTTCTCTAATGGAAAAACACAAAACTGGTCATAAGTAAAGCACACAAGTTCCAACCAATGAATTTCTATCCAATATTAGTCTTTTGTCAGACCACTTCAACTGTGTATTTCCTGCAAAGACAATCCATTTATTCAGTGAGAGTTGGCTCATCCTGGAAATGAATGAGTTGCATCAAATGAAAGAGTTAAACCTTTGCTGTGGTGGGTGCTCAGCGGGGCATTGGAATTGCTCAGTAGCCACACAGGAATGGGGGGAGCTGCCAGGTTTTTCTTCAAGGGGTCTGAGTAACTTCCCACATTTCCTGCTTCTCC
>VZTR01001115.1:171351-201863 GCA_013400775.1 Chaetops frenatus | reverse complement strand
TCCCCAGGAGGGTGGTGGAGCAGGCTAGCAGAGAAATGTGTGATCTCCACCCTGGGAGGTTTCCAGGTCAGCCCCAAACAACCCCATAATTCCAAACAGCTCCCCTTGAAGGGGTAGGTTGGACTGGATGACCTTCAGAAAGAGATCCCTTCCAACTCCCATTTCAATAAGTTTGAAAAACAACATTTTCCAGGAGAATCTTGTGATAACAAGCTTGTCTCGGAGTGTCTGTTTTATTGGGACACTTAAATAGTTAATATGTGAATTAAGTCACATATCAAATAATGGGTCAAGGACGTTTTTCACTCTGTCAAGATGAAAGATCAAATGTTTTTTCACTAGAACTGGCTGTACTGTAATGCACAAATGGGTAACCTTCAGGAGTCCTGAAATTCCCTCACTTTCTGATAGGGATTGGTAGAGTTTAGGGTAGAGCTATGGGGGTCCTTTACAGCCAGAAGAATAGCAAAGCACCACAGATAACATGAAACATTTTGAAGGTAAGACTGACACACAGGTCATATGTTCAACAGTACAGACTTTCCCAAGTGATGTACCAATTAAAAATAGTGGAAAGAAAAATTGGACATATTGCAACATAAAACACGGGATGGGTTTGAGGTAATGTTGCGTTTTCTTTGCATTAGTCACCTTCTAAAGTATTTGGAAAATACTGTTGGTTGTTACGAGTAGGCTGAAAAGCTCTCTGTTGGCTTTCCAGCATATCACAATATTAATTAAGCTTGAGATCAGAAATAATAATTTTGTCTCTCCCCTTTTTTAACCATACCACAACAGATATGTTACATTAAGTGTTACAGCCCTGCTTGCAAATAAATAGAGTCCTGTCAATCAGAGCTGTCCAAAGTTAAGTCAGAACATCTGGCCTAACTCTTCTCCATGGAAAAAGAAATCCCAGCAGGAGGTTGAAGAATGAAAAGTATAATGGGAAGGTGTTCTATGTGACAGCATGGGAAGAAGTGGTATTTTGCCACGTTTTTATTGTATTTCTGTGGTGCCCATTCAGGGGCATTACAGGAGTGATTTTCATATGGAAGGGAAGGGCATTAAGTCCTCGTCTGTATCCTTGGTGGGCTTTGGGAGTTGTTTTCAACCTTACTGGATAAGATGAAATAGGGGAAACCTACATTTACAAGCCTTAACCAAAGCCATTTCATAGTGAAGTTATAGACACTTGTGTTGCTTTGATTGATGCGTGTTTTAAGATAAGGTTTTGCTCTCATGCTCTAGTTTTAGCTGTGGTAATGAAACTTGTTTTCCCAAGGAAATCCTAAAGAGAATTTCCTGAATTCCGATGCATTTTTAGCAATAGCTTCCCTGCAGCTGAGGTGGGAACAAAATCAAATTTGCAGCTTAATAGTAAAATTTGAATGACAGAATGGTATAGTGGTACAGTGATCTCTGAATTCATAGATATGTGACTTGAACGTGCTTATACACCAGGTACTTTCAGAAATGTACAGAAGTGCATTTATAGTATGTAATATTGTGCTTAATAGGGAACACTGGCTGTAAAAAATGAAGAGAGTTTATTATCTCCAGTTTCACCATTCTGTTCAAACCACGGAGCCTTTCTTCTCAGTAACTGTTCCTTATTAGAAAATCCAAAGCTTTCACAATAGACTTTGATCTGTACTGTAAAATGGAAGGAGGAGGAAAGCTTTCACACAGAAATGCTAATAATGATCCCTTTGTTAGTGCCTTTGTATTGCATATTAAGGGGATCAGCCTATTGTCCAAGTTCTGCAGCTTTGTAGGCATCCACCTTCCCATAAACCAGTCATCTTTGGACTCTGGCGTGGACTATACTTTTTTTCAGCTGAGGAAGAATGCTTTGTAGAGTATCTGCCCTAAGTGTGGGTGGCTCTTTTAAACCAAACGCATGTGTGTGGTAGGTGCATTGTCAAGACACTGTTTCTGTATTGTTAAACGGGTTTGTTTTATGAGCAATACTTACCCTCTAAATGCCTGATGCCTAATGATTATATGATTGCATTTTTACATTGTGGTTTGGTAAGTGGAATGCTTGTTGTTGTATTTGAGTCTCCTCACTCTCTCCAGGAAAAAAAAGGAATTAAAATCCAATTTCCAAGGAATGACTTGTATCTTTTAGGTAGGGAGAAAAAAATACCAAATAAAAAAACCAAGACACACAAAACCAACCAAGTCTTTCCTAGTAAATTATGCTAGAGTTTTGCATTTTTATAGTCCTGTTGATTGCACGATGACAGGGTCAATAGGCATATGTGCATTTTCGAATTATTTACAAGTTGCTGAATTCTCGACTTTCTGGATTTTTTATTTATACTTTCTCAGTCCATTCAGCAGTTAGATGTCATTGCAGTGAGCTTCTGGGCATTCTGCCAAGTCTTCACTATTGTCAGAATGCTGGATAAAGTACAAAGGAAAGTGCTTGTCTATGTTTCCTTGTAAAATTTTATAAGTAATGTATAACCTCAGAAGTGAGACCACCCTTATTAAAGTAAGAGCACAGCTAGATGAAAACGGGACTGACTGTCGCTTTCCACTTCGCCTGTCTGTACAGGTGGTTAGAATGTGCAGATCACTTCGACATGCAAGAACTGTAAATATCCATGAATTAATAAGAAAATCTGAGCTAGAACTGTGGGGTTTTGGCAGCCAAAGCGTCTGTGTTTAGTATTGTAAAACTGTGTAATAGTGTAAATGTTAAGATAACCGAACATAAGCCTTTTCTGAAGAATTAAAACTGAACAAAAGTGGTGTGAAATTTCAACAGCTCTGCATTATTGCCTCTCTTCCACTTGATCCTGTAGGTATAATGATGTGTTTGTCAGAGCCTTGTCCCAGTGCAATATAGTGTGTGGTTTTCCACAGCTGTTCTCACTGTTTTTAAAAAGATCACTCTGTAAATTTTAGAGTTGTTTTACTATCGCCAGTTGACATTAATCAGGTTAAAATGTAGTAAGATAGAGGAACGTGTGGGGGATGGTACTAAATATTATTTTTTCACAGACTATACTGTGGTGAAGCTGACAGTTAATTTCCCAGGTTAATTTTGATGAAAACATAATATCTCTGTATCAAAAAAACTTCCAAAATATAGATACTCACCTGCAAATCGGAGGTGAGGTGGTGCAAGTGCCTCATCCTTCCTTGTGCTCCTTTTTCTCAGTGTTTTGCTCTGTACATTGCACTGCAAAGAACAAAGCAGTGTAGCAGCAGTATTTTTCCCCTGCATTTTAGAGAAGATGCTTGTAAATGAATCTGAATGGAGGTTGTTATGCTTTGATACCAGTTGAAAGGAAATCTGTGTCCATGCTTCAGAGTACTTGCTAGGCAAGATTATTTAGTAAGTCACAGACTTTTTATATGAGAGTCCCAGAAGAGCCATGCTGTGCCTGCTCAGAGGACAGACAGGATTTGAGCCTCTGACACTCTAATGGCAAAATCAAAAGTGTTTTTGTTTTTCCTGTAGGAAAGCAGGAGAAATGTATTTAAATTGATTTGTTTGCTGTCCTCATGTAATTACTTCTTTTTAGTAATTTCCTCTCTCTTTTTCTTCCAAGTTTGTGCTGAAGCTTTCAACCCAGATGAAGAGGAAGAAGATACAGAACAAAGGGTAAGAGTGAAAAAATCACTCCATGCATGATTCTCTCTACAGACTGACAGGCAGATGTACACTGCTTTTTCTTACCATTTGTGCTTTTCGTGCTGAGTGTGGTGTGGTGACACTGACAAAGTGACATTGCTTGGAAATTTAGAGCCACTTTGTCTCATGGACTTTTTTAGTCACTACAGCTTTGATACAGTTTTACTTCAAAGGACTCTGGAGCTGTGCTTAAGTCTAACATCTTTAAAATTTTGGCTCTTTTCCTTTCTTAATTCTCTTAAAGGCTTGTTAAGGCAATTCCTAGGTCATTGATGCTGTTAAGAAGAATTAGTTAAGCTTTACCACAGCTGTTTCTTCATGGGTGCTTAAAATTCCTCACATGCTTTTTACTGTCTTTCTTGTCAGAGCAGTTCTGCCTGGATAGGAGAAATGCTTGGTTGAAATATTTTAAGTCTGTGGCCACCTGTTTTTTCTCTCGTTCTTGAAAGTTGGGAATTTCTAGGAATTGCAAATCCAGATCCTGTAATTGTATTTCTTTAGAGATGGGTTTGTGTGAGCAAATCTTGTAGCTTGGTTGGTGAGAATCAGTGTTTTCTCCCTGTACTTCTGGTGTTGCTTTCCACATTCCATTGCAAGGATGCTTATACTTCTGCAATGAAAATCTAAGTCTAATTTAATTTCTCCTAAGAAAGAAGACATACTTCATAAATACACTTCATAAATAATTTTTATATGCTATAAAAAGAAAAAAGACTATGAGTGTGTCTGGTTATCCAAACATTTCTAAATTTGGACACATTTATTCCATCAAAAGTCTTAATTTTCTTAACTGTTGATTCAATATTCAGTTTCCTTTTAAAACAAGGATCTGAGACACGTTTAACTTTGGAAAATAACTTTTTAGAAATGCCTACTGATGTAACTGGTTTTTGGAATCCTTGTTATTCCAGAAATAAGAAATGTTAATGTGTTGCATGTCAGGTAATAAACTTCTTAATATATTTTCATAATTGGCCCCTAACAAGCACATATATAAACATTTTTATGATACAGTGAGTATTGGTTCCTTTAACCTGATGTTTATAAATGGAAGGAAGTAACAAAATACATCAAGCAACAAAGCTTTTATTTAAAAAACCACTTTTATTTATATAAAAAATATATATATACCACTTTTATATATCAGAGCTTTTATTTAGAAAAAAACGCACTTCTTCAATAACTTCTTATTGGATGGGCTGAGACTCATATGTATCATATAGATTATGAACTACCTGTGTGCCAGTACTGGGACCAATATAACCAGAGTTTAGAAAGAAAACTGTTCATTTCTTCCTCTGTTTCATATGTTCAAAGCTTTGGCTGTGGCTGTGTTAGAAGGGAATGGAATGGAATGGAAAAGGCATGTTCTTCTCTCTTGTCTTCACTGTTATTTTTCATACGTTAATTGTCAGCATAATATTTTTCTCACGTGTCTTTCATTCCTGCATTGTATGTTTATATATAAATACTGTTTATACAAACAAGAAAAAAGGACTGTATACTTTTGACACTTAAATTGTGTTCTGCTTTTTCATGCTGAAGTGAAGGTTTAGTCTGTAATCATATTTCTTTGTTGTCATGACTGTTCTGTTCTACTTTATTTTAAAGGTAGTTCATCCAAAAACTGATGAACAGCGATGCAGACTGCAGGAAGCATGCAAAGATATCCTGCTCTTCAAAAACCTAGATCAGGTAATAGCATTTTAAGGAAATCTTAAATGGAGTTAATTTTTTATGTACAGTTAATATGATCTATAAGTCCAGACATGGTTTTTAAAGACAAGAAAATAGGATTCTGTTTAAAAGACAAGGACTATTTTCAGTGTAGTGATTCCTACAGATACTGCAATGATAATTCCCAACTTCAGGAGTGCAGTAAATATTTCAAGTGTATCAGCAGCATGAAGACTGGCTTGCGTGTTCGTGCAGTGTATTTTTAGAAGCTCAGCTGTGATCTACATCTTCAACTTTGAACATCTGGTCATTGAAAGTGCAGCAAAAGTATATTGTTAATGGGCTTGGGAAAAGCAAAGATGGTAAAGCAGGTCAGCATCATTTATATGGTGTCATCTTTCTTGGCTTTCACAGTTTCCCTGGCTGTGCTGCCTGCAAAAAAAGCAAGTTTAGTCGTGGCTCATCACAGAAATCCAGCTGGAGCCTGCTGTGCAGACCAGTGTTATCCCATTTCCTGTGTGGGCTCCACATCTGTACCTGTCCTGTCTCACCAGGGGCTGGAATTTCAGCTTCTCTAAGACACAGACTATCTAGGGAAATAAGTCTGTGGAGAGTCTTGTTCAGTATAGTCCTGATCATGGCTGGGGCTCTTAGACGATGACAGTACAGATAATTTACTAATAGATCATGGTGCAGTTTCTAGACATGCATACAGTGAAATATGTGTACTATTGATATGAATTGATGTGTGTCTGTTGCAGTGAAGCTGTGTCAGATGATACCAAATGTATGTGTGAGCTTTGGCACTGAAATGGTATGTGAAAATGGAGCCATTTGGACATAAATTTGAGATTATGGCTCCTCTGTGCTAGAAGTTTGCTTGTCTGCATTATTAAACTTGTATTAATAAGCTGGGAAGGAGTGAGGTGCTAGTGGAAATCAACATGTAATACCAGTATTACTTGTATTTTTGTACAGTAAAATGTACAAAAGTGTGGTGGATGTTCCAGTTCACTATCCAGACCAAATGAAACAAACTCGCCCTTGTCCAGCAGTAATGCTCAGGTGTGTTTTCTGATAGTTGGTTTTCCCCCTACTCCTGTTTGTTTTCTAGGAGCAGCTATCTCAGGTCCTTGATGCCATGTTTGAGAGGAAGGTGAAACCTCAGGAGCATGTGATTGACCAAGGTGATGATGGAGATAACTTCTATGTCGTTGAGCGGTAAGCAGCTGTTCCTGTGAAATGTAGAGGATGTTTCTTTTCAGCTTCTTAGAAATGGTAGGGAATGTAGGACAGTTTCTGAAGGAAAATTACTTGTTCAGTTTAGTTTTTGTGCCCATCAGCATAAGCACAGGTTAAAACCAGCCATATTACATGTTGTCTCTATACTGGGTTATAGTCTTTTCTGAAGGAAGGAGGGGGAAAAACAGCAAAAGTAACCCTGTGGTAAGGGGAAGTGATACGATATTATTTTCAGGAAGGAGACTATAGGAAATGAAAATACAAGGTAGTGGCTACCATGGAACAACCTGGACTTTATCCAGTTAGTTTTGATGACTGACTTCAAAGAGAGTTGGGGTTGCTCTGCCTCTGTTGGTCATGATTTGTATTTGCAGACTTTAAGCTGCCATTTTGTAATTTCTTGCATCAAGCAAATTCACATCGTAATTTTGGAGATCACATATATGTGCAACAGGCATATAATAGACACATGTGTGCATGGACATTTTGAGTATCTTACCCTTTTAGAAAAAAATCTGGCTAATGTTACTTTGAATAACCATATCTAAAGAGTAATTAAGAACATGGATTTATTTCCTTCTGCAAAACTGTAATATTAAACAGAATATTACTGAGTGATTTATAAATGTCTGTTGGAACATGATCTTAGCAAACTGCTTTTTTGGTGCACTGTTATCTTGTTTATCACTGAAATAATTGGCACCATTAATATTATATGAAATGCTTTCAAAGCAGTTCTTCAAGACAGGTTGTTGCTTTTTGAGTTGTTACTTATGCTGTGTTTAAGGAAATTATAAAAGAATTTCTAGGTTAGAAATTGTTTGTTTGAAATGATTCTTGTTCATTTTAAGGACATTCCCCTTTCTGATTAGTGAAATTACAGAACATAAGGCTGCATTAAATATTTTCCAACCATATGCCTGTTCTGTCCTCTGCCATACCATCCCATTAGCCTAAACCAGTGCCCCATTTCTAGACTGTGTTAAGTTCCTTAACTGCTCTCCCTCAATCCAATCCCATGTCTCTGGCTAGGCTGGCCGAGTTCCTTCTTTTGCCACATTCACCAGAAAGATCCAGCTGTTACAAGATAAGAGTAAGGTACAGCAGATCAGAACTTGTGGGAGACAAAGCCACCAGCTGTGCAAAGATGAGATCTGTGCAGGGGAGTGGTTTCTAATTTTGAGGAAACTTACACTCGGTTTGGGGGCCTCTCAAAAAATGTTAGATACCATCAGCCTATCTTGATTTGTTTCTGTGCAAGGCTCTTATCCTGTTGGTTATTAAAAGCTCTCTGCTGTGAGTTTTAACCTAAAATGAAGAAGTGAAACAGAACCTTATCGCAGCTATTCAGGTTAATGCTTTTATGGTCTCTGTTCTATGTAATGTTACTTGACAACAGGTTTTTTCTGTCAAGAGATAGTTGTGTTGGAAGTTTTCAGGCTTTTAGGTTTTTGTTTTGTTTTATTCCTAAGTTGAAAGTATGTGGCAGAAAGGTTGTACAGTGAAGGAAATTAAACTTACTGTTGTCTAGTGACACCATAGCAGCCTTTGCTGTGAACAGTAACTTGGCTGCAATTCTTTTGTTGGCTGTTTGGTTATTAGGAATAACTTCTGCAGTTAGGATTTTTCAGTCCTTCCTCCCTTTCCAGCCTTCTTCCACTTCCCACTCACTTATTTTTTCATGCAGAAGAATAGAAGAATACTGGTTCTTAAGGAAAACCACAATATTTCCACTTGTGTGCAAGTGCAAGTTCAGAGGGTTCTGACTCTTTCATGAGTAGGCATGTCTTGTTACTCCCAAGTAATTAATGCCTAAATATTCCTGAGGATTAGTTTATTTCTGTCTAAATGAACACTGACTTTGTGTTCTGGCACAGGTCTTTTTTTCCTAAAGTCTTCTGCTTGCAGTACTTCCTCACCAGATTGCTCGTGTCCAAGTGTTTTTCACCATGCACAGAGGGGCAGCAGGGCAGGTGCAACCTGAGGATGCAGCAGGGGTTTGGTGCCCTCTGCATGGAGGGGAGAGCTCAGAGGAATGTGTTGTGTGGCTGAACATGGGATGCTCATTGCTGCTGAGGAGCCACCTGCTGGGTCTGTGCTGATGGAGCAGTCATCATTCAGGAGGGGCAGCATTGGCCTCTGCTGCCTCTTGGCACAGACTGATCCACAGTCTTGCTGAGCTGCCCTCTTCTGCTTTTTTTCCTTCTTTTTTGCCTGAGGGTTTTATATTTTTTCATGTCAGTACTTTTCACTTGAGTCCTTGGGCTCGTAACGATTACCATCTCAACAATTACACTTCAGTCTGTTTTTATTCTTATCTTGCAGGGCTTTAGCTCATGGACTCTCTCACAGCTCAGCAACAGTTTTCTCAATAAAGCTGAGCCAAGGTCGCCCAATGTTGCCTCACCAGTTTAGTCCTTGGGCCAAAGACAGCTGAATGCTTGACTGAAGGTTACATGGCTATAGTTATTTGGAAATAAATGGCACTAGTAAGTGACTTTCAGGCTGAAGGATGGGAAGAAGTTGTTGCTTTTGCTTAAGGTGTTCACATCTGGCTCTTCCAGATCAAAAAAACAACTCTGAAGATTGTTGCCTCTGGTGCCTCTCAGAGAATCATTAAATAGCTATTAGACATTACAAGAATTTAGTGACACTCTCTATCAACACCAATCCTTTTCTAGTTTACTTTTAGTATGCTGCTGGTTTCTTACTCTCCGAGGTGTAAGCAGCAGAGTATAAGAAGTGTCTGGTAGGATTGTTATGCAGTCTCATGTGCCTTGCTTCCTCACCTAGTACCATTTCTGGTCATTTCTTTTCTGTTTTTCTTATGTGCCTAGTGATGTTGTGGGATATAATACCATTTCTTTTGCAAAGACCTGAACTCGTCAGGAAAATGATACATATATTCACCTGCTTAAAGCCAGGAAGGTGTTCCCCACCTGCTTTTCTCCTGGGCATGATACATTTTGTGAAGTGTCTTAGGCCAGTGAATAGTCCCTGAACAATCTCTGCTGCCATAGCTAAGAATTAATCAAGCCTACTCCAACTGTATTTTTAAATTATTCTTTAAAGCCCCAAGCATAACAGTCCTGAAGGTGTTACAGACAGTTGTTTGACTTTCAAAGGGTTACCTTTCTGTGCACAGCTTTCTTTTTTTTCATAGGCAGTTCCTGTGGTGCTGTTTGATGCAGATTTGTTTTTTGACTTCTGACTTGCTTTATTTGTACCTGCACTCCATCAGAGTAATCTTTTGATTCTTTGTAAATTTTGGAATACTGTTCTCCTAACTTGACTATAGTGTAGGAAGTGTGCCTCATGGAGAACAGGGCGAGGGAGGCCTTTCGAATTGGAACAGGTTACAGCTGAGTATGAACAAAGAGCAAGGAGATTTCTGGTGGCTGAACATTTCCTCTTGATCTGGTCAGAGAACTTGGCTAGGTATCAGCAGGTTGAGAGCATCTTGGGGTTATGATATACACATACCGTGAAGCTGGAGTTGAGACAAACCCATAGTAGCAGGTGAGCAGTTGGATTGAGTGTGTCCCAAAGGTCCTGCAGCAATGCTGTCACTGAGAAAATGGGTAGAGATGGATCTGAGTCACTCTAAAGAGGCCTCACTGGGTAACACACATGCTGTGAAATGTCACTGTTAAAGATGATGAAACTACTTCTCACCCTGGCCAGAAAAGCAATGTCAAAATATTGTGCAGAGGAAACCAAGTAGATCCTGCCCATATCTATCAGGAGTGAAATGCTTTAATAAGAGACAATTATTCTGAAAATAGTGTAGATAGAAGAAGCTGGAAGTCAGGCAGTTGGAAAGCTCAAGAAGTTCCATCTCACACAGCAATAAAAGGACTATTTGTATAACAGCAAAAAGCTGTTTTCAAGCTTTGTACTGGAATGTTGTCTAATAAAAAGTGTTTATTCCATTGTTTTCCAGAGGATTGTATGATATTGTTGTAGCAAAAGACAACCAGTCTCGCTGTGTGGGCCGCTACGATAATCACGGCAGTTTCGGGGAACTGGCACTGATGTACAACACTCCCAGAGCTGCCACCATTGTTGCCACAACAGAAGGAGCCCTTTGGGGACTGGTAAGGAAAGGAAGTTGCTCTCATATGCATAATATTTTAAGTAGTACCTCGCTGTGTCCAGAGCTTCTCTTGGTATGGCTCCTCTGCTCATAGCTATTTTATCAGGATCAGCTATCTCATCTCCTGGCATGATGGATCCATTGTGCAAATCTTTTTGGCTGACTTTCTGGAACAACTTGTCTGTAAAAACTGTATCACTAGTTCTATCTGTCCCTTTATAGTTTTGCTTTTACTGTAATTGTGACTTTTGTTAGGGGAGAAAAAAAACCTGGTTTTGTTTTCATCCTGCAGAGGACAGTGGAGGCATTAATGCACTTTTTTTTGGGAGGAGAAAACAATATCTAAATGACGTTCTTTATTTTCAACTCACCTTCCTACTATTTTGTCTCTTAAGGGAATCGGAATGTGTTAAATATCCTCTTGAGGATGTTAATAATTTGAAGAGGTCAGAAAACTGCCCAAAGCTTTGTTTTCCTTCACAATAAACTGTTGTGCTGTTACCTTGGAAGACGTTCTCAGGTCAGCATGACCTATGAGATACCAAGCTAAATGATGGTGTTGCTTTGTCTTTAGCCCAGCAGTGCTGAATGTGAAGCTGTAGCCATTAGTTTCCTTTTTTAGTTCTTTTCTCTGCACTATTTGGATGGGGTTATTTTCCCAGTGCTCTCTTACTCATCTGTGAGGGTTGGCATAATAAGTGGATTGTGTGATCAACGGAGCCTTTGAAGCCACAAGTGTTGTGTGCTGTCTGCCCCGGGCTCCTCGGCAGCTATCACTGGGGGTTGGCTGTGTGTTGTGACCTTGATTGTAGGACTGATAAGCTGCTACACATGGCTGTTTATGCAATCTCAGCGCTTGTTGGGAGATCTGACTTCCCTTTTATTTGTCAGGTGAAAGAAAAGAATTTGGTAAATCAACCAGGGAGTAATGTCAGAATCTCATTTCTGGAGGAAGACAGAACAAAGCAGCTAGCTACAAACTGAGCTCATTCATAAAAGGAAGAAAATGAGAAGACAATTCTTTGTTCCAGTTTGCCTTTGAAAAGAACTGCACAAATTGGGTTAATTTTGGATTTAGTTTTTCTGTGATTATGTTCAATTAATTAGCAAGGTGTAGATGAACAGGGATCTCTTGCTAATCATCTGTCCTGTGAACATTTTATTAACTAAGGCTGCATTTTCCTCTCAAACTTCAGTTATTTCTTCCAGTTATTCTGTTTGTTGCCATGTTTTATTGTGCTATTTTGTCCCTGATGTAATTTAAACATATTTTTATTAGTCTGCAGAAGTCATTGCTTAAGCTCTTTGGTTATCTGTCATTTAGGAAGTGTGGATTACTCCTGCTGCATTGCAGGCTTAGGCCAACAGAAATCTGGAAGGCTCAGGCACAAAGCAGTTATCACAGTGGGTCCCTTCTGGAGGAGGGAAATGTCCTCAGCCTTTGCTGCTGAATGTGTCTGAGGGACACCTCACGATCACACACACTGCTTTCACGGCTCGGCTTTTTTCTGTTCAAATACTGCTGCTTCTCCTCCCTCACTGATACTCTCAAGCAGGTGAATTCAGATTTTTTTAATGCTTTTACAATCCTTCCCACCGTTTCTGCATCTTTCTGTTTCTCCAAACACAAACATTTGAAGATACTTTTACCACTGAAGAATTCCTTTAAAAACAGAAAAATCCCTTATGCTTTATCATCTCTTGTTCTCCTTTGGATAACAGTAGTACCACCGTGCCTTTGATCTTCCTAATCCTACTACTTTAATGTTCCACTGGTATCACCTCTGTTAGTCCTTGTTGCAAGTATTTGCAGCCTGCATCCCTTAAAAATGTCCACTTACTTGAAAACACTTCTTCACCTCAAAATGCTGCTGTTTAGGTACCAGCTGATGGGTTTGGGAACCGGAGAAGTGGCTCTCAGGATGTTTCTGCTAATTGTAGCTTTCCTTTTTTGTTTTTGTACCATTTTCCTAACCAAACTTCTGCTCCTATCCTCTGACTTCCTGATTTTTTACACTTACGGCCCCATCTCTGCAAGGCAAACTGCAGCTCTGTCTCTGTTCGCGGATCCAAACGGGGCAGACGCTAAGAGAATCACCTGGTGCGCAGGTGCCCTTCCCCTCAGGCTGTCGGTGCCGGTCCGTGGCAGCCCTGCCGAGGCCGCTGCGGTCGCTGTTTGTCGGAGCAGCCCTGCCCAGGCCGCTGCGGTCGCTGTTTGTCGGAGCAGCCCTGCCCAGGCCGCTGCGGTCGCTGTTTGTCGGAGCAGCCCTGCCCAGGCCGCTGCGGTCGCTGTTTGTCGGAGCAGCCCTGCCCAGGCCGCTGCGNCGCCCCCTTTGCGTTTGGGCTTCACAAACGCAGCCAGCAGTTTTTCCTTAGGGAACGCGCAGACAGCTGGCTGGTAGGAAGTGGTCCTTGCAGAAGCTGGCTCTTGGATCTGAGGAAGTGGAGTGAACAAGCCTGCTGCTGTTTGGTATTCTGTTCCTGACCTGTTTAAGACCAGTATAAATCTTCAGCTTTTGAAATCTGTGATTTAAGTAGAGAAGAATCCAATTCAGACTTAGTTCTGCAGTTGCCTTAACAAGTGCTGGAAATGCCAGTTTTTGCTGGCTTCAGCAGGAAGAGCGAATGTTCTTCATTTAATGCAGAAGCATGATAGATACATTAACAAACAGGCAAACAAAACCCCAAAACTCAAGCTGGAAGACCAGTATAAGATAGAATAAAAGCTGAATCCCTAAATGGTTGTCTGAGAAGGATCAGGTCTTACAGCTCCCTGCTTTTTAAATTGTTATTTCCAGGAGTACTCTAACAGGAGCTGTTGCAGTCACTGTTGTGGTGGATATGGTATCACTTTAGCAGCTGCCTTCTCAGCCCTGGCGTTTGCTGTAAATACTCATTCATGCTTGTCAGTTCTTTAAACAGGGAGCGTTTCAGTGAAGAGGAATAATGTATTTCTCTGTGCTGTTTCTTGCAGGATCGAGTGACGTTCAGAAGAATTATACTGAAAAACAACGCAAAGAAGAGGAAGACGTATGAATTATTTATTGAGTCTGTGCCCCTTCTTAAGTCCTTGGAGGTAAAACCTCTCGGAGACATCTACCTCAAATTCTTGCATTAGCAGTAGCTCCAGTCAGTGTCCCTGCTATATCAGAAATCTGTTGTTTTTGCTTATATTAAGTGCTGCTTTGCATTGCTGAAATGGTTTTGTTTTTTTTTTTCCTCAGATCCTTTATTCACAGTAGCAATTTGCTGATTTTTATCTCAGTCTGATTTTTAAAAAGTTCTTTCCACAAAAAAAACCCCGCACAAAACAAAAAACCACCTATATGTACATCAGAGAACAGGTATCAAAATGCTGTTTGGAAGTCAGGGCTGTGGTTTCCTGTGAGGGTGTGATATTGAAGTAAGGATACAGTCACTGGCATATTTGACCTTTATAAGCCAGGAGTGGTTTTAAATTAGAGACAAAGGAAGTGGGTTGTGATAGTCTTGCTTTAAGCTTAATTGATATTCAGTAGTTAAACTGCTAAAGGGAAGCACTGCTACAATGACACTGTCCTGTTGGGGTGTGTGGTGCCTGACTTTAGGAAAAATGTGTAAATTGTCACTTCCGTTAATTCACCCTGTATTGTCAGAGGGCTTTTGGAACTGACCAGCCTGCTTTTGCATTAGTCTGTCTTTGCCTTAAACCATAATTTAACTTTTCTTTGTTTTATCATAAAAAAAAAATATTTTCCAGCATTAATCTTTAGTATTTGAGCTCTTAATCCCTTTGGGAGAAGATTACAAAATGGCAGAGTATCATTAGGTGTGAACAACAGCCCCTACTATTTATTATTTTGGACATACATTGTAGCTCTAGAAGGGGTAAATTACACAACACCTCTCTCAGTGCCTGGCTTTAACTGCTTCCATCGATGTGACTTTTTTTGAGCACAGAAATGACTCAAATATTTAAAGATACAGAAAAATAACTCATTAGCACTGGATGGCTTTTTGCATGACACATTGCAGTTGAATCATGCATGGACCAGAATTTGATTTCTCAAACATAGGCAAGATGAAGGTGCATTTGGGGAATGAATGGATTGATTACAGCTGAATCATCTGCTGAATTTTAACTGTTAGAATTTTCTTCCTTTCTTGGTATGATTTTTTTGTGCTGCTCTGAAGCAATGCGATTGTTTTGTGGGGTTCTAAAAGGGTGGTGGGAAACACTGGAGATAACTCTTATTTCTCCCTTCCTGTTTGTGAGGACTCAGGCATGTTTCCTGGCATACCAGGTACTGCCTCCTGCCCTTGCTGCTGGGCATCCCATTGCAGGGCCTGCTCACAGTTCACAGCCCTTGTCCTTGTCATGTCACCTTCCTCTTCACTCTAGGAATGAGTTCTTGAACACAATTCCTCCCACACATATGTTTAAGTATATAGTGGTTAAAATATTTTTAAAATGTTTTGCTGGTGTTTCTCATTAAAGTTTGTTCTTAGGAAGTTAATAACATTTTTCTGAATGCTTTCTTCAAATTTCATTAGAATCTTAAAGAAAGCGATTTTCCCCCCTCCCCTTTGCTCTAAACCAGCCAAACCATATATTTTTAAACTTTGGGGGTAAGACAAGCACAGAGATGGGACATTAGACAGTTTTATTTCCCTGTTGATTATGGTAGTCTTATGCAGTACTACAACAATGTCATTTTAGGGGTATATTTATAAATTGTGTGTTTGTGTGTCTAGTGAATGCGTGTTCATTTCTGCAGGGGTCATAGAGATTCAGGAGAGTTCATGGAGATGAACTATAATTGATTACTATTTTTAATTTTCCTTGTTGTTCCAGGCATCAGAGCGAATGAAGATAGTGGATGTTATAGGAGAGAAGGTGTATCAAGATGGGGAACGTATAATTTCTCAGGTACTTGAAATCTAAACTTCTCTTTATCCTTCTCCTTTCTCTGTGTGGTGTTTTTTTTTTTTATTTTTTTTTAATTTATTTTGTTGTTTGTTTGTTTGTTTGTTTGTATTTTTGGTTTTTTTTGGTGTTTGTTTGTTTGGAATTGACTTGCAGAGTTATATTACTTGGACAAGCTTGGCATTTATTTAACCACTTGAATGTTTGGGGAATGGACAGTATGTATTTTGCTGTAAACTTACTCCGTTACTTTAGCTTCTTGGTATTTCTTCTCTCATCTACGTTTTATAGGTAATCTTTGCAAGGATTCAAGATGAGTGTGCCTTCAGAGGCTGAAATTGAATGTCTGTGCAGTTTTCCATGAAATCCCCCATCTAGAGTTTTCCTAGGCCCCTATGACCAAATTAAACAAGGAGTCACTAGCTCTAAGAGACTATCAAGGTTAATTGAAACCATTGTTTTTCCGTGTGCTTTCCTGAGGTATTTCAGTGGTCTGGCCTCAGTTGACATCCTTTGGTGGTTGGTGAATGTTTTGTCTGCTGCAGTAGATCAAGGCCAGGGTGGTGGAACATGAAGCTGGATGAACTCAGGCTGAAGCTGTGGGATTTTTTTTTGGCTGTGACAGAAATAACTTTTTGGAACACTGTTGAAGATGAAACACTGGAATTTTGCATCAAATTTAATTGTGGTTAATGCAAGAGATGTGAAAGTGCTCTAGTTCAAGTAGAAGTTAATGCAAGAAAGGCTTACCTGAAACTACAGGTTTTGGTTACAATGTTGTTCTTGTTGTATAGACAGAATACTACTCCTTGATAATGTCTTGAATAATTGATATTAATTATCTTGAATGTCAGGTAATGGAATATAGGAAACAAGTTTGCTGATAACTGTCAAATTACTTCACTCCAAAAATACCCTCAATTTTTAAAGTTGAAACTCTTGTTGCTTAAGACCCTGAGAAAACTGAACTCTCAGCAAAATCAGAGCTTATAAATCAGTCTCAAAACTGGGAATTCATACCATCAGTGATCCAATTACACAGTTGGTTTTAATCTTTTTTTAATAACTGAATTAAGGACAAGGATGTAATTATCCTTAAAAGTAGGATTAATAGTTGGATAGGTCTGGGTGATGGTAGTACACTGCTAGAGATGATGAAATTCTCTGCTTGGAAAAGATGTGATAATTCTTACATTACAGCAGTTGCATCAATACCAGGAACCTCCTTTCTCTTGTGAGTAATTTTACATTTTAATTACCTTTCTGGAGTTGGACCCTTCAGTTAAGGGCAGTAAGCTTTAAAGCATTTGAAAATTATTATTAGTGTTATGAGGATGTCTCCCATTCAGTTTGTTTCCATTCTTTTTAAGAATAAAGCACTCTCAGCAGTTAATCTTTCAGAAGTTAGCATAGAGCATTAGTTCATGCTGTGATGGTTGGCAACAGCGAATGAAAAGTTTGCACTGGATGGCTTATGATCATCCTCAGGAAGCTTAGCTAAAGGCCTAATTTCTTCACATCATCTCTCAGCCCATGTTTCATACTCAAGTTACAACCATCTCTCTCCATCCTTCCCATCACATTCATCTCTTTGACCACTGGACTTAATGTCAGATTTCTCTGTCTCCTCACTTTGTTTCAGGTTTTTCTGCTGAGCTGCTGCTATTCCCTTATCAGTTCCTTTTCCAGCCTTTGTCTCCCTGAAGTCCCTGTAGTCCCTTTGCTTTTGGTTTGTAGCAGGAGGCACGTTGCAGATCTCTGCTATGACTTCCAGCCCTATCCCAGGTCCACAGGGGCAAATACAGAGAGGGAGCATCCTTTCTGTCACAGATAAAACATTAAAATAATAAAGTGCTGGTGAAGCTTTCCAGATGTAAACTGGGATCACTTGAAGATTTGAAACACGATGAGGTTCAGAGAGATGTGAACAATGTTCTAGAACCTCTCACAGAATGACAGAATAGTTGAGATTGGAAGGGACCACTGGAAGTCACCTTGTCCAACCCTTCTGTTCAAGCAGGGCCACAGAGAATTTAATGGAACCTTCCTGCTGAAAGAAACCCAGTTGCTAAATCCCTGTTTTATTAATATTAATATTTATTAATATTAAAATTTGCTTCTGAAAATTCTAGGCTCTGCTTAGTTTCACTAATTATTGCCTACTTCCATCAGGATCAGAAGATTTGCATTTAAGTGATTTTGCTATATATCGTCAGTCTCCTTTGTGTTTTCCTTTCCTCTTGTCCCCTTATTGAATGATGTTTACTAATAGTTCTTTCCCTGTGGGCTCCTCTGGTGTATTACCCAACCAGTCACCTTTTAATGTTAAGAATCTGAGTGTTTGTCAATTCTAGCAGATTTCTGCAGAAGGCCTAGTTCAAAGTGGATGCATTAATACCATTTATACATACTTTCAGAGTCAAGTAAAAAAAGAATTTATTTTACCTTTTCTTCTTCACAGGGTGACAAAGCAGACTGTTTTTACATTGTAGAATCTGGAGAAGTAAAAATCTTGATTAAAAGCAAGGTGAGTTCAAATTGAGTGATCAGGCTTTGTATTTGTATTTGTATCAATCTCTGATTTGACTGGTTAATGCAAGAGATGTGAAAAAGCCCACTCTATACTATTTTATGATGTTGATCACCATTATTCATGTGATGTAGGCTGTAGACTCCCATACCTGTCTTGAAGCAGCAAGAAGTCATTTTACTAAAGTGCAAAGGCCTTTTGCTTCTGTCTGCTGCTCTGCAAACTAACCTGATACACTCTCCCTGGCCTTAAGGGTGGAGATGAAACCTTCCTTCCATGATTATAGAAGACTGCACATTACAAAATGTGGGGTCTGTTATCTTCAGTGACTCATGAGATGTTGACATTTGCTACAATCTGAAGCAGCCAGGGGAGCAGAAGGTGGGGTGCATGATAAAGCCTGTGTTAGGCTATGTAACAGCAGTTCCCAAAGCTGTAGCAGTAGATACCTGCCAGCCAGTCTCAAAACTTGTGGGCTGGCACGTTTTTCTTACCAAACTTCCACCTGAACATGGTGTTGAGGTGTTCCACCATGACTTGGGAGTCTGTAGTTTAAAGGCCTGAAACCAAGGAGCTTTTGCACGTGTGTAAAGTATCTGGGATTAACTGTAGCCTTATACAAGGACAAAACTGTGTGCAAATAATGAAACTGCACTGTTTGACAGACTATGACGAGTAAAGAAGCTAATCAAGAAGTGGAGATTGCCCGGTGTCACAGAGGGCAGTATTTTGGAGAGCTTGCACTTGTTACCAACAAACCCAGAGCAGCCTCTGCCTATGCTGTTGGGGAGGTCAAATGTTTAGGTAAGCAGATGGTCTGTGTTTCTAGTCATCCTTTTCTGTTCTTTGCTTGTCTCATGGATCATGATTGAGCGAGCAGCCATTCAAAACCCAGCAACATTTTGGTAACTGGCAGTCAGATTCCAGAAGCTTTTAGAATGGGCTGGAGTGGAGAATGGGCTCCAAGTAGAAGCTGGAGAAGCACTGCTGCTTCCTCATGGCAGATTCTCTGTTTTCTGTGTGTGGCCTGTACTTGTTTGTCACACACAGCCTTCAGGTTATCTTTCAATACCACTGTGAGGTGTATTTGGCTTCTGCATTTACCCTTGAGATCAGGTTTGTATTTCATTTATCTTGTTTTTCCAAATAACAGTACAGAGAAATCAGAAATATCATTTCTGTTTCTGTGGTTTCTGTTGAAGCCTCAGCCCTGAATGGGTTGAACTGAAGGTCTGTGTTCTGAGTTGAAAAACCGGATTGGTATTTGGTATCCTTTTTGACAAACAGTCTTGTTTTCCCCTCTGTTCCATTACAGTCATGGATGTGCAAGCATTTGAGAGGTTGCTTGGACCCTGCATGGACATTATGAAGAGGAATATAACACATTATGAGGAGCAACTGGTGGCAATGTTTGGCTCTAGCATGGACCTGATGGATCCAGGGAATTAGGCACAGGGTACCTCAATGCCTTCTTAGTTCAAGACACAGAAAAGCCTCCTATCAGCAACACAACTCACAAGGACAACGGACACTACGGAACAGTTACTGCTGCTGTTTTCTTGGGCATTTTAGAAACCATAAACAAGTCTCAGCACAGATGGATTGCTCACTCCTCCCTGTCTCCACTTTGCTGCTGATACTTCATTATTAGACCTAGATTAAAGATGATTCTAACCCTAAGTTCACTTACTTGGTTCAGAATGGCATCTGTCCAACAGTTCAAGTGCCTGATACGAAACCCAAAGTGTGCAAGATGTAGAGGCCTCCTTCCTTCTGGGTGTTACTGTTGGGAAAAAATGTCCTGTCCGATTCTGTAGTGGGAGGTTGCCTGTTCTGCAGAGGCAATCTGTGGAATACAAGCCTTTTATGGGCTGATTACCTTCATTGGATGCTTTCCTTACAGAATGTCAAATTTGCTTTCCATTGTAGCATCTGGGTTTGAAGTTAAAGTATCAATGGAGCCAGTGAATAAGATGGCACTGAAGTTTTGGTCCACCTGCTGAAAGCAGCAGGTAATAAATATATAGAGAGCTCTTTAAACCAAGTAAACCGAGCTGGGGTCACGGGAGAGTCTGCTTAGCAACCAGATGCAGAAAACGTGTTTTAAGTGTTTTCTGAGCAGCAAAGAAAGTAGGGTTACTCTATGCTGTCCAAAAAAGTGCAGTGGTTCAGATCAAATGGCCTGAAAGTGTCATAATTGTCATCTCCCCAAGTTTGCTCCTTGTTCCTGACACTAAGTACATTTTATGGTGGTGAGATCACAATATATGACCTTCTGGTGCTTACAGAGATCCTTTATACTGCTACATTTCCCAGGGTGCAGTTGTTGACTGGGTCAGTTTTAAAGCTTTTTAAGGAGGTGAATGTTTTGTAATTTAAATGAAGACTACTTCTGTACTTGTTTACAGGAGCTTCCCCTAGTCCTAACATTTCACAGTATTTTAACTTCATTAGACACTTGAATGCTTCCAAATACCACATTGATTTGCTAAACTTTTCAAGGGTTGGCAACATTTGACTTTGTAAAGCAAATGTCTTTGCTAACTACGCAGTTGGTGTGTTTGAGGAGTCTTTTTGGTTTAGGTGATAACTAAGCTAATGATGTTTGTCTAAAATACCTGTTAAATTTGCAGCATTTATTAGGTAGATTCTGTTTCTATAGCTTTAAGGACCTTAATTGGCATATGGCTGAGATTTTATCAGGGTATTATCTAAATAAGAATCAGATCATAAGAAGGACATTTTTATGGTGTACAAACAATATATATATTAAGACATTGAATTTGGAAGTAATAAATCTAGTGACCCTTTGAATTTGCATTCTTCCACAGCTCATGCAAAACATACTGGTGTTTTATGGGGTTATAAAATTTTAATTGTGAATACTAGTGTAACAGAACTTGCTCTTTTTATTCATGGCCATGTAAACAAGAATGGAAGGGTGCTAATCTTGAATTCCTGCTTTTAGTTATCACAGTGGACGTTTCTCTGAGGCATGAGATGCTTAGCAGCAACTCTAAGTTGATTTCTGGGCAGTTTTTCCCCATAGTGGATGAGCTCCTCCCATTTCCTGCAATATGAGTAAGATGGAAAGTTGATAAATTTGAATGACTGTTGTCCAGTTACTGTAATTGCAGTCATATTTTTATATAATGCAAATGATTTGTAGTGGACACCACTGAACTTGGTGTTTCCATATTATTAAAGTCCTGGTCATGATGTCTGGTGGCTGTTCTAACTGCATGTATTTTAGAACAGTGAATTTCCCTTGCTTTCCTGGGCTGTTTCTTTGTCGTAAATTACAGCCAAAGAAGCAGCAGGTACTTTTCACTCATGCTTCCAAGGTTTAACACCAAAGACAAAAATAATTGTTTTCATCACAGAATAAAAAAAAAAAATGAACCCCGCTCGCCCCCCTCACTCATCAGCTCCTTGTAGTGATAGCAGATATAACTTTAAGATACTTTGGGTTCTGTGACAAAGAGTGTTTCTGAAGCTGGCTCCTGACTGTCCTGTGAACCAAACGTGAACTGGTCTCTGAACCAGCCTGAGTTTCTGTGCTGCCTAAACTGTCCTGTGAACTAAAGAGAAACTTGCTGTGAATAATCACCAGCTGGCCTTTGTTGCTCCCAGGCAGAATATCCTCTCCTTTATCTAGAGGAGCCTGGCAGGTTGGACTGCCTTACAGATGAATTTTGGTTCTTAATGCCTTTGGTTCAGTGCAGGACAGGACTGGAACCTGAGCACAGGCAAACACAGGCAGATGTTCCGAAGCTTAACTGAAAACCAGGCAAAGCTGATGTCAGCTTCTTGAGATATTTCTGCCTGGAAGGCAGGATTTGATGGCTTCTAAAAGTCAAAGGAAAATATGAGAATATAAAATCAAAAGGTTGGGATCCCATGTGAACAAGAACAAGCTTTTGAAGTTTTACCTTGCTCTGGGCTCCCTGGAGCAATGGCATACTGGGCAATGCCATCCTGCATCCAGGGTCCGTGCAGCCTCATTTTGTGGTATAGAGAGGCAGCTGACTTGGAGCTGAAAGAGAATGAGCTGCTAAGAAGGCTCATCCATTTAAGAACTATAATGTGCAGTGTGCCTGATTAGTTTGGTCTAATTTAATCAACCTGTTTGTACAGTTTTGGAGCATGAAGGTAGTGAAAGAAGCTTTAGTAAGATACTCAGTATTGCTGGAATCTGGTTAGAGCACCAGCAGTGAGCAAAACTGGGCCGTGTGTGAGTGCTGATACGGAGTCCTGGGAGTGAGTACAGCACCTGTTTGTGACCATCTGCCCCATCCCTGTATCTCAGCTCGTTCCTTTGCACTTTGTTCATTGCAGTTGTTGCAGAGAGTAAGCCCAGGTGTTTTGTTACTGCTCAGTGTTCAGTAAATCTGCCACTGAGTCTCTGAAATTGGCACTAAAGAGAGATTTAGTTTCTAATGAAACAACTCAGCAGCAGAGTGGGCACAGAGGATCATGTTTTTGAGGCTTAGTGGAAGACAAATCTCCTGTTTGTGATTCCCTGCTTGTGATTGTTGTGAAGTTAGTGAGAGGAGCTTTCAGTGGTTAAATATCCTGGCACTTGGTATTCCTGTCTAATGTCACAGCACAGGTTTGACCACGTAAAAGAACAAAAAAGAGGCGAAATGCTCTCTTAGAAACAAAAGTGCAAAACTTAAAACTTTAAAAACAAAGGGCAATTTTGCACAGAGGGCAAAAAAACCCTGAAACCCCTTTGAATGTCACTTCCATTCTTTCTTTTCTGTTGGCTGAAAGCAGACTCTTGTTCTTGACTTGTATTTGTAACCTAGTCTTGCCAAAATACAAACACGTTGGGTTTTTTCACTTCAGATAATTTTTGTTGTTACAGTCGTTGCTGGTCATTTTAACTTTTTTCAAACCATAAATTTTATTTCAAGAGGCCTTCCCTGTGGATTTCCTCCTGGCGCTCTGCAGCACTACACTGCAATTTCAAGAGGCAAGAGAAAGTCACCTCACAGGAAACACTCAACGCAGCTTAGCTGGCTGGAGCTCATAATGCGCTACTAATTTTCCTCTGTGGGGCAGGAGGGGAATTAAATTCTGCATAAAGTTGCTACCTCAAGGCTCCAAGTGCTTTTAAAGGTCTTTCACTTGGGAGAATCTATTAAGACAGTTCTTAAAATTGGTCTGTTCTTTTGAGTTAAATGTTTGGCTTTTTTTTTAATTGATTCATTGAGGGACCCTTATTTTAATTCATTTTACTTTTACTACATGATTCTCAAAGGATGAACAGCTGCAAAGTTTGGTTCTTGCACTGTAGTGTCAAACATGAAAGAAAAATATCTGCCATATAAACATACAGTTTTAACAAGTTAAACCACTCTGGGGTTCAGCTTCACTTTTGGTTAATAAAAACTGACCTGTTGTGTCCAGCCTTCCTGTACAGTCCTGTGTGTGCTCGTTATTGACTCGCTGCAGCTGACACAACCCCCAGCCCTACAGCAGCTCCCTGGATTCACTTGGAATGCCTGAGTGAGTTCCTCTTGCCAGAGCCTCTCGGAGAGCAGCACTTGCTCTACTGCAATAACAAAGAGATTTTATACAGCACCTGACCTCCCAAGTTTTGGCTGCTTGGTGATGAAATTTTACTAACATCTTAAAAGTATCACCAACTGCTGTAGGTATTGTTGGTCCCAATAAAACTGGCTGCTCTGATACGTCTGCCAAATTACCATGGAACTGATTTACTGAGCATTGCAGTAACTGGTTCTCAGTTCCCAGGAGAACACAGTATTCCTGAAGATCTCCTGTTAGCCTACACTTAGAGCTACTGAATTTTATGTGGCAAGCTGCCTTTTCTTTAACCTAACTAACAATCTGAAAATTACTTTGGTACATGTGAAATTATATTCGCTTTTGCTGAAGTTTTATTTCTGAAGGTTCAGTGGTTTAGGTACTGTTTTTAAGCCAGCCTGGGAGCGGAGTTCAGGTGGGATGTGGTGCTGAGCATGAGAAAGCTCTGCTGGAATGATACAGGACCTTTGCACAGACAGAGCCGTGTGAAGGTGCAGGCAAAAGGTGTCCTGTGAGTTGGGCCTTGACTCAAGCATGTCACATGTACATTGGGCTACTGCAGTGTTACCCTGCTGGAGTCGGTGCTAATTCCTTTTGGTAAAGGAAGGAAGTTCTTTTGAGGGTAATGTTTAATTATTTCAGCAGAGCAAACGTACTTCCAATCCTTTCTGCTGTTTCTGTGGTAAGGATACATTTCATGCCAATCTTTAGAGCAGGTACAAGATACTAAAATTGTGTTATTTTATCATCTCAGTTAGCTGTTGACTGGTGAGGTGCAAAGGTGGGCTGCCAGCCTCCTTCTCAGCACTTCCCAAATTTGTTTCACCTGTGTGTCCTTGCAAAACCGAGGCTGGGGCAGCACAGTCCCCTCAGTGTTTGTCACCTGGTACCAGACGGTACCTTCACCAGGAGCTGCATCGGGACCAACACATTAGTTTGGAGGAGAAGCGAAGGAGCATCTCTGCGTGCCCGTGCCCGTCTCCAACAGCGTGTTTGTGGTGCAGCGCTCCGTGTTTGCCTTGGCGCAGCACTTGGAGACACTGTGTGTGCCTGCCGCTTCCCAGAGATTGGTGTCAGACTCAGACGCTGCTCTCGCTCCCCTCTGCCTGCAGGGCTGCGCTCGGGCCGGGGCTCGGCGGCACCGCCANCTGCGCGTGCGCCTGTGAGCGGCACCCCCGTCACCCCCCGGTGCCCCCGAGGCGCGACCCCCCGGCCTCACACTGAGGCCTCCTGACCACTGTGCTCTCCTTCCCGCAGGGAGCTGCCCGACGGCGGGGCCCGCCCCAACGCCGCGCAGTTCAAGCAGCTCGTGGTGACAGCGCTGAGGGAGCTGCACGGAGAGGTGGGACCGGGACCGGGACCGGGGTCTGTCCTCGGCTGGCGGCTCCGGGCTGGGCCGGGACAACCTTGTGGGAGCGGGCCGTAGTCCCCTGGAAGGGCCGCTCTGGCTGCAGAGCAGTGTCCGAGCGGGCCCAGAGGGGCCGGAGGAGCAGGCGAGGCAGGGTAAATGTACTGGGTTTGACCCTCCGGTGCCCGGTGCCTGCTCGCCAGCCCCCGTTCTGACCGGCTGCCGGTGCAGCTGTGCCGTGCGGTTCCGTGCCCTTAGTCAAGTGGCTTCAGCCGGCCTCAGCAGTGCTCAAGGCCAGGTTGGACCGGGCTTGGAGCAGCCTGGTGTAGTGGAAAGTGTCTCTGACCACGGCAGCGGGGCTGGAACTGGATGAACACTAAGGTCCCTTCCAGGTCAAACCGTTTCCTGATACTTGTTTTTAGAATTTGCGGTGTTTCTGCTTTGCTGTAGAGATGCTTTAAAAAGAGAACTGTGAGAAGGGAACAGATTTGTGGATAGGAAAGTCCACAGTAATGTTTTTGATGTGCTTACTCTATTGCTGGTTGACTTTAAGCAGGTTGTATCACCTCTTGTTCTGTGTTTCTCCAGCTGTAATGTGGAAATAAAAGTGGCTTCTAAAGAACTCTGAGAGGAAGGGTGCTGTTTGAAATCCAGTGATGTTGTAACTGAAACAAGTGTGTAAGACTTGAGCATAACACCTCTAATGATGTAGCATGCTGGGCGTGAAATCAGTTGCTTATAAACCACGATAAGAACATAGGGTGAGACTAAATTACATCTTTTCATAGGTTGGAGCAGCTTTGCCTGTTGATGTCTTAACATATGAGGAAAAAACTCTGTCTGCCATATTAAGAGTTATTAGCAGGTAAGGTGCAGTCAGTATGTGCTTCCATGCCATGAAAGTATTTTTCGTATGAAAATAGAACTCTTAAACTAAGAGTGGGCCTTTGAAGAATTAAGCCTAACTTGCAGATATTTGCATACAGCATGCAGAAAATAATTACTGAGTCTTGGTAACTTTTTGCATCAGTGCATTATTCCTGCTTTAAACCAGAATGGTTTTAGTGGTTTTAAGACAGGAGGTAAGCACTGTTGAAGTAGTGACTTTAAATCTCTTTCTGTAGTAAAGATGAGGACAGGTGCTCTAAATGGTGATGACAGCTGCAGGTGATTTAGGTGAAGAATGAGCTTAAATGCACACAGAGAACAAGAACAGTTCTGGTAAAGTGAACTTGAGGTTGCAGTAAGTATCTCTGTGTCAAAGACAAGAGACTGCAGCCACTGCAATGTCCTTCAAGATACAGTTTTGCTACTAGAACTCTTCAGTGAAATGACCTGCTGTTAAACTGTTAAGGTTTTGTTACTTTTTGCATAATGTGTTTTTTTCTTTGAGATGTCTATACTTCAGGAAAACAGGAAACCCCAAATTTTATTAATATGTGTTGTTTTCTTTTCATTTAGTGGCCTTGTCAAGCTGTGGAGTGCTCTAACCTTGCTGGGCTTCTACCAGAACAGGAGATGTGCCTTCCGGGTGCTGCAGGTAAAGCCCTGCTGGGGCTGGGTGGCTTCCCCTAGCTGTCAGCTCTGGCTCTAAGCTTGGCAGGCTGCCTAAGCCTGCTGCCTTGTCACAGAAAGATGGCCTAGATGCAAAAATGCCTTGGTTGGGGAATAAAGTGCCTTTCAGTGCAGGCATGTCGGCCCGTGTTTGAGCAGTTTTCATCTTAAAATGAGTCGTGTACAATGTGACAGTAGTGGCTGTCTCATTGCTTTATGGTTTCAGTTCACTAACAAGTCCTGATGTCATTAATATAACAGCAAGAAAATAATTTCTGGCAAGTGTTGTTCATGACCCACATCTTGGTCCAGGTTTTTTTTTGCCTACCCCACTTTTTGCCTTTCTAATGGTTACTGTCAACTGGCCTTGTTTAACAATGCATACATGAACGTGCACTTCCAGAACTTATTTTGTTCCAGAGGGTGCTGCTTAATAAAATCAGTTCTGAGAATTCTTTGTTTCTAAAACCATTGCTAGCCAAAAGTCTGCTCAGGCATAGCTCTTAAGTTTTTAACCTATCATGTAAAAGGAAATTTGAAGTATTTTCAACTTTGAGTGCATTTGATGGTGGATTTTTTCTAGGCTTTGATTGTTCAGTTCTTGTTTGCTTTTTCTTTTTCCCAAACTAGACATCTCCGTTTCTACTTGCATTATCTGGCAACAGTAGAGAATTAGTCTTGGACTGAATGCAGTTCTTGGTTCAGCTGCATGAAAGAAAAGATCCTGGAAATGTTGTGGCCCTTCAGGCGTGGAATTTCTGCAGGGATTTTCCAACAAAGAGCCTTGACAAAGCTAACATTTATCAACTCACTGCTTGGACATCCCACATTTCAGAATTTACACATAAAAGTTGGAGACAAAGCTGAACTTAGCAAGGCTTTTACACAGAATGATGTAGTTACTTTTTCTTATTTAACAGGTGACACAAATCCTTTGCATTTAAATGAAGAGTTTGCAAGGAAGTCTAGGTTTGGGAGAACTGTTGTCCATGGAGTTCTGATCAATGGACTTATTTCTGCAGTTCTGGGTACCAAAATGCCTGGTCAAGGATGTATATTTCTTTCCCAGGAGATTCGTTTTCCAGCTCCTTTGTACATTGGTGAAAAAGTCACAGCTGCAGTCGAAGTGAAACGACTGAAGGGTTCTGTTGCACACATTTCTGTATCATGTCAGGTCAGAGAAAGTGGGAAAACTGTAATGGAAGGGATGGTGAAAGTCATGGTGCCAGAGAGTTAGAGCTGTTCATCATGTGCAACTTCAGTATAAAGGCCAGAACCAATGTACACTTGGTTTTGACTCTCTTCTTATGTGACATCACTTAAACCAGTAAATTTGCAACAAAAAACTTTCAAAATGTCTGAAAAAACAGTGCAGGAACTTAATCTTACTAGAACTGCATTAAAATTAGAGCTTTTCCTTTTTTCAGTGTGATGGGTTTCACTGCCAATGTGAAACCAACAGAACTAGACACTTGCTGTGACAAAGTGTGGCACATTTAGACAAGCCTTTGTGCTGCCACAGAGGGAAGTTTGAACTGGTGGGGCTCACACTGGGGCTGTTCTTTCTGGTAAAATTGCAGTCCACATCGGCAAAGTTCAGTTAAAACTTGTTCCTTCTGTACAAAGCAGCTGTATTGCCAACAAGCACCAGGGGAGGGGACAGTGCTGTGTTCAAAAGCAGAACAGAAGTGGAGGTACTGACACATGAGTACTGCAAGATGGGTTGTAATCTGCATGGCAGCTCCAGCTGCTGTTTCTTCTGAAACTTGCCTCCCAGAAAGAGTGTGAAAAAGGCTTTAAAAATATATATATATTGTCACAACTTGTACTTACTGTACTTGTGCTCCAGAGGGCAAGTGTCTTAGGTTACAATGTAAGATGTACCCAAAAAGATGTATTCTGTCACCATCTTTATAAGCTGTTAAAACCAGGTGGGGCAGTGCTCCTTATCTCCTCATGACTCATCCCTGATAACTCCAGGGGACATCTCCTGTTCATGGACCATCGAGTCTCACTGCATGACTGATAAAATTCCATCATCCCATTGTGAGATGCTCCGCCCAGGGGGAGGAACCAAGCATTCCTACCACACCTTTTTTACTGGGTTCTCAGAGGAAGACCAGACCCTTTTACACCACCTCTGAACCTTCAGAGGAAAACTACACCCTTCTACAGGATCACTGCTTCAACAGAACCATATCTACCACTTCAAGAGGACTGCAGCCACCATTTAACTGGACTGCTACCAACACCCTGACTGACAGGGTGTCAGTTTGTATGCTGACTCTGTCAGTGTTTTTGTACTATTGCATTTATTGTAATTGTCCTATTACATTGTAGTTCTGACCTGGAGTCTCTCACTGGTTTACTTGCAGTCTAGTACATCAGGACAAGCAAGGGCAGATGGTTTGAGTACTAACTATATGGCTTTTCCTTGCTTGAGTGTGAGAGCATGGATTTCCCTTTGTCCACTGAAAGTACCTTGGTAGAGTAGACTACTGGCAAATTCATTAGTAAATCATCTGGGTTAAATTATTGTAGTACTGGCATAAGATTATTATACACTGAGAAGCTTTTTTTAGGAATGATTGAGGCCATCAGGAGGCCTCCACTTGGTGGCTCATATAACTTTCTGGCAAAGCATATATTATTTCCCCATCTTCTCTGCAGCAGAAATGCATTTGAAACTTCCCTTGACTACAGATAACCTCAGAAGTTGTCTGCTATGAAAAGAGTTTCTCCTCAACCTGTGATGAAAGCTACTGGTGAAACAGCTGCACTCTAACCCCAGGTGTTAGTCCCACTGGAGCAGAGGGAAGGGTAATGTTTCAGGTGTTTGACTCCATGATTTCTCTTTCCAAAGCTTGGAGTTTGGTCTGTTTGCAGCCTGGAAGCAGTCATTAGGAAGAGGTTTCCTTATCTCTTGTCTGTAGGAGCTGCTTCACTTCCCGTTTCCTTTCCTTCTGCCTTGGGTCACTGCCTGTCACTGGCTTTTGCTGGACAAAGCACTTATCAAAGCAGCACCCCTCCTTACCCTGCTCTTTGTTCACCTTTCTCTCCTGGTGGGAAGTTGTTTTGTTAAGGCCTATTAGAAAAATGAATCAGATCTGTGCCTGACCTCCTGGGTCACTGCAGGAGTAGTAGTTTGGGGAGTTGGGGTTGCTGTTCCAGCCTGGCTGCTGAACCACAGCAACACAGCCCATTTTCCTCTCATCATGGAGAGATGAAGCTGTTTACGACACCTGCTCCAGGTGTATGAAAAACTCCAGCTCTGCAGCCTTAGAACATCCTAAGTGAGAGTAATTCCTGTGTATGGTGTGAAAAAAGGAGATGCAGACAGGTGTCCAACTTGTAGGTTCTCAAGCACTAAGTAGTATTCAAATAGAAAGTTTCTCATGCTGCTGCAATCAAAGTCACGTTGTGGAACTCAATTGTTAACAACTTAAAATCTGTGTTTTGAAAAACAACCAAACCAAAAACCAAAACCCCACAAAAAATCAAGTCCAAACCCTAAATTCTAGACATTGAGTAGAATATAGGGGATATTCTGATTATTTTATTAACTACACAAAACACCCCAAAAGGTAAAGAGCAGCAAGTGCACCAGCCCTTACAGTTTTCCTGGTGTCTCTGGGAGGACCAGCAGTGTCTCAGGGCTGATCCCCCGGCGCTGCAGCTGCTGCTGCTGTCGGTGCCACCGGGAGCACCGGGCACGGAAGGCTTGGGTAGCAGGGCAACTCGCCTGCACTCATGGCCTCCGCTCCAGCCCCTTCCCCCGTTATTGCCCGCGGAGATGCACCTCCTCGTGTCCCCCATCCCGGCCGTGTCCCCGTATCCCGGCCGTGTCCCCCATCCCGGCCGTGTCCCCCATCCCGCCCTGTCCCGCGCTCCCGGGGCGGGACCCGCGCGGAGCGGCGGCGGCGGCGCCCCCTGGCGACGGGCGGTGGCAGC
>VZTR01001115.1:153317-171304 GCA_013400775.1 Chaetops frenatus | reverse complement strand
CGGCGGGAGCGGGGCTGAGCGGGGGCCTGAGCGGAGCCCGCGGCAGCGGGGCTGGCGGGAGGCGCGGGTGCAGCGGGGCACTGCGGGCTGGGCTGGGGGCGAGGGGGAGCGGTGCGGGAGGCAGCGGGGCCGCGACCTCGCAGCGCGGGTTGCAGCGCTCCGGAGCCCCTCGGTGGGGTGCGGCGGTGCCGCCACCGCCTGGAGCCGAGGGTCGTTCGGCTCCTTCGCCCCTTCTCTGCCCGCGGGGTTCCCGGGGGCAGTCGGCAGCACCTCCCGGGAGGGACCGCCGGGCGTGTGCGGGGGCGGCCGCTGCGGGGTCCGCGCTGTCTCGCGGCCGCTCCGAGCGAGGCCCTGTGAGTTACTGTAATTCCTGCTTTCCTCGGGGTGTTGCAGCCTCTGGAGCAGAGATGGGCTCTGGCTGCCGCGTTTCAGTGGCTGTGATGAAGTTACACGTGAATAGGCTGCATTCGCCTCCGGGTCCTGCCGTGTGGCTGAGCAGGGGCTGGGAACCTGCAGAGACCCCGCAGCCCCAGCCCCACTTCTTTGCTGTGGGGAGCGGTGGCACTCAGCAGAACAAGCCCTGCCATGACTTGGGTGTCACAGATTAATTTTTTTGGGATCCTTAGGACATATGGACCCTGCTTCCATAAGAACTGTCTTTGAGCATGCAGTAATAATCCAAATTCTATAATGTCCTGTTTGCAGTTATTTTCCACTTTAAAAACTGGGTTTCATTATGGTATGACCAAGCAGTAGGGTGAATCAGAGAACTGGCTGTCATTTCTGATTCCTGCTTTAGCTGAGAGCAGGGATGCTGGAGAGGAGGCCAGAGGTACCTCAGCAGCAGGTACGCTAGTGGGAAGTGTGCTTTAAATGAGAGAGGGTTTCCTTATGTCCCTTACACAGCTCTGATTCCTGCATTGTGGATTGCTTCCTGGCTCCTTGCATCTGTTGCATACCCTTAACCTGTATGACAATAACTGTAGGTTCACCACGGGATATACAACTAATTTACAGATTGTCTTATTAAATACTCATATAAATAATTCACACCTAAAAAGTGCTTTGTTTTTTGTCTGAGGAACTCACATGTACTGATGTTCCAGTTTTTCTCTGAACAGAAGTTATGTATGAGAAATTGTCTAGGAGATCTTGTGAATCTGACAGGCTGTGGCTCTCAATTTTTGCAACTCCTCTTCTTATAAGTAAGACTAAAGAGATTTATTTCTTGGCATGTGTGATGCTTTTTTACTTGTTTCAATAGCTGAAGGATTGGGTGTGCCAACTCTTGTGAGAAGTTGTATAACTCCTAATACTCCCCAGTTAGTAGACCAGATTAAGTTTCGCTGGTAACTTGTTTCCTTATTATGCTTTTTTGTTTGTGCAAATGACAATAGCTTTTTGTGTTCTTTCATTTGGTTTGCATGATTCCGCTTAGAAAAGAAAAAGTCACAGAATTCTTTTAGAATGATCACTTGGAAGAACATTGTCAGTCCAGACTCTTCTTGTGTCATCTTGTCTGAGGGAGTGCGATAGCAAACGTTGCCCCCTCACGTCCCGTTTTTCATCCCTGTATTCTGTTACTATTGGGTGTGCAGAAAAATTCTCTACTGTTTTGTTCTGATCTTTTCTTAATAACAGAATGCTGGAGCACCATGCCTTTTGATTTAAAATCTGTCTCTGAGATACGTCTATTAGCAATTGTTTGTTTTACTGCAGAAGCCCTGTTGATAGCTGAAAGATGGCTTGAAGTGTGTGTAGCACAGATGGTTTATATAGAGCCAGTGTGGGATAACAAAATACAGGAAGCCATTAACAGAGACTTGGTTTCTTATTTGATGTAAGTGGACTATTCTGTCATTTCAGACACTTCATCTTATGTCCCTGGTGTCTGAATAGTTTGTTTATTGGTGGGTGATGCTGTCCCTGATTTGAACTTTCCTGATTCAAAATAAGCTGCACAAATAAATCCTTGTGTCTGAAGAGGTGTGTAAATGAAGCCCCTCTAAGAAGTAAAGGTTGAAGTGTTTTTGTGGGGCCTGAAGGCTGTACTTTGTTAAATTATAGTTAGAAGAAAGTAGATTGTCATTAACTGAATGCTTTTTAGTCTTGTTCCTTATTTCACCTCGAAGTGCTATCTTCAAAAGATGTAGATCTATAAAACCCTTTATCCCAAACTAATATTTGGAGAACTAGACCTGTTCTAAACCAAAGGCAGCCATGAAAAAATTTTCTATTCTATACTGTCAGCAGTATATATTAAGATTTTATAATGTTGTTTAGTGTTGCAAGAGTTGTTTTAAGCTTGGGTTTGTATTTTTTTCTCTGTAGATCATAGCTTCTAAAAGCACTCATATAAAAATGGCTTAGTTTAGGTGTGACTTTAACATGGCAACTGAACTAGTAATTATATAAACCTTCTGTTGGTGCTGAAAATAGCCAGTCTTCTGAAAAAACAGCTAAGGAAAAGGTGAAGAATTTCAGGAAAAGCTCTGTAGACATGGTGAAATATCACACAGAAGACCAAAGCTTGTGTCAAATGAATAGTTTGCTTAGAACAATAGTATTGTTCTAAGCAGTTTCTGTTAATTTAAATTTAGTACAACAGACTGGGTAAGTAAACTTCATAGCATTGAATCAAGGACTGTACTTGATAGAGGCTGAGTTTCTGTTTCCTGAGGCTGACGGTGAAACTGAAAAAAAACAAAACTGAAAACAGAACCTGAAACTACTATGTTCTTACCTGAGTTCTCCAGAAACCTAAGAAGGGATTAAGCTACTATTGATAATGCACTTCTGAGGATTTGTACTTTTTGCTTAGTAAGGCTATGTCAACCCCCCATAAATGGACTTTTAGATTGTTAGGGAGCCAGCTGCAGAATTATCTGACAGGCTCACAGGCTCTGCATGTTTCATTCAAGTCAGAAGAGCTCAGAAGTTCTTATTGGAGTTAGTACATCTGAGCTGGAACATAATCTCCATGTTTTTCCATTGCAACAAAGAAATTGTTCACTGAGGTTTTCTTTCTGTGTATTTATTTACAGTCATAATTGGAAGAGGAAAATTATGCCTTTCTATGTTTGCAAAAGTTGTTTCCCTGGTTAAGTGTGTTACAAGCAGTCTGAGTTTTTTTGGAATGTGCACTTACACACAATTAATTCTGTAGTGTGGTGTTAATTGAGTCCTTTTAATTTTAAAAGCCAAAAAGGTACATATTGCAGGGGCATTTCAATGGCACCTCACTTAACAGATTTGAAATTACAAGAGCAAGCCCTGTCAGCTTCATTTTGTCTCCCACTTTATGCTTCAGTCATTAGCACTGCGTCAGAGAGAGAGAGAGAGAGAGAAACTGTGTTACTTCCAGGGGTGTGTTGGGCACCTTTCCATAGCCATGAGTCAGTCCCTTTGTAGGTCTGTGTACCAACCCTTCTGCAGAAAATGAAGTTTTGTTGCTATTGCATTCCTTGACTTCAATAGCAGCAGAATTATATCCAGTATATTAAGCCATTTGCAAGTGTCTCATCTTGATGCCAAATGTTGTGTTCTGACAACAGAGGCAATTTCAGCACTAAAGCTTTAATAAATTTTGGCTGTTTAACTTGCCTCATATTGCAATATTTCATCTGTGTGTTCACTATTTAAAAGTGGCTTTTTTTTTCTAAGCCTTAAAATAGGATGCTATTTTCTTCCATGATAATCTAGACATTTTCCTTATTAGGAACTGCACATCTGTACCTGGAAGTGTTTTCAGCAGTAAAACTGCTGGTGAGTTGTACATGTTCTTCTAAACATTTCTTAATTCTTTTTTGAAGTGATTTTCCTTTTTTCATGTGTTTCGTATTTTGAAATTGAAGTAGTGAAAGAGCCAGGTTTGCTACAGTCCATTGTTGTCTTAAAGGCATTTGGAAATGAACAGAAGAAATAAATCCCTCTCCTAACAATCTTTCCGAGTTTTTAGTTTTCCTTAATCAATGATGAATGTTGACACTCACAGCTTTGACACTCATAGCTTTTAGATTAGAAAAACGTTGAAAAAGCATTTCTATTTTTCCTATATTCCAAATAGAAAAATGGACCCACATATTTCTAGGACTGTAGGGTTTAGTTTAAAAGCTTGTAAAAGACTTTGCACATCTACTTTACAAGGAATTCAGTCTTTTCAAGGTTGCATTCACTTTGGCCAAAAACAAACATGAAGTTACTTTTAGAAATGGCTTTGCACAGGGAACTGTCATAGTTCACTTGTTTGAGGCTTCAGAAATGCAGTTCCTCCACTAGACTTAGTCAGTAAGCTTGATTACTTTCCACCTGTCCTCCAGCCTGAGCTCACAAAAGATGGCTCTTTCATCACACCTAATTTTAAATATTCCAAACTTACAGTTCCCACTGGTGATCTTACTAAGTTAGTCATGCATTTGTAGGTCCTGTGAAGATTGTAGTCAAAATATTAGTTTCCATATCGTACTTTAGTAAACCCTAATTAGAATATTTCTGTTGGCTACTGAATATTTCCTGAAAAATAGTGAGTAACTTGCCTTTCTGGTGAAGGCCACGGTGATGCAGAGCAGTGAAAATCTGTGATTTCTCATCTCTCTCCAAAGCTTTTCGTGTTCACTAAGTTTCATTACATGTAAATGTGTGTCCTGTTTTTTCCCTGCAGTTGTCCTGCTTCATAGCTTTCACTTACTGAATGGCTGACTCATTACTACAGAAGGGATACAGCACATGAATGGTGCAACACAGACTCACACACACCTGCATTGTTTAGGAAGCAGGGAAACACCAAGCACTGCTGCTGCTCCTGCCTCAGATGGGCTTGATGGCAGGTTGTGCAATAGCAAATGAGTCCTGTCCCCTGTAACAGAGAGGTCTCTGAGGCTGAGCAGCTTTCCTGATGTTGTTGCTACTTTTCTCATGGGAGATTTTCTAAATAAACATTTAAAAGAGCTTCTTACTAGAAATTGTTCCAATCCAGCCTACTTAAGCAGGGATTGTGTTCATGCTTAATTAGGCTTTCCTCTCTTTAATGCTTATAAAATAAAGCCCTTTCAAACTTTTAGTTGATGTGACCTGAAGGTGACCTGGATCCTTATAATGGTTGGCTTTTCAAGCCTGTTGGATTAAACAGATGTAAAGCAGAAATCTGTGGAAGAAGAGACTGGCTATCCTGAGCTGGAAATTTAGACTATTTGCTTGGGGAAACAGAATGTATTACCCAATATTGTTGAGACTCTACATTTTATTATAAGAATCTCTTAACTCACCACTTTTTTTTTTTTCCAACTTTGTCTCTGCAAAAGCCTTCTTTCCTGTTTGCTTCCTGTTTTAAAAACTAGAAATAGTGATAAAGAACAATTGCTAAACATTTGGAGTGCTTTGCTGTGCAATTTCCACCCAGGAATGTTAACAAAATTTTGCTGAGCAGCTCTGAGCTGCTGATGCTAATGTTTTAATAAGTGCTGGAATACCAGGGACTAATCTTGGTGAATTTTGGGAAAAAAACCCCCACCTAAATCTTGGCTCTGCACGAAAATGGTTAAGTTTAGGATAACATTAATCCCACGCAGTGAGTGTGAAACTGTTACTGGCAAAGGATTGGAGGAATGCAGTGTGGTTGTCACTGATCCATGTGGCTGTTTGGAAAATACTCCTTTCCAGAAACTCTATCCAGAACTCTGTAGTGCTAGGAAGAAGATTTTAGGAAATGACAGTGTCCAGCTGGGGTCATACAGCTTTCCCTGCTTCTGACCTCCTCCCAGCACTCGTTTCCACCTTTTTTAACTAATTGGAACAGCCAGGAAATGATCCCATAGGTAAAACTGCTTTCCTTGGCATCTTTAAAAATGTGTTTTCAGCTGCTGCAGGAATATCATGGCTGTGTCATGAAGTGGCTTGGCAGTACTGATAGGAAGAGCAGCAGAGATACCAACCTCACCTGTGTGGAGGGACCCAGGGAGGTTGTTTTAGGAATGGTTTTGTGGCCTGTCTTGTTGGAGGCTCTTGCTGATAGTGACCGTGCTGTCCTTGGGCAAAATCAGAGCAGGACGTTGTCTCTCTTCTGCAAGCTGAGACCTTTCTTTCCAAACGAGCAGCTGTTGAAGCTCCTTTGAAGTTATTTGGTAAACTGAGTCATAGGAAAAATTCTGAGCTATTCATGTAGGAGTGAAAGATGCCATGGGAATTTCTGCATGAGTGTAGCTAGCATAGACCTTCCCGAGCCTGGTTGTTGATGCCTAAAATTGTTTGCAGGAGTGAGTTTTGGTAATCACTAGCTTTTTCTGAAGGCATTTCCACCCTGTTTTCCTACGCTAGATGATGCTGCTGAACAGAAATGATCCTGAGTGTGCCTCTGTTTCTGTTATGCTTTCATTTATTTCCTATGGGCACAGTCTCAGTCCCACTATCAGGCTGTCTCAGAGGAAGATTGTTGTAATTCAGGGTTTTTTTCCTAACTAAAACAGAATTTGGCAGAGTAATAAAGGCTTTTGTGCATTTAGACTTGAAGAGTTGAAAGCTCTTCTCTGGTCCTATGGGAAGCATATATCAGTGGTGCTAATTATAATCCCACGACAAGCTCGCTGCCACACGGAGGCAATAGGAAGTATCAACTTCTCACTGGAACTCGGCATACTGTGGGCTGCTGATTATGTGTAGCCATGGCAGATACTGGGGATGGGATTGTATTTCTTATCCTGGCTTTTCTACTGTTGCTGTTCTTTGACTTTCAATCTCGTTACCAGCTTTGGGGAAAAAAGCCCTCCGCCAACCCAAAAGACCATTTAGGCTTTTTCATTAGTTGTACTGACAGGGTAGTGCTGAGCTGGACAAGAATTCATTACAGTCAGTGCTGATGGAGAGCGTGTGGTGGGGACTTAGCTTTTCCAAACAGACAGAACTAATGGCCACACCTGGAGAGTGTTTGCTCTTCTCTTTCCAGTTGCTAGCCCTGTGACATAAAAAAGAGACTCGATTAGTGCATTAGGCCACAAAAGCAGATATGGATGGGATAGGAAATGCTTGAGTAAGTGTGGGGGAAAATAGTTATGGCTCAAATATATATTTTTAATATAATCTTACTGTGAGAATGAGCTCTGAGTCCCAAGTTACCACGAGGCTCTCCAGAAGGGCCATGTTGACCAGGGTGGTTGTGTGCAATAAAATGCTTTGATAGCTGTTTAATGAATTTGTGTTCTGCCTGTCCTGGAGCATTTTCTCAGGGCACAATAGAAAATGACAATCACTGGATAAAGAGCATTTGCTACGAGGGATTGAGCAATAACTCCACTTCTTTCAAAATCCTAGAAAAGATGAATGACTGCACGTGGTGAATCATCATTGGCGTGGTTCTTCAGAGAAACAGCCAATGTTCCTTTGAGACTTGATGAATAAGCAGTTGCTGCAATTTTATGTCTGTGTATGAAGTAGCCCCTTCCCAAAATGCAGCAGTGGTCAGAAAACAAGACAAGCCACATTAGTGGCCAATATGGGTTTCCAGGTCTCCCATTAATTGATTTCTGTATCACAGTTTCCAAAGATAATTACAGTCATTGAATATCATGAGCTCTGTGGATTTATGTTACTATTTATGAGGATTTGGGCTTCTTGTTTTGTAGGAAGATACCATAATTACTATTTCAAATGGGTAAGAGGAAAGAATATGGAGGGAGCATGTCAGGCTGACTTTCTGAAAATAGACAGTTTAATTATAATTTAACAGTTATGTGTCCTGGTTTGTGACATCTTGGATTTCTATAATTTTCAACTAAGCTGCTTGGACAAGAAGTGTTTTAGATAACTCTGGTTTTCATGCTTGCTAGTCTTGTTTCTTCTCAAGGCTAAGTGGTTCCAACTTGCTAAAGATATTTGAGAGCTCTGATAAGGATATTTTAAGTGAATTTTAGAAAATAAAATAGGACTTTTGCCTCAGCAGCACTGAGTTTTGGAAGGAAATTTCAGTAAATAAAATATGGATTATGTAAGGTTGAATACACAAGGTAATGCCAGCTGGTAATTGTTGCCTTTGCCTCTTGTCTGGAACAGTCATAATTTTTGATTTACACTACTTACTGGGTAGATGTTAAATGAGAATTTAATTCTATGGAGGGATTCTCTGATGTGCCCCACTTTTTTTTTGCATCCAGTGATATATTTATGTTTTTCAGTGTAACAGCTTTTAGTTTAATTTCATTTGAAAAAGGGGAATTAGTTCTGTGAGGTTCAGAAGGCAAATTCTAAAACCAGAAGACACTTCCCAGAACCTGAAAGAAGTTACTTATAACTGTATGTAGTGGATTTTTAACTGTGAAGCCGATTTTTTAATAATCCACAGATAAAAGGAGCTGCATTTGTAGAGTTTTATGTATACTAATGACAAAGAAGTATCTATTACTAAGCTTACCCCAGATTAATTTTATTTCCTTACTAATTAAACAAAATGGAGATTATGGATCCTATAGGATTACAAGACTCTATATATTTATATTCTAATCTATATATGTAGTATAATCTATATTCTAGTATCTATATATTATAGGATTCTATATATCTGTCCATGGAATCCTATAGATTTATAGGATTTCCTTTTCTAGAAAAAGGACTTGCCTTGTTTATGATCTTTGAAATACCAGAAGTGTTTTCAAACTGTAAAAGAGTAGAGGTAAGTAGGGTACTTTTCTGAAGTATGTCTGAGTAGGTGTAGGAAATACTTCATATCTATTTTTGGGATAACTGGATAAATCTCAAATAATGATATTGCTATAATGACCGGGTGTTTGTCTACAAAAGGTATAGTGGAACTTGAAATGAAGAGACTGAAAAGAATTGTGATTTATGAATGTAATTGTGGTGGGAGAATAATTAATTCTTAAAATTCAAAATTGGTTCACTGAGATTTAGATATATCTGCATAGCTAATATATAAATATTTAACATTAAGCATGTTTTATAAATGAAGAATTAACATCATGAGAAACAGATAAGTTCTGTTACTCAAGCACATTCCAAAGCTTTTGTGGTAACCTTCCTAGAACAAAAATAATGAGAGGCTGTGCAGCTGTGGGTATTTACTGGCATTTTACTTTGTTATGGTGGTGGAAATAATTCCTGGGGGTACTTGTTAGATATTGGAGGTGAGAAGAGAGAGGTTTCCTCAGCTGTTGTGGGTAGAGATGTGTGCTGAGTATGCTTTTGCTGGCTTTTTCTGTAACTAAATTAAACTGCTCAAGTGCTCCATAGGTGTGCAAGCTCCTGGAACTCTCCTTGTCTTCTATGCTGGGAAAGCAGAGTGGAACAGCTGTTAGGGATGGGTGTGAGCAAACCCAGCTCTGACCTTCCCCAAGGTGCTGGATTTGAATTTTCTGCATTTGAGTGTTAGTTGTCATATTTGAAGAAGTACCTAATAACTTTGTTCAGCTCATGAGTTCTCACTTTTAATGACTTTTTCTTTTTATTAGGAATACATAATCCGTGTCCAGAGAGGAGTTTCTACAGAAAACAGTTGGCAGGTAATTTCTTAAATTGTAGTTCATGTAACCAGAATTATTTTTTTAGAAAGAGTTTGAAAATTGTCTATTCCTAGCCTTTAAAATTTGAGCTGGAAAGAGAAATGTTGATTTGAAATTGAGAACATGAAGTGCTTGAATTCTTTTGGTCAAATCTAAGAGAAAAACAGTACTGCTGCCAGCTACAGAAGGCATGTTGTTTGCTGCTATTCTGAATATTACAGGAAAAATGCCTGTCCTGTATTTCTACTATGTGTTGGTACAACCATCATTTTAAAATTGCAAATGCCAGTTTGCCTTTCTCAGTGCTGAAATCACAGCTCTGCTGATACAAGACCAGTGAAAATGAAACCAAGAAGTAGTAATGAAGATGAGTATGAAAATTTGTTGCATCTAATATGGCAAAAATGCCTTTTTTGCAGACAACTTTGCTCACAAGTACTGTTTTAAGATAATTTTAAGAAATGCATTTTCTGTTTGATCGAGTTGTGATTAAAAGCTCCTTTTTGCTCTCTGGCAATGTGGCATAAATCCAGCAGTTAGGCATTTGTACAAAAATCGTGAAAGAAGAGGATTGCAAATGGGAATTACTTTTCTCTGATGGGATTTTGAAGAGTAAAATACTAACGGAAAAAGTAATTTGTTTCCTGAACTTTGTCTTTTATTTTACAGATTGTGAGGCGATATAGTGACTTTGACTTGCTGAATAACAGCCTACAGGTAATTTTAACTCTTCATATATAAATAGAAAATGTCACTAGAAGAATACATTTAAAATAGTGATATTTTTGTCTTGTGATATTTTTATATATTGTGGTGAAAAAAAAAAATCACATAGCTGTAAAGAGAAACTGTGACTTCAAATGTAACATGAATGTGTACTTTTTCACCCTTAAGTTTTCTCTTGTAAAATTTGAATTTCAGCATCAACAGGATCAGTTTATATAGAAATGGAAGAAATTGGCAGATACTGAATCTTCCTCTTCAGTCCTGTGGCTTGTTCCGGTTTTATGTGTTTTTATTTGTTCCTCCTTTGATTTGGAGAAAGCCAAGGCACATACCAACCTTATAAATTCAGCACTGAAGTGCTATGTGCCTCATTATTTATATTCGTCTAAAAGCACTACCAGATGCTGCTTCTCATGTGATGGTTTTCTGTGTCACTGAGGAGTGTTCCTTGGTCAGACACTGGACTTACTGTGTGTTTTCTTCTGCTTTTTAGGACAGTTATTTCTTTTGATTTTGTGTGGGAAAAAGCAGGGTATGTGAGTGTGTTTGGGAACAAGGGGGAAGCAGCAGTGATTAACGTCTACAGGAGATAAATTCATTACTTGAGATTTCCATACTGGGCAAACAAGATAAAAAGTAAATGACACAATTTGAGGATAGATTTTTTTGACTTAAAAATTTTTCCCTTGTGAAGTGTTGCGTGAATGCAAGAGCTTAATGCTGCTTCCTCTTCCTCCCTCCTCCTCTAATCTAATCAATGATCTGCTTGATGAACGTCAGTGAGCAAAACCCTGTAAGGGTGTTGATTTGTGTACTCTGAGAGCCCACTGTAGTTGCTTCCTCTGCTGCAGGTGGATGGGGGCAAATCAGTCATAATTCAGCAGATGCAGCATGGTTGCCTTGTGGAATTATTCTTTTAAATGTGCAGTATCACGTAGGAACTTTTATCATGACCTAGAAACCTCCTCTGTGATACGCTGAATAAATGCAATGCAGAGGTGTCTCCTGATCCAGAGACAGCCAAGGTTTAAAATTAGACAAACACCCATGGGAAGACAATGAGATGGTACTAGGTGTCAGAGTACCTTGGGGTCATTGTGGTCTTAACCATAGTTTTGATAGACATCACAGAGAAAGAATTTTGTGAAAGTTTTAAAAAGAAGCGAGAGTTCACTTTGCAGCCACCTCCAAACCGTGAGGGAATAGAATGTGTTAAGGCATGAAAAAGCTTTGTTGCCTTCTCATTTACCTTTCAAATGAGGCAGCTTTAGTAGAGAATCAATGGACCTTTAAGACTTAAAATCCAGAAATGACAGGTTCTCAAAGTTAGGCCTATGTGGAAAGTCTATAAAGTGAAGTTAAATAGGTTATGTATGATGGAGTTTGGAAAGAAAAAGCCTTTATATCTGAACTAGAGGTGAATGATAAAAGTGGAGGGTCCAGGAACTTATCTGACAGCAACTTAAAGAGTGGGACAACGGGGAAATTTGAAACAAGAGAGACTTAAGATCCAGGTTGAAAATATAAGCTACTTGGATGACTGAAAAACATTAAAAAGAATTATCAAAATGTACCTCTAACTTTAATGGGAGGATGTGAGAGGGTGGCTAAATTAGCAGGCCATGTGCTTTAGCAGTTGGTCTCCTCCAGTGGCTCTTTTCTCTCACTGTTTCAGAGTTTTTTATAAATTACTCTTTGTGATGCTGGAGCTGAACTTTCCTCATCCATTAAGAGAACACAACACTCCTCTAAGTAACAATATTACATCACAATGTTCAGGTCCCGTGACATGTTTTTAAACTCTTTAAACTCTCATCTTGTGTATATGGAAATTAGAGTAAACAAACAAAACTCCAAACAAAGCCACCATCCCAAAACAAGGACCAATAAGATACCAAACTCCAATATTTTTCCTTCAAAGTTACAAATCTGCTGGAAGAACTGCTGGAGCTTCTTTTGGGTGGAAAGCCCAAGTTTTCCAAGTTCTTGTGGCATACTTGACCTTTCTGTATGTTTGTGTGGATCTGTTTGAGCACAGCTGCAGAAGAGTTGGAATGTGAATTTTCTGTTCTTAATCTGGTACTATCTGTATGATAATAGTAAGGATTGAGAATTTCAAAATTTTCTTGGCTAGGGAACACAGTCCTGTCAAGTACCTTGGAAAATAATGAAGTGTGTATATGTGACCCTGATCTGTATCAGAAGGTTTCAAGACAGGTTCCCTGAACTCTCAGTTGTGCCGGATTAAAAAGCTTCCGGTTGGTTCTACATTTCTTCTTCTTTACTAATTTAAACAGAGATCACTGGAGATCATTGACTCTTCTGTTTTGTCAAGTGAAGTGCTGGTACTGGAAGCACTGGAATTCACAGCAAGATATCTGGCTTTTGTGAAGCATTTTATTGCAGCTTTTGAGCAGACATTCCTGAGCAGGCTGTGGTTTGAAGATAAGAATGTTAATTCCCAGGTTCTTCCGTGGCAAAGCCCATCCTGGCTCCAGTGGTGAGCTGGGGCCACTGAGAAGTAGTGTCTGAAAGCTTGTGAGGTCTTTGCAAGGTCAGGCCCTCAGTGAGGTGTTCTTCTGTGGTGGAGTGTTCTTGCTGTGCCTGCTGTGTGTTTTGGCAGATTGCTACAAAAACCTGGGCCTGAATGTTACTTTCTGCTGAAAAATAGCAGAAGTCTGATTTGTAAGTTTTAGAACAAATAATAGTTCTTGGAAAACACGGGAATTAGAGTCGGTTTCTCTCTGATGGTAGCTAGCTGTCAGGTCAAGAACATAAAGGTGATGATGATTTGACATGCTTTTTAAGTGAGTAATACTAGAAAAGGATTTAGTTCTTGCTTAGAAACTCAGTTTTGAATTGAAATAAGCGTAGTCTGCCAAAGGAGAGTTCTGTTTGCTTCTGGTGTTAAAACTAATTTGGTGAATTACTAGCTGTCAGTGAAACATGGTTGCTTTTGGGTTTATTCCTGGTTTTTATTAGCAGCTTCTGTAATTCAGACATAGTTATAGTTCTTTTTCAGTCCATAATTTGAAGTCAGAAGTTGAGAAGTAGCAGTGCTAAAGTTAGCAGGGGACAACTCCTGTGTTCAAATGAAAGAGGTAGAAAGGAAGGGGAATGCTACTTCTGCTCCAGTTTGTTGAACTAATCCGTTACCTTTTCCACTAGTTAAAATGAAAGTTGTTTAAACACCAGAAGTCCCAGTCTTCTCCCTGGTGAACTGTTTGCTTTAGAAATGATGTTATTGCATCTGGAGTAATTGATTACTGCAACACACAATTCTTAAAGATAACTCCCATGGAGATTCAGCTTACCCAAGGCAGGTGCTTTGATCTGCAGGACAACGATGTGTTAACAACACAAAAGATGTATTCTGGCAATTCACATGATGTAATTATAAATATGAACACTAAAGATGATCTCTTTGATCTGATTTACACAAGGCTTTGAATTTTTTCATTGTCCTATTTTGAAGGATTTCTCTGATTTTTTTTTCCCCTGGAGTTTTGGATCTCTTATGTCAGTATAAAACAATTACTGTACATCGCCTGGTTGATTGCAGCTATTTCTGGGTTGAAAGATGCATAGATGCTTTAAAAATGTACAGGAACAAATTCAGAAGATAAAATGGAAAAGGTGCACCATATTTGAAATTACAGATTTAAAATACTAACAGAAAGGACTTTACATTACCTACAAATACATAGAGGCAAAGGAAAGTCACTAATCTGCACTTGATGAAATAAGAAAGCATAACACCCAGAAAAAATGGTAAGGTGTAAATTTTTCTGTGCTGTGGCAGAAGTACATCATAGGAGGAACCTGGCTGAAAATTGTAGCCATTTAGTATCTGAAAGTTTCATGTACTGATCTTAAATGTATGACTCACTAGCAAAAATTTGTCTCCTTGTATTTTCAGTGTCGTTCCACTTACTAATCTCTTCACAGTGGGATGCGAGCTGTCATCTAACTCTGATAACGGTGCTCAGGAAAAATAGAAAAGCTTGGACATAAACACTACAAAAAGTTATCCAGTAGTTAGCTCGCTGCTGAGAGACTTCTACTTTCTGGGTTGCTAGTTTTATATATCCTTGAGGCATTTTGAGAGCCAGGCTAGTAATTTTTCCTCTCTTTTTAAGATCTCAACTCTAAGTCTACCTCTTCCTCCAAAAAAGTTGATTGGAAATATGGAACGTGAATTCATCGCTGAAAGACAGAAGGGACTCCAGGCCTATCTGGATGTAATTACTACCCATCACATACTGTCTAACTGTGAACTGGTAAAGAAATTCTTGGACCCCAACAGCTATTCTGTAAATTACACTGGTAAGTAGGAAATACAAAACTGTGCTTCACTTTGACTTCAGCATGTGTATCTTCTGTGAACGCTGGCCAGGATCTACACTGAAGCATGGGGGGAACAATCTTCAAAATTATCATTCTGTGCATGTGATTATTTATGATAATGCTTCTCCAGCTCTGTGCATGGATCCTGCTGGGATTGTCAAATCTAAATATTTGAGTTATTTCACAGAGAAGTGAAGAGGGTCAAGATCTGTATAAGCAGAACTTGGAGGAGAGGGGTTGGTGAGAATGACATGAAGAATTGCTTTTGGGAAATAATTTGTCTGTCAGAGTGTAAGGTGGAGTTAAGTTTTATCAGCTTAGTGTCCTGTTAAAACAGCCCATTTTCTGAACACTAAATCTTTAAAGAATTGTGGTTATCTTGTCCAGCTCCTACCCTTGCTTTGGGATGTGAGACTTTTAGAACTAATTGTTTGAGCTAGGTTGAGTACTTTTTCAAGGCTAGACTAAGCCAGACACCCTCTTCCCACAGATACTGGAAAGTCACTGCATTCCTTAAAATGATATCCCAGTGATCAGTTTCTTCGTTATTAACTGTTTCTTGTTTGAATTTGTCTTGCTTCAGCCATTGGATATCATTAAATATTTGTCTTACAGACTGAAAAAACTTCCTCTTATTGATGAAACCCACTCCACAAATATAGTTCATAGGCAAACCAACTCTTTGCAAAATGCAAAGCTTGTTTTCTTAGAAGCAGAGCCTGCTGAAGCAGGAACTCACTGCTTCCTTTTCACTTGTCTTTTTTTCTCTTCCTTTATGTAACATTTCAGCTTCAAAGTGCAAAGAACATTTCCCGGATGTTTATGATAAGCTGTGCAGGAGTTGTAAATTATTAGTAACTCTTTAAGGATGCAGTTTGTCTGGCTAATGCTGAACAAGCAATTTAAATTCTCGAGGAGACATTGTGACTTCTGTGTTAATTCTGAGCACTTTCATCATGATTGTTTTTCCTGCAAGTTGCTGGGAAGCTGATGACATGTCATTGCCTATGGTTTTTAGAGACACCATCAGTTTGTCATTTCTTAAATACTGGAGCAGAGAGATGATATTTGTTGCACTTTTTCTAGCATATTTCTAAAGAAAGAAGATACAATGCAGAGAGATCAGTGCATCCTTACCTTTTTGCTGTGTTTCTATGCCAAGATAAGCCATGTTAGAGAAAATTCCTTGCTGGCATGATTCCCTTTCTCCCCCACCCTTCTCATTGAAGTCACTTCATGAATAAACCAGTTGTGTTCCCAGCTGTGGGAGAATTCCCAAACCAGATGGGTGACCTCCCCCTGGACCCCCAAAATGTATGAAGACTCATGATAGCTGGCCAAATACCTCTCCCTGCACAGAAAAGGGCACAATAACACATAGTGAAACAGAACTAATTAGTTTACATAAACTACACTTAGTAATAGCAGCACAGATGGGTGTTAAAGAGATAAAAGCACTTTTACAGGTATAGCAGCAACACTTGATGTTCTCATGTTGTATACACCTACTGTGGGAAGTCTGAGCTGTGACTTAGACTTGAAAATGTAGATCCAGTACAGATAGAATGGAGATTGGTAAGCTAAATTTTCCAAGCAGTGCTTTCACTCTTTTCTCTGTGGATTTGAGTTACCAGATTAAAAATGCAAATGCCCTCTAACTGTGTTTTTATCTGATTTCCTTTAGAATTGATTTTGCTGACTTTTAGTCTGAATTCCTGAAGGCTGTCTTCTGGCATTGGACCTTACCTCATATGTGGATAATTACATTATATAGTGTCTTTAAAACATTTAAATTTTTTCTTCTTTTTCTCCCTCTTTGTCTCTTTTTTTCTTTCCAGAAATTGCCTTACAGCATGTTTCAATGTTCTTCCGATCAGAGCCAAAGTGGGAAGTAGTTGAACCATTAAAAGATATAGGTAAGAAGGGCATGTGTGCATGAAAACTTACCTGATTTTTTCCCAACTGTATGAGTTGTCCTAAGATTCCAGTACTGTCTTTGCTTGCAGACCTTGTCCTGCCTGTAAGCTGTGTGATTTAGCAGTGTTTAATTAAAGCTGCTGCTGACTTTTTTCATTACTTTTTTTTGTAGGCTGGCGAATACGTAAGAAATACTTCTTAATGAAAATTAAGAGTCAACCAAAGGAACGGCTAGTGTTAAGCTGGGTATCTATGCTTTCATTTCATACTTAAGTCTTTCTCAATTTCGCTCAAATTTTGACTTTGGCTAGCAAGTGTGAGTGATGGGGAGAGAGATTGAAGAGCTCAGGCTTTGAGAGAGCTTTGGAAGCCTTTGGAAGCCCTTAGGTAGATGTGTGGTGTGGGAGTTTCTTGTATTTCTTTCCTCTGGTGGCAAATCCAGCGTGCCTGATCATTTGTTCCCAAACCTGCACCTCAGGATTCTTTAGTTATAATGATATGGCTGTTGACAGTAATATGAATTTGCTCACTGAAAATAATGAGATGATCCTTTTTAAAGTCATGGGTTTTCCTACTTGGATCTTCAGTTGTACTCACTGACTAATAGGTGAGAGGGGCATGAATTGGTCCCTTAACAACAGTTGCTTTTGCTCCTGTGCTGAAATGTGTTGCCCTGTTAGTTATATGAGCACAGCTGCTTGTGAGACTTCACTGGAGAGCAGGGGTCACTAAAGCCTGTTGGAAGAGGGAAGCTTTTCTTGCTGCAGGCGAGGAAAGTGCCTTATCAGTTCCTAATGTACACAGTCCCCCAGTTTGGGGTTGGCAAAGTTCATTCAGTGGTAGTAATGCATGTCAGGTCCGTGGGAGGAAAGAGGCAGTGATACTTATTTATGGTCAGACTGTGTTACAAAACTATGGCCTTATTGAGCCTCTTCAGGTTTCATTCTGTATGTGTAATTTCCTTGCTTGCTCTTCAAAATATGCCTTCAAACATCTGTCCGAATTTGCCAGGGTAGAATATTGATCACATTTTCTGTATGGACTGCAACATGTATTTTGATGCCATTCTTTTCCTGTTTACTTCCAGGCTGATCTTGGCCCTGATAAATACTTGTCTGACAAAGACTTACAGTATGCTGTGAAACTTCTTTCTTCCTGTTCTGTGAGTATTACCTGAAGATTTTTAAATTGTGCTAGCACAAAAGTGTGTGTCAAGGACTGATCTTGGAAAAGCACATGTAGCCTAGTTGGCATAGTTTGTAATTTTAGACTAACTTTCATTAAAGGTTTGCAAACCTTTAATTACATTTCCCATATATTATGAAGTAACATGTTCTCAGCACAAACAATAATCCTGCAGGATTATTACAGGAGATTCAGTGTTGTGGTTGATTTGATTTTTTTTCTTCTTGTCCAGTACTGTGAGATCATGAGCTTTTATTTCATCTCCTCAACAGCTTTAGGCTGTTTGGATAGTGCTGTTTAGGTGTAATT
>VZTR01001115.1:132115-152859 GCA_013400775.1 Chaetops frenatus | reverse complement strand
TGGGATATTCTCAGGCAGCAGTGGAATGGGTATCATTATTTTTTCAGGTCTTTGGACTCAAGACAGGAGTATCTTAGTAGAGCTGCAATGGAGGCTGTACAATTTAAGCTCCTGTGAAATGTCATGTTTTAAATCCAATAGGCATCTCTGCCTGAAAAACTGGCATTTGACTCCAAAAGGAGTCTCTGGAATCTCTAAGGATATTAAGCCTGTGAAAGAGTGTCTGAAATGGATTTTATTTTTGTTTTTAATTTATATGTTAATTGAATAATGTCTTTGTGAAATTTTCATTGCATTTACTCCAGGTTAAGACTGAATAACTTGAGTTATTCAATGTCACTGACAGAATCCAATTTACTACTTTAAATATACAATTCAGGCTGATCTTTTCTTACTTGAGAATTAAACACAAATGATTAAAAAAAATCCATCATCTAAAATTTACCTACAGTTTCTTCTTTTGGTAGCATCCCTATATTTACAAAATCACTTTTGCCACTGCCAACGAATCTTCAGCGCTGGTTATTAGACCATTCAGTGAAAAAGGGACGCTAAAGGACCTTATTTATAAGGTAATGTCTTCCTCCTATCCCCAACTCAAATGGCAGAACATAGGCTTGAATGACCATACATGATTTTTAGAAAAGTGTTTGTCATCAATTGCTAAGCAAACTAAGACAAATAGTAACTTTTCTGGGCTTGACACTTGATACGTGTGTTTCTTTTAAAGGCAAAGCCAAAAGACCCGTTCCTGAAGAAGTATTGCAATCCTAAAAAAATTCAAGGTCTTGAACTTCAGCAAATAAAAACATATGGAAGGCAAATATTAGAGGTACTTTTTTTGTTGTTTTGTTTTATTTACCAACTTTTTTGATTTTTTTTTTTTGGAGGCCAACTGGTCTAACTACAGAAAGTAGACAAACTTTTGAGTACACAAGCTTTATTTCAGCAACAGACTTCAAAGTTAAATGTATATTGAGATACACTGCTGAGTTGAATTTAGATATCCAAGTGTGAGACCATTTATGACCCCCTCCAAAAAATGCATTTGGTATGTGTGGAGCTTAAATGGAAGAGAGGTGATAATATAGTCTGTTCCTTGTGTAAAAAGGGAAAGAAGTAACTCATACCCTGCAGAACATGTGCCATAAATTCATGGTTGTTAGAGTGTTTTAAAAATATTTTTTTACTCAAATTATCATATTAAGTAGAATTGTAAATTTTAGTTTCCAGATCTCTTTGGGAGGTGTCCATAAGCCTACTTTGAGGATCAGCATCAAATATTTTTTTTGTGAAAAGTGCTACCAGTGAAATGGGAATGAATAGACAGTGAAAGAGGATGTAGATAGAAGATCAAGTTGAGTGAGCATTCCAAATGGGGGCCTCATTTATTATGTGTCTGCTTTGTTATTGGAGCATTTAAGCTTATGGTCTTGAGATCATCAGAGCATCTTATGATAGCGCTTCTCTGTTGGATTTTTTTCAGGTATTAAAATTCTTGCATGAGAAAGGATTTCCTTATGGCCATCTTCACTCTGCCAATGTGATGCTGGATGGGGACACCTGCAAGTTACTGGATTTAGAAAATTCCTTGTTGGGACTTCCATCATTTTATCGATCATACTTTTCACAGTTTCGGAAAATTAATGTAAGGTTCAGACAAGGAATTCATCTGACTCTTAGGCAAATCTTTATTCTCAACCTTTGTTTGTGGAGAACTGACTAAATGAAAAAAACGGTCTCAAGCCCCTTGTTTTTAGTCTGAACTTTGCTCCATCAAATCCCTTTTCTGCTTCCTCCAAATCACTGGCTGCACAGCAGCTTTGTTGCAGCACACTGGAGTGAGGCTGAGGCCAAAGGTAAGCAGGTGAAGGGGGAGTGCAGGTGAGTGTTTTTATGACAACAGTGCCAGCACAAATAGAGGTAAAGTGCAGTTGTTTTAAGATCTCTTTCCTCCCTGGTCTGTATTTCATAGTAATGTGCATATTGTCTACTACAGTTTCACTTGTACGTCTGTACAGTGAGCACAGCTATTTATTCGTGCTTAGCTGGGAGCAGTAATCAGCCTTGTCTTTGATGGAGACTGTGAAAAGTGATCAGATGCTTGCAGATCTCTAGCTATGCAAAGGTTATTTTTATTTGTTTGAGGGGTGTCTGTTTGACTGCAGGATTGCAAAGCAAAATATTTATCTTACTGCAAAAATATGAAAACAAATTTGCCCTGTTGCAGCAACATCTTGCCCTGCCTTTAGGCTCTCAGTGTAATAAATTCCTTGAGGCATCACGAGATAGCTGCTTGCTGACCTTGCTAAACAAGTTCTACTGTGTTGTCAAAGAAATGATCACAAGTTCGTGGTTAGTCCAAATCTGTTAGTGCCATCAAAGCCTCTTACAGTAAGAGGAGCCTCTTCTGTTTAAATATGATTCAGAAATCTTGGAAATATGCTTCCTGGGAGCTTAGCATGTATATATACAGCTTGCACAAACCTAAGGAGCAAAAGAGGACTCTCCTAGGTTTGTTTGGTATCTCATCTTTTTATCTACTTCCCTGTATAGTGACAGCTGATCATTTTATGAATCTCATTCTGTTTGACTTAGCTAGGAAAATGTGCTTGGGTGGGATTTCTGTTGATGTGTAGATCTCTGAACTGCTGTGTGAAGAGTTTACTACTTCACATATTTTTACAGAACTTGACTACACTGCTCCCCCATTTGTACCATCATGTACAGAAAGACAACAGAGACTGCTTTAGCTTGTGGCATGAAAATTTCGTCTGAGCTACAGTTATGCAGGGAAATGGTTGTGGTTAAGAACTGCCTTAATGGTTCCTCTTTTTTCTGTCTTCACATGCAAAGATGACTGGGTTAACCAGTTGTGCAAAACTAACAGGTTGTGGTTTTATTTTTTTGTTCTCCCCCCAGACTTTAGAGGGTGTTGATGTTCATTGCTTTGGACACTTACTGTATGAAATGACCTATGGAAGACCCCCAGACACGATTCCAGTGGAGAGCTTCCCCCCTGCTCCATCAGTGTTTGTTGGTTAGTATGCAGTGCAGAGTATCTCAGTCACAGCTGCCTGGGTACACTCTTAGACTTTACCTAAACTGAAGTGCTGTGAAATAGCAGCCTTAGATCTTTACACCAGAAAGAATTAGTAATTTGGTAAACAAAAAATGTGTTCTTTGTGAAATATATGAAGTGTATGAATAAAACTTTTTTTAGCTGAGTGATAAAGCAATGTTTAGCAAGTAATGAGATACCTGATTCCCTTGCCTCATGTTTAACATTCTTGAAAAGCTTCTATGTGTAATAGTAATGTTATAATAAAAACCACATGCCACAGAGCTTCATCACTGCTTGGTTGATGCAATACTTAGGGGAGAATCACACAGCAGTGCAAAGCATTCATTCTAAATCATTTGCTATCCTGCTGTGCAAAAATGTGTTCATTCTTATTCTTTCTTTGGTCAGTGTCAGTGTTGGAGTCCATTCTGACTTGTGAAGCTCTGAAGAATGGGATGCCAACTGTCTCACGGCTCTTACAGATGCCGTAAGTCCTGTTTGACTTGTTTTATATTCATAGCAGTTCTTAATTAATTTAGGAGGAAGAAACTTTCTGCTCTTGTTCCTCTTTAGAAAGTTCTGCTTTTTGTTCTGGGGGATGTGTCCCAAGTGAAGCTTGATAGGCTTTATAGAAACCATCCTGGGTTAATATGTGCATTTAACACTTCTTTGTCTCTTGGTGTGTTGGAGCTGTTACGTATGCACCTTATTTAGCATGGTTTAAATTAATCCAGCCATTGAAATAATGCAAGCATGACTGAGATCATGTACAGGGTGATTTAAAGGATTTAGAATAAGGAGTCTTTTTGCATGTCCCCATCAGACCTATTTCAGTAGATTTTGCTACTAGTTCACTTAGGACTGGCTCAGCAGTGACATTTAGACCTGCTCTGGGTATGAAATGTAGTATGGAAGTTCTGTCTGGTTTCTTGCAGGTCTGGCTTAGGGATTCTCTGTAGCATAGACAGAATAAATTTCCTTACAGGCTGCTCTCCCAGTATGCAGTGAAGGGGTGAGGACAGGCCAGGGTGCAGAAAGGGAGCACTGTCAGTGTGCCACTGAGTGGGGACCACACCTGCAGTGCCACCCTGCCTGCAGTTAGGGCACAGCATTCCAGGGAAATTGCTGTCCCCATGCTGTGTCATGTCACCAGCATGCTGAGCATGGAACCACAGTTCTGGTGGGAGGTTCTTTTATTATTTCTTCATGTGAAATGCTGTACTTGGAGCCTCCTAAATGGCAGATTGTCCATAACTAAATCTGGGTCTGATCTCACAGCACAGATTGCAGTGCATTTAGTGCCTGCTCTGGGGTTCAAATTTCCTGGATGGGAAGAGTCACTGCAGCCTTCAATTCCTTCTTCTCCTCCCCTCCTCTGCTTTTTAAGGTGGGAGGTAGAGAGAACAGTGTAAGCAAGGGAGAAATACTACAGGAAAAGTCAGTGACTATAGAAATATACAGGTGTTTAAAGCTGTTGAATAAACAATCCATGCCCAGCTGCATTTGATATGTAAGATACTATACTACGTTCCCTTCATACCAATACTCTTTACAAAAGTGTTCTACATAGATATGCAATGCAATTAATGTAATTTAAAGCAATTAATATAATTTAAGTATCTATTTATTTCAACTGCAAGAACATGTAATCTGAAAGGGTCAGAAAGTCCTCTAAACAAGGATGAACTTACATGGATTTTTGGAAGTACTTTAAAATTTGCTTTATTTCTGAATTTTTCATTCTCCTTAATTAACTTGATTCTAGATGTGAATTTGTGTTCTCTAGTATAAGCCTGTGATAATTTTCCACAGCAACTCAGAAATATTTATCTTGGAGCCAGAATTGAGGTCTCTGACAGCTTTCTAGTATGTTCTCCAGGACAAAGTATCTTGAAATGGACTAACCAGTTTATTTTCAGACTACCATTGCCCTCTAGTGTCTTTGTTTTGGATGGAAAAGGATTAATCATTTATGTTGTTTCTGCTATACCATAGAGGGGAGAGCAAAAATATTACAATATTTGCTTATTTGCCTTTTGTACAGGACAAGCAAGAATGCAGATATTTCAAATGTTAAGTTCACTTGATCTTTCACTTGTTCCTTGTTAATTCTAAGACAAGGATTATGCTAAGAGAAGTTTTTTTAACAAGAACAATGATTTTGTTTAGGTGAAATTTAAAATAAAGTCCCTGAATTTTATTTTTTTTAATTAAGAAACCATATACTTTTAAGGAAAAGGTATTGTTTTTTGGAGGTAACTCTTCTCTGCCTTTGATAACTGTGCCTTTTCTATCTACTTTCAAAATATCTCACACAAATCAGTTTTCTCAGCCATAAGTCGTGGCTACATTCTGAGGGTCCGGTGCTGCTAATTTTACAGCAGTGCTTAGAAAATAAAAAGCAGTACATAGAAACCTGTGTCCAAGGGTTAAGGACAGAGAAGCAAAAGGAAAAAGAGGGGTTTAAGTGAACAGTACCAATAGTGTTCTCGTTCTGGTTTTGCCTGTCTCTTGGGAATAATATTCCTTTTTTTTCTTTTTTTTATCAACTCACAGATTATTCAGTGACGTCCTGCTAACAAACTCTGAGAAACCACAGTTTAAGGTAGAGTTGATCACTGCTTTGCTAATGTTTGTGGAAGTGCCAGGATGTGGGTAGCTGCTACATATTAATTGACAGAGGGGGTCAAGGAGAGCTGGCTTTATTTGTCTCTATGGCTATTGCCACCAGTGCTTGGATTCCTTTGGCAAATTGTACCTGAGAATGTTGTGCTACCCCTTAGAGGTGACCCAGGGGTGTTCAAGAGCAGCTGCTGAACCAGAGCCCATTTGTGTAACTGATGGTGATGCTCTGAGCCAGGTGGGTCCCTTGCAGTGAGAGGAAGACCTGTGGAAGCTGATTTTGTTACATGAGACCATCAGCACCTTGCTGCCAGCTCTGGCACTGGGGCGTTTCAGGGGCCACATCTGGTCCCACTGAGGAGCTGCCCCAGGGCACTTCTCCTGGAGGATATGTGCCCTGTGTCTTGTGCTGTCAGCCTCATGGAAATTTGGGGATGTGACTGGAGTCTCAAAGTATCCCTTACGGAGTTTGGTGTTTCTTTGTCCCTGCTGATCTGTAGCTAGATTTGGAGTAGAAAACCATGCATCTAGAGCCTGCTTTTCTGCTTCACTAAAGGAATAGTGTCACATCTTGGGGCTTTAGATAAGAAATGTGATCAGATGCATGGTGAATTTTGATCAGTGAAATTGTGTTTTCCTTTATCACATTTTGTGATTTTGTTCCCCGTTCTGTATTAGATTCCTAGTAAGCTAAAAGAGGCACTGAAAATCTCCAAGGAATGCATAGAAAAGCGATTAACAGAAGAACAGAAATTGGTAATGTCTGCATTTCTTTATTTCCTACTGACATTTCATTTCTTCTTATTACTTTTACATGCAGAAAGTGAGTTTTTACTCAAAAGTGATTTTGACTAATAAAAGCTTTCACCAACAGATTTGTTTTCCCAAAAATGCAATATGAGGAGTTGTATGACAGTTGTTGACTATATGGTGTTTCAGTATTTTAAGTGGTGCAGCTTCACAGGTAGTGGCTCCCAAGTTAGAGGATCATTTTAACTTCAGTACGAGTCTCCATCCTCTACCAGAAACAGTAAAGAAGAAACTAAAACGGAAAAAAGAAATCCAAACATGCAAAGTGACTACAGTATGTTTTCTTATACCTCACACATGTTGTTTTCAAACATTTAAGATCTTAATACGCTCTTTTTCTATTTTTTCCTTAATTTTGAAGATTCACCAGCACAGAAGACTGACAAGAGCTCAGTCTCATCACGGCTCTGAAGAAGAAAAGAAGAAAAGGAAGATCTTGGCACGAAAAGTAAGCAATCTTTAAATAGGTTTCTCCCAAAGAAAAAGATGTGTATCTTTTTGTAATGTTTACCATGCACAGGTTTAGCCATAGGTACATGACTCTACCCTTTCCTGTGTTTTTCTGCACTACTTTCTGGTTGTTTTCACTTCTTTAGCTAAGGACTAGATTTACTAAAAAGTTTAACTTACAGTGGTAGCTGACCTGCATATTGGTGTAACCTGTTTGAGGTTACTGTATGAAACCAGTCTGGTTAACAGCTCATACCCAGATGAGCTGCTCTGCCCTGTCCTGCTCCGTGGGGAGGTGTTGGAGCCTGTTTCACTCTGCTCCTGCAGCACTGCCTGCGTTGCTCTTCCTCTCTGAGGGGAGATGAGGGATCAGTTTTCTTCCTGTCCCTTGTGGTCAGAGGGCACTGGAGTTCCCTGGTGCCTGGCTAGAGATATTTGAGCACAGAACAGCCTTGCTGCTCTTGTAACCACATCAGCGTGTGCTGGCTATGGGGAGAGGGCTGTTGAGCATTGAAAAACATTGTGTGATACAGTGGATGGATGTTACAAATCTGTGTGTCAGTTCAATCCTTATCACAGAAAGTGATTATTCATTCCTATCTTCTATTTCCTCTGCTCCCTTTTAAAGAAGTCAAAACGCTCTGCCAATGAAAGTGGAGAGGAACACTCAGCCAAATACAGCAACTCAAATAACTCAGGTAACTACAGAGAGAGGAATTTGCTTCCACACAGCTATGTCAGTTTTTTTGTTATTACTGTCATTTTCTGTCTGAAAAGATTTAGGATTACCAACACTTAACATATTTGACTACCAAGGTCTAGTACCACTGCTTTGGGTATTTAATAATAGATAAATTGAGGGCTTAAAAATATTGTTGATGTTATATTTCCAGCTGCCTAATTTAAAGTAATGTCTTCTCTCTTCTGTGCCCCATTCCTCAAAAAAAGTTATCAGTCTCTTTATTCTGTCTGATATTTGAGTTGAATAACAACAACATCCATTACTTGGGCCATTAAATAATGCACTGTTCAGGCAGACTGGTGATCTGTATTACATAGTAAGGTGTTAAGATGAATGAGAAAATTATCCTGCTTCAGTGCCAAGTTTTAAAACTACAGAGCCTTTGACAAGTCTTCATTTACTTAAAAGGCATAGTTGGTTCTATGGAACAGATTACCAGAGTTGATTTGCTTGGCTAAAATGTGTCCAAAAGCAGCTTGTTGTGGAGTCCAGCCACTGACTGAAAATCATGTCTTAGGGAGAGTTGGGGTGCCACCCATGCATTGGTACAACTCTTAAGGAGAACAGAATTTGTATGCTGAAATCCAGCAGCCTAAGCAACAGAAATGTTTCCCACAGAGAAATATTGAGTGTATTTCCTATGTGTCTGGGGCTTTTCTCATACCCTGTACTGTTAAGCCACTGTTACTATGAATGGGAATCTTTCCCAAGATGTGGAAGCAGGATTGGATTTTCAGTCAATGAAGTTGGCCTGCTTGCAGCAGTCTGTCTTGTCTGTGTTGAACTGCCATGTCACAGCTGTAGTTACTTGACTGTTGTTTTATTTAGCAGGCTCTGGGGCGAGTTCCCCTTTAACATCTCCATCATCCCCCACTCCGCCCTCCACAGCAGGTAGGTTCAAGAATCATTACAGTGTTTATCTTTTTTGTATTGTTCTTTATTCCCCTCTGCCCCTCAGTGGTGGGTATTATTCCCAAGGATGATTAAAGGAAGGTGGTTTTCAAGGATGGAACATGGAGATGAGTTACCTGTTGGCAGTCTGAGTGTGCTCTCTGTTGAGGGTCATAGGGAATCTTTTTATAACTATAATCTTTCTTGAGATATACATGATATGATTTACCCAGGGTGTACATGTTTGCTTCAAGGTCTGTATTACTCCAGGCCTACCCACATTGCTACTTCCCAGGCATTTTTTGGGCCTCATGTTGTGGTGTGCATTTGTTCTGGTTGACTCTGAAATATTGCTCGTTCATCCCTTGTTTCTTTGTATTGTCTTTTAATTCCTGTACTGCTGTGATGTATTTTCAGGAATTTTGGGTGTGACAAATTCGGTGGCTTAAGCTTCATACATCTCCCCAGTTCTGCTACATTGATAACCCAGTAGAGTTGGTAGAAACAAGTCTAAAACCAAGATTGATTTGGGTTAAAAACAGTATGTTTATTATTTTTGGCCAGTTCTGTTTTTCAGTTTGCTGTGTGGCTGTGTGGAGAGTTTCGCTAATGTGTAAGACAGGGCTGTGTGGTGAAGAGTCTGCTTGAGTGGGCAATAGAAATGCTCTGAAAGTTTGATTACAAATCTGAATATTGAGCAGTAGTGGATGTGCTTCAGTCTGAAAGGCTGGAAGAGGAGCACTGGCAAATATTAATAACAAAAGATGTTAACAGTATACATTTCTAAAGGGGAAGCAGCCCATGGCATTGCTGTTTTTTATGGTGACTCTTGCCATAGGATTTCTAGTCCCAGGACAATTCATTAACCAAAGCAATGCAATCAAATTTGTCTTTGCTGTGGATAGTTTTCCAAAGGACACTGCAGTCTGTGTGATGCAATTCAAATCAGTCATGCTGAAATTTAAATTAGTAATTTCTCCTTCAAGTTGAGGGCATGAGAAGTGTGTATTGTCGGAACTAACTTCTCCCAGTTAGCCTAAGCAAGATAATGCCTGTGTTGCACAGTAACAGTGTTGTTCTTTGGGTGCAGTGACTGTGATCTGGAGAATTTGTTGCCAGTTCTGTGGGCTTTAATAAGGAAGTAGCTGAAATGTGCCTCCAAAACAGGCAGATGTTTAGAGAGTGTTTTTTTTTCCCCAATAAAACTACCATTTAGTTATGTTTTGACTTGGACTTGTTGGAACTTGGTTGAAAGCTTTTTCAAGTTTCAAGCATGGGATGCAGGTTTATGTGCAGATGTGGATCAAAATAGCTCAGGTTTGTGCTCAAAAACTTGTCTCAGTTCAAACCATATTGTCACAGTGTATTTGTTGGTCATCTTGTGCCAGTGTGCACCTGATGACTTGTGGTGATCAGCCCTGTCTGACACGGTGCTTGTGGCCCTACCTTGTCCTCACACTGGGAAGTGTGTTAGTGAGACAAAGGCTTGGAAGCTGTTTATGAGGTGTAAAGCCAAGTGTCACATTTTCAGGAATGCTTTTGTGAGTAGAATTCATAGAAGAAATTTCAGATATTAATTCTAAGAGAAAACTCGATGTTTTTTTCACCAGCAGTGTTGTAGTTTTAGGTGTTCTAAGCAAGTATGCTATTGCTGCCTTGAGGAAAGACACACTGGTCCCATGGTAGGACTTTATTTGTGACAAGTGATGCATCTGTAGCTTGCATTTCTCTCTTGTGATTTCCTTGTTCTTACTAAGGGTATTTACCTCTATACCAAAATTGCTCATGGGTGTCAGTGTGGTGAGATGATTCTCAAAGAGGCATTGAGGCTTTCAGTCTGTCTGTCTGGTTTGGTATGGCTGTGTTAGAACTGGGGCATCTCAAAGCATCCTGCTGATACAATACCGAGGCAAAACTAAGGCTGATGAGGAAAAGTGCCCTCAAGAGAAGCTTTTGCTCTCATCCTGGCCTGTAAGGAGTCATTTACAGAGTGTGGGTGTGTGAAGAGTGAGAGACAGTGACCAAAGGGGAATGGGCTCCAGGCTGACATGCCCTGGGGAAGGAGCCTCATTCGAGGGGTTTCTCACCTGTTGAGAGCTGCTTTGTCTCTGAACAAAGGCCTTGTGAGGCTTGGCTTGCAGCAGAGTGCTTGGGAGAGTTGATGGATAACAGACTAAGGAATAAAATGGTGGTTGGCTTCTGCTGTCTAATGGCAGCTGCAGCTGTAGGACTGAGAGCATGGCCTGCTCTGAGGGGAAAGGTGCCTTCTGGGAACGTTGGCTCTCATGGGCTGTTCTCGGTGAGAATAGTTTGGGCTGGTGGTGTTGCAGGTACTTGGCTAAATAACATATTTGAAATACATTGTTAGATCATGCAAATGACGCTTAATGTAACATCCTGTGTTTCTGACATTCTCCCAATCTGTTTTTTTTTTTTTTCTCCACAATTCTTCACTTCTGCTGTGAAAATTTGTTAATTTTCTTTGTGGCTGTGAGCAGTGGGTAGGACGAGAAGGGATGCAGAACAGTGTGGTATGGGTTATTTAAAATTTCACTGAATGTTTTCTAAATTAAATAAGCCCATAACATACAGCAAGATCTCTTTCCTTTCAACAGAGAAAAAATTGAGGGTGTCACTTTTGCTTCTCTGGGCTTCCCTGCAGGAATAGTGGAAGAGTTGTACTTAACAGTCTTTCTGTGCCAGTTGTTCTGAATCCTTCAGTATGACAGACATTTCATTGGCACCCATAATGGTGCAGCTTTCCTGCCCCTCACCTTTCTGTAAAACAGTTGGAATGCTTTAGGAAGTGCTTTTCCTGAGTGTCTCTGATCCATAAGTGTGAATACAGGTGTTAATACAGCAGAAAGTATTTCTTGAACTGAATGGATTTTGTCTTCTGTGGCTAATCTTCCAGATTTCTTGCTAAATCTCTCTAAAGCACTTTAATCCTGTAAAGCTTGAATTATGGCATGTGCAACTGAAAGCATGTATGTTGTATTTGTTGATCAAGTATAATAATGCTTAGAGCATGGAAAATTGTGGTTCATTTTTCAGAATTGGATGAAGTATTGTAAATGTGACATGAAATAGTCAATCTGCCGTCCTCATATTTGTCAGAAAGTAAGATTGTCTAGACTTCTGTACTAACTTTTCAGCTAACAGTATCTGTTTTTCTTACTTTGACACGGGAACTGGATGATTAACTTGTGTCCTCTCTCTTTCTCTGCTGTCTTCAATAGAGCATGCATCATTTTGAACGTGAATTTTCGGAAAAGTAAGCTAATGCTGATTTATCTCTTTAAAGATGCTCTGTTTCTAAATGGGAAAGTTGGATGCAAATCCTGGAAGTTGCTTGGTATTGGGAGGGAATAGAAGAAAAAAACCTGGAATGTTCTTAAAGTTTATTTTAATGAAATACAGCATCTTTAAAAACTATCACTAAAATTATTTTCTTTGTTCGCATCCCATTCTCAGCCAAGTTTTTAATGCTGTTTGCACAATTGCTGTCACTTTAAATTCATAATTAAGTTTTTGTTTCAATTCAGGCATCAAGTTTACAGCATCTGATTTACTTCCTATTCCTTTTAACACACTCTTTTAACAAAAATGTCCCTGTAAAAACCCTTGGTAAGTTCTTGTTTGAGTGTTTTATTCTTACACCTGCATGAATGAATGAAATGTGTGTTTGCAGGCAACGTCCTTCAACATATGTATTGGAGGGCCTAATGACAGCTAAGCACTTGTCTCAAATGTTTTTTCTAGTAAGTACAGGAAAATATTTCCCTGTAGGGCAGAACAATTTCATCTGTAGATGTAAATGTATATGAATACTTGTGTGTGAACTAAGATTTCTTTTGCACCACTTGTGTCAAGAAGGGAAGGACAGCTTGGTGTTGACTGCCTAACTGAAATGAATGGATTTGAAGATTTTTGAATTATGCTCTTAATTAACAGGTTTGGTATGTAATGCTCATAGCTAGTCAGATACCATTCTGAACTCTGTGTGTATTTATGTCTTAAGGCAGAGCTCAAGTGCAACGGTGTAATTCTCTGTTATCAGTTCCCCAAGAGTTTAACTACATGGTGTTGTCAGCAGCTCAATTTCAGTAATAGTGAGTCCTGAGGAATTTAACAATTTTCCAGGAAGAAGGGTGATCTCTGCCCCTACTTCCCTGTCTTTTCTACTCTTGTAAAATAACCATACAAAATTTGAAGATAACACATGGAATCTTGGCTTACTAATACTTAGTGATCCTAGCATTTTGTGTCTTTTTTGCCCTCTGTGTGCCTTCTTTCACCACATGTGTTACCATTGTATTTGTATTCCTTGGCCACTGCTTTTGTGGTCATTCGCTATTGCATCTTGAACAACTACCTGCATAGTCTCTTTCAGCCTCACCTTGCAATTCCAGACAAAAATCTTGTCTTTGTCCTCTGCAGTTCTTGCATCTCTTTGAAGCTATTTCTTTTGTGATTAGCTGCTCTTGGTGCATTTACAGCAGTTCACCTGGTCTGTTTGGGGGTAGGTTGGTGCACCAGTCCTACAGGGTCCTGCTCTGACCTACCCACTAAATGGGTACTTGGACTGTTCTTGGTTTGTTCTTCCTTTGGCCAAGTCACAAGTTTTTCTTTCCTGGCAGTCCACCCACAAGAGGAACAGGACTGTTAATGCAGGGAATGTTTCTCCAGTATTTCTAATAGTAAATTGACATTCATCTTTGGCAAGTGTAAAAAGCAGATTTGGATAAGTTAGAAGGCCCCAGTATGCAATTTACTTCAGTTTGTGCTGCCATTGTGTAAAGCTTTGGTTACTACAGAAAGCAGTTGATCCACATGCAACAGGCAGGTTAAACTGTTTCAGTTAATCTCTGGTATTTCTATTAGGACTTGAGCATTTCCTCTGGAAGAGTGAAGATGAGCTCAATATGTACTTCCATGCTTTGTTTTCACAGGCAGCTTTCATGCCAATGAGAATTTCTCCTGAAGAGCTGGAAGTGCTACAATCATGGCACATAATTAATGTACACTGGCAAAATTGGATGCTTTGTGTGAATACTCTGCATTTTGAGCTTGCTCCCATATGGGAAAAGTCTTTCTTCAAAGACTGGTACAAATAGAAAATGAGGGAGTTTTGAATTATGTCTTTCATCTAATATAACTGCTTGTTTTAGTAACAGCAGTCGTGTTTTTCCTGTTACTTGTTAGTCTAAAAACAGTTGTTGGTGAGGAATTGAGAGACAAATGGAGCACAGAGAACTTTTGTCTGCTTTTTCTGTTGTTGAGCTTTATCCTTCATCAAATCCTTTTTGAGTCTGAGTGGCATAATTTTACATAATTGCTTGATATTTGCTCACTTCTAGGAAGCAGTCCTACTTCAGGAACAAGAGGCTCTTGGTTGCCTTCATGTTGTTTTACCTTGCCCAGTATCACAGTTCTTGCCACTTACCAGTATATTCCTCTTTGTAGGTCAGAGCTACTGGAACCAAGTGTTAATAGGTGCCATTTGTCTCTTCAGTCTTTCAATGATATAACTCATGATCTAGATGATGGACTTGAAATTCACTGCTGAGTATTCCAAGATATTAACCATTATGCCCCTACTCTTTCCAGAATATGAGACAAGATAGGCCCATTATTATTTTACTTGTGTAGCAATGATGGTGCAATGTGCAGCAGCAGAGCTGCGCAAGATCAAGGTGCTTGGGAGAATGCCTGGGGCAAATGAGGCCACTTGCCTGGATCTGAATTGCCAGGAAACAGCTCCATGCAGTCCCTCCTCGCTGCTGGATCAGCTGCATCTTCCACTGTGGGCTCTGGTGTCCCAGGGAGTCAGGATGTGGAGGCTGGGGCTGGATGAGAAGCAGAACGTGGATGTGGCTGCTGTAGAGAGCAAGGGACAGAGTACAAAGGTGGCTGGTGGGAACAGGAGAGGCAGGCTGGAGGTGTGTGTGACAGTGTTGTGATTCATTCAGTCTGTCAAAACAACCATTTGTTACAACATGTTTGGAGACAGTCAAACAGAACTGTGGAAGTGTAAAACACTTCCAGAAAACTCTATCTGCAGTTAGTAGTTTAAAAATGAAGTTTAATCTGACCAAGCAAAATTATCATCACAAATACTACAGTGATGTGGTCCTTAATTCATAGGAATGTAAAGTGAGTTATGTAAGAACAGGCAGTAAAATTTGCTTCCAGTCCATTACTGTTCATGTCCTGAAGAGCAAACTGCCTCTCTAGGGACAAATAGGAGAAGCTGAATCTGGGAAGTCCCGTTAAGTGATCTCTATTTTCCTTGGTGCAAGATCACATATGAGTCATGTTTTGCATCTGAGTCCTGAGGCCCTTCAGGCTTCATTTCAGAGGTATCTCAGATGACATGACTCACCTGCAGATAGAGGGATTTGATCACTTTGGCATTTTCCATCTGTTCTGTTCTTCAGACTCCACTGGCATTCAAGGGATGACATGACTAAGTGCAGGACTGACCAAGTCCAGCCAAGCAGCCGCAGTCGTCTGTGGCAGGACATCCTTGGCATAATCAAACTCTGTTTTCTGTCCCCAACTTCACAGGAGCATCGTCCATACCCCCAGCACCGCCCCCGCCGCCCCTGCCACCAGCAGCTCCTCCCCCGAGCACGGAGGTGCCGGCGCCGCGGCCCGATGTCAGCGCAAGCCGAGGAGCCTTGCTCAGCTCCATTCAAAACTTCCAGAAAGGAACTCTGAAGAAAACACAGACGTGCGACTACAGCGCTCCCAGGATCAGCTGAGGCCACTGGTCACTCCAAGATTCAATTCCCTCTCCCCCTCCTGTGCTGACCCTCCTGACCAGCAACTGACCCAGCAGTACAGAGCAGCCGCAGCTCCGTTCTCCCCGGTTTCAGCTTGCCTGAGTAGCAGCACTGCACTGCCCTGCCCGAATTGCTTTGCCGTGCTGGGATAAGTACTACGGTCTTTCCTTGGCTGCAAGAACCGTGTTCTCTAGCTGCAGTTTCAGGGGTACAGCAACTTCTATATAGCTGAATAAAAAAATCTGAACATAGGAATGACCATGATGATGGTGGATTAGTGCATTTTTCCTAGCTCCATTCCACCCCTTTTTTCAAATTACAGGAATGTAGTTTTAGTCTGCTCAGTTTTTCTGCTCTTTTCATGCACTTGTAACTCATCTTAATTCTGCTGCATGGAGTCAACAAGTTTGTTTTACATAATCCAACCTTTAAAGCATACTGCACAGGTGAGGGAACTGGAGAATTAAATCTTATTCCCACCAAGTTTGCTGGTGGAGTTAAAATGCTGTCTCATTAAGCTTGTTTAAATTGACATCCTACCTGCAACTCTAAGGGAAAGTGTTTTTAAATGAGGAAGCAGTTGAAGTGGGAGATAAAAGGGCACTGGGATGTTATTGTTGATTTAATTAAATGCAAAGTTACTTCGAGTTAATTCTACCATTTAAAGTTTATTGAAAGATCCTTTTTGATTTAAAATCTTAAACAAATTGCACTTTAAAGGATTATAGATAATCCATTTTTTTAAATTCAAGTACATCAGTGTTTGTTACTATGCAGAGAATGTCTGTACAAAGTTTCATGTAACCTGTGATATTCTGTCATTTTTATTAAAATGTTAATGGAATTCCTTCAGCAGCGTGTGGTGGGTATTTTCAGGTGGGATTCAACCTCCAAGCCAGACTTCCCAAGAACCAAACAGCACCTCTGCTAAAGGAAATACCCTAGGAAGTATTCCTGGCTCTTCTGTCTGCTTAAAGAGGCACTTCCTCTCCCCCTGTTCACCTGAGGTGCACAGCAGGCCCTGCTGCACAGGCTCCTCAAGGCAGCTTTCCCTCTGTACCAGAAGCTGCTGAGGGAAGCCTGGCAGAGCTCCCTGGGATGCAGTGATCTCCAAAAGGCTGCTCTGACTGCTTCCCAGCTCCTCACACACAATCCACACTCCTGCTGCTTAGGCTCAGTGCAGCTGAATAAACTAACTCATTTTGCACTGCAAGAACTATAGCTGGACTGTGCTGATGTCAGCCCAGGTGAGGAGTTAAAAGAAACGACAAAAAACTTGAACAGTTCAAGCAAAGCATCTGGGCACGTATTTTTTTTTATCACTGTCATGTGGCAGCTAGCCAAGAAAAATTAGGTACTGTTCCCATCACATACTGGCAAGGTTCAGGATCTTTATTTCTGCTCTTGTACAGAACCCTTTCTGCATGTGCAGAGTACTCGTCAAACCAGACACAGCCACCATCTCTTCTTAACCCACGGGCTGCCACAGCCTCTGCTCAGAGCTGCACTCAACTGCTGCACCGACAGGCTGGGCTTCACATGTTTAGCCTGATCATTCCTCTTTAATGAGCTTTGCAACCATGAGCTCCTGCAGATGTACAGCATTCAGGGCCTGCTCTTGCTCCTTGCAGCTCTGCACTTAAGCACTGCCACAGCAGGTTCTGCACAGCTCCTCTGGTACTTACAAGCCAAGCAAAAACAGGGTTTTTTCTCACTCTGAATTTAGAACAGTATTTCTCCACAAACAATAGCACTAACCCAGCTGTACTGTTGAACAAACAAGCATTACCACATTGTTGCATATATGAAGTGTGGCTTGGGGGGGGGTTAACCCCATATAAATATTTTGGGAAGTCACTATATTTTCCCACTGTACAAAAGTTCATGGAGCTTATACAACAGAAGTTATGCGTGCCCAACACCAATAATGCCTTGTAAAGCAGGACTTTAAAACATGTATTTACAACTTATATATTCAAAGCTTTTTTCACTGCAAATACTATATCCTTCACTTGAGGTATGCAGTTATCCTCTAAGATTTTTGCGTAAGGCATGGGGACATCGGCACCGGTGACGCGCACAGCTGGAGCATCCAAGTAGTTAAAGGCAGGTCCTGAAACAGAAGACAGCGTCAGCTTGCCAAGTACTACAGTTTTGTCTTGATTAAATTTCTGAATTTTACTCTATTTAAAAAATTTTGTTGCTATAGCTCTAACATTTCAGAGAGTGGTGTTCTGGCATGTTGGTGTCCATCCACCCTGTGAAAATCTCTAGAGCAGGACAGCTCCAGCTCGCCTGATGTAACCTCTAACTCAGCCTTTGCCAGGCTTCATCAAGAACAATCGAGATTTAGAGCAGGGAATGAGATGACTGTACTGTGAAACGCAGTACCTTCCATAATCCTGGCACAGATTTCTGCTCCTACTCCAAACTGGGGCCAGCCTCCTTCTACAGTTACCAGATGGTTTGTCTTGACCACGCTGGCTTCCACAGTTTCGATGTCCATCGGTCGAATGGTTCGCAGGTTTATAACCTGGGGGGAAAAGGGAGAGCGTGAGCCTTGGTGTGATCTGAGCCTGCCAGTCACCACTGTTTGTGTACAGGGCCCTTCAGCACTTTCAGCTGTTCTGACTCCAAAGACAAGACTTAATAACATTTCTAACTCAGAACTGTCAAAGGCACATGCTCTTAAGGCACTTACAAGTGTTAAGACCCTTGCTAATACAGTGAAGTTTTGCAGAGCCTGAACAAGAAGATGCTACTTTTTTCCCGCCACTTTAGGGGAAAAGTAACCCAAACTCCACTCACCTCACACTCTACACCTTCTTTAGAAAGTACAGCAGCTGCTTCCATACAATGGCCAACAGGTCTTGAGTGTGCCACTAATGTAACATGAGTTCCTAGAACAGAAACACTTGTTACAAAAAACCTCTTAAGATTTAAAGCTTTTTTCTAGACCTCAGGCTCCTTTCAAAGTAGCATTAGGATTCACTTGCAAATTTAAGCCTAGACATAGTATGAAGAAAGGAAGGACCAAGTTAAGACAAACTTCACCCTTGAATTCAGGGAACTGAAGAGGTATTTAATATAGTTTTCAGATTATCCTTTTCAAACATTCATATAATTCAGAAGTAAATTATGAACAAGTGGGCTGATACACTACAGTGATCTCTTTTTGCATTTTTGACCAAAATTACATACTTAGGTGAGGAAAAAACTGTTTCATCACAGCCATCACCTACCCAATCTTTATACTACAGAACAAATCCTTTATGGAATCCTTTAGAAGGGCATAGTTTTAGCTGAGATATGGACAACCAGGTGATATTTCCTTGTAAGGGCAACAGAACATGAAACTACACTATTGGATAAAAGAGCACTTAACATGTGAAATACTTTCCTGTGCTCTGTGACAGCAGTACCCTGAATAGCAGAGAGGTTGAGAAAAGTCTGCAAGCATGTCAACTAATACGGAAACAAACTTATTCTCAGCTTACCTTGCCTTTCTATTTTAGCTTTTCCAATGGGAATAACAAATTCCTTTGACTGTGCCTGTTCAGACATTTCAAAGGGAACACCATACAGTAATTCACTTTCCAGCATCACAACTAGAATAGAAACATACTTGGATTAACATGTACATCTGCAGGCACAGGTCTGCACTGACCATCACCAGTCCTGCAGCTCAAGACAGTAAACTCATCCAGGCAACAAGGGACCGAGGACTATGTTTGCAGAAGCAATTTTAAAAAAAGTAAATCTCAGTCTTTACTTCAATAATGCATTATTTAAAAAACTTCTACAGCTGCTCTGAAATGAGGTCAGGTATTTTACTTTTGGTACATGACAGTACAATCACTAGTTTTAGAAAGGTCTCTTATTTTTAATTACTGTTTGTGAAAAATGAAGACAAAGGTTGTCCTGCTCTCGAATAAGGACGTTCTGAATTTATCACTTGAATTTCATGACCTTTAAAATTGAGCTACATATACAGGAACTTCTCCTAATTCATCTTCATGCTTTTTAACCCCTTCATGATAGATTTATAAACGCTTTCAGGTTTCCTGGTTGACACCAAAGTAGCACTAAAACTGCGCACCTGGCAGCAGCACAAAATCAGTTTACTGTCAGCATGGCAGGGGACTGTTAGGGACAGCATGAATCCCTCTGTGTCTTTTTAAGTACCCCAAAACTGCAGTAAATCAACCTTAAAGTGCTTCAGGGTTTAACCAATCTTTGTTTCTGTGGGGAAAACACATTCCTTAGGATTGAGTCCCAGGTGTTGCCACGACCTGCTTGCGCTGACCTGGATTATCATCCCGGATTGACGCTTTCAGCAGCCCTTTGGCATCTTCTGCGCTCCAAGGACTGACGACTTTGAGGCCGGGGCAGTGCCCGTACCAGGCAGCGAAGCACTGTGAGTGCTGGGCAGCCACCCCGGCCGAAGCTCCGTTGGGGCCGCGGAAGACGATGGGAACACCGATGGATCCCGCGGACATGTAACAGGTCTTGGCAGCAGAGTTGATAACCTGGTCAATTGCTTGCATGGAGAAGTTGAATGTCATGAATTCACACACTGGTCTCAACCCTGCCTGTTAAGTATAATGAAATATATTAGCGTGTCTTTACATAAGAACAGTTTAATTTTTTGAAACCAGAAGTAGAGAAATGCAAATGTACAAACCATAGCAGCACCGACAGCGATTCCTGCAAAGCCCATCTGAAAGAGAGGGAAACCAAGGGATAAGAACCAGGGAGCAGCTGACGGAGGGATCACCAGGGTAGGAGACAGGACAGCCTTACCTCGGATATCGGAGTGTCGATCACCCTTTTGTCTCCGTACTTCTTCCACAGACCCCTGGAGATCTGCAGGGCAGGAGAAAGGAGTCAGGGGCGGCGGGAGGCCCTTTCCTGGGCCGCTAACGTCTCCCACATACCTTGTAGGCGCCATCGTACTGTGCCACCTCCTCGCCCAGCAGGAAGACGCGCTCATCCCGCTCCAGCTCCTCATCCAGCGCCTGGTTCAGCGCGTCCCGCACCGTCACCTGCGAGACAGCGGCAGGCGGGCTGGGCGGGGGCACGCTCCCCACACGCCGGGAGTCACCTCAGCCCGGGGGCGAAGTCACCTCACCGCCCGCCCGCCCCAGGGCCGGACCCTTCCCCGANGGGGCGCGAGCCGCTCTCCGGGGGCAGCCGTCCCCGCTACCTGTATGGCGGCGGGCGCGGAGAGGCGGAGGCCCCTGCGCTGCTGCAGCCGCTGGAGCGGGGTCCCGGCGTTGCGGCCGTGCGGGGCGAGGCGGGCGCCCAGCGCCAGGTGCCGCAGAGCCGCCGCAGCCGCCGCCATCTTGCCCGTGTCCTCTCGCCCTGCGGCCGCCCG
>VZTR01001115.1:38925-131881 GCA_013400775.1 Chaetops frenatus | reverse complement strand
GGCCGCGGCCGCGGTGGGGAGCGCGTCACGGCCGGACGGGCGCCGAGCGGGGCAGGTGCCGGGCCGGGCTCCCGGGGCCGTTCCGGGCCGGGCACAGAGAGCGGAGGCCTCGAGTTCGGGCGGGGATGGGCCAGGTGTTACCGCGGTCATGTTCCTGTTCCCGGTCGGGCTCGGGGAGGGCGCGGTGGGGATGCTCGGGTGGGAGCCGCGGTGCCCGGCGGTGATTTCTGGCAGGGAGGCTCTGGGACCCGTGGGCTTTGCTCCGGATGGGGACGGGAGCGGGTCCTGCTGCCCCACGGGGAGAGGAGGCAGAGCTGGGACTCTCCTTTGGGTGGGGGTGAGGCCGTGGACTCTTGGGTCACTTGCGGGGAGAGAGGCAGAACGGGTTCATTTCCAGCATCTTTGCTGAATCACTGTGATCTGGGGGAGAGTTCTTTTACCACGAACTCGTTGGCTCCTCTTGGATTGGAAACGGCACTTTCCGGCTCCTGCTGAAGCCCTGGACCCCGCTCTGGGCTTTCAGGGGGGATTTCTGTCCCATCTTGCTGTCACTCCTTGGTCCGTGTGTGTGCTAAGCCCCATCAGTGTGTGCAGGGAGGCTCCGTGTTTCTGACACCTGCCCACCGCCAAAACTGTTCAGAGACGTGTTTCCTCATTGTAAAACACTGGTTAATATCGTAGAAGCAAAGCACATGGATAAACCCCAATTATTATCACAGGTCCCGGAACCTGGGTGTTCTGGGTTGCTTCAGCAGGACCAGTCTGGTTATAAGAGTCTTCCTTTGGGTCTGTGATAGGAGGGCCAAAGTCATACTGGGATGTGGGCTGTTACAACAAGAAGCAATTAAAATAAAGGTTTGCAGTCGGGACTTAAAACAGGATGTCATGGGGCTCCTTGGGGGAGGGAAGGAAACTTTAGGAGCTTGGAATTTATAGTGAAGCAATTTAACATAAAGGAGTGAAATTGTTGAGTGGCTGGCGTGAGCGTTTTTCCGTCCTGCCTGAGGTAAAGACTGAGTATTAGTAAAAACTCAAGCAAGAACTAAGTTAACTTCTAACAAACTGCATAAGTCATTATAAACTTCACATGTGTAGACGGTGATAGGTGTTTTCTTTAGTGAAGCTGATCTGCTGAATTACCAGAAGATTTGGTAACTGGTTGTTTTCAGAACGCTCCTCCTCCTCACTCCCCTGGTTAGGGTGGCACAGAGCTGGGGCTCAGGGGTTGCTCTGCAGACCATCAGCTCGCTGTACTTTGGTGGAGAACACTCAGCGCTGGTGCTGCTCAGTGTTTGTCAGTTCAGGTGAGTCACCAGTAATTTACAGCCAGAACTTGCCTTTCAAATGTTCTAACTGGCTGGGAAAGAGAGAGTTTGTACAGTGTAGCTGTGCTGGGGGATGGAGTTTCTTCTCATCTTGTGAGATCTAAGTGTGAGAGGCAGGGAGCTCACAAAGGGGGTGAGTAGCTGAAATGTCAAGTGTATGTCAGAGTCTTACCTTGCTCTTTTTCATTTTTTAGTTGCCGTTGCTGGAATTCCTTCCATCTCTCTATTGACCTAGAAATCAAAGCTAACTCTTGAGGTTAAACAGCACATGCTGTAATATTGATACCAAATTGCCCATGACAGACTATTGCCACAAGTAAATCCCTTAATTCTTTTGTTTGAAAAACTAGATGAAGAACATTCAGAGCAAATCAGGTGGTCTGTGCCTCTTGACTTAAAACAGCTGGGTGTATTTCTGCTCCTCCTTTGAGTAACTGTGTGTTACACCATTGCAGGGGACTCCAGGAGTGGTGGTAGCCTGTAGTCCCAGCAGTGCAAATGCCTGGCAGTGCTGCTGCCATCCCCTGGCCTGGTCTGAGTTTGTGTGTGTGTCTGTATCTGTGTGTGTGTTTTCACAGATGCAGACGTTCATCTGACTCTTAAATGCTTTCTTTGAATTTCAGCTTGCAAACTGGTTTGCAGCTCTGTTCTGGGAGAAGCCCTGCTGGAGTTAGTGGCACTACCTGTTGCAGTAGCGTTGCTGATAAACAGCCTTGTAATCCTCTGAGTCATAACATAGGAAATAAGAGCAAGCGTTTTATAAATGCAGGCATCCAGTTTGGTGTGTCGAGTATAAAGTGATGACTTGAGTGCTTTTCTCGCTTCTTATTGTGCCATTCCAGTTCTGGCTGTGCTGGGCTGTGGCAGGAGCCCCAGTGACCGTGTCACTGCTGTGTGTCCTGTCCCTGCAGCAGAGCAGTGTCACGACAGCAGCGCTGTGGTTTGACACCGTCCGTGTACTTCTGCTCCCGCCAGAGAGGGACGTCCCGTTTGCCTTAACTGTCAGCGGTTTGTCTGAATTTCCCTTCACATATTTTTTGTGGTTATCAAATGTAGGCTGCCTTGGGGCTGCCGTAGGCTGCACTGTGTGTCGCCTGTAATTTGCTGTCTGGACAGGAGTAGCTGTGTTGGCAAGCCTGTCCCTGCGTGCAGTCCATTGGTGTGTGACACAAGGACAGAGCTGGCTTGAGGCTGCCTGTGCTGGGGGATGGATGGAGTGTCTGCCCGTCCCCACTGATGATCACTGTATTCCATTCAGGAAGATTTAAAGCATCATTGAAAGGGCACATGTCACGAAGGGCATCCAACCCTCAGCCTTGCTGTGATGTGGTTGGTGGGTCCTTAGCTCAGGTTGTACCCAAGCTTAGCTACTTTCACCTGTGAAGTTATTTAGAAATTCAGAGCTCCCAGGCTGATGAGGGAAGTAGGGAATAGTTGGGATCACACCAGGTATTTTAGGATGGCCTCCTGGTATCATCCTTTTGTGTGGTGCATCTCACTCCAGCACTGGTTCGCCAGGGAGGTCTTGTGTCTGCCTTGTGGTTCTGGGTCCTTACACAAAGGTCACTGAGATTTCTCCATTTCACTCCTTCTATGTTGAGGGCTGGGTTTGTTTCAGATAATTGCTCTTGTAAATTATTCACTCCAGTGTTACACAGCAGTGCTGTGATCAAAGATTAAATCGTGCCTTTGCACAGGCTTGCAGTGTCATCTCTTTCTTTCCCTGATGAAGTCTTGATTCATCTCTAGTGGACTTACATGCTGACCAAAATAACATTATATTCACCAGTTCAAATAACACTGATGGACATCTCTGTCTTTGAAATATTCTGGATATGTAATTCGAGTCAATTTTATTAAGACTGCAGATCTCTTCTGTTATGATCATGGTGAGGTTTCTGGCTGTCTGCATCATTTCACTTTCAAGTGAGTATCAGTACCAGTCTCATACGGTTTTAATGCACCTGCATGTTATGCTTGTCTTGTACTTCACCAGAATAACACGTTCAAGTGCTGGAATTTAAAAGGTCTTGTCTATTGCTAAAAGTTTACAAACTGTACTTGAGTGACAATTCTGGAAAAAAAATAAACCAAAAAACCAAACCAAACAAAACTAAGCCAAAACAAACAAAAAAAGCCCCTAAAACCACCCAAAAACCCCAAACCAAAATAAAACCCCAAAACCAACCCCCCTGAAAGAATTCACTTCTTGATTTGTGAGCAGTTAAAAAAAATAATTACAGGAGCTGGCATTCCAGGTTTATCTGCTGTTGGGGGGTGTGCTTTAATGTATTCTCTTGAGGCATGCTCTGTCTCTAATTTGTAAAAATAGGATCCTGGTATGACTTGTTCTGTATCTTAGTATTCCTTAGTCTTCTGTTGTCTGACCTCACTATTTTCATACACTGTTTTTGTTTTCTTTACTCTTTAATCCACCTGAGATGCAGCTGAGGCTGTGCTTGTGCTGCTGGGTCTCAAAGACCCGACCTGCTGGACACAGTTTTGCCCAGGCTGTGGATTTGGGCAGGGCAGCAGAGCACAGAGAGGTGGGATGTGCTGCCTTGTTCTGTGGTGAATGAAACCAACCTCATTTCCTAGGAATGAGAAGGGCAAGTTATCTTTTTTGGTTGGGAGTTAACTGTGAATCTTCAGTTGTTTTGGAATGTGGGGGCTCTGACTTGGCTAAATTTTTGTGCTGCCTTTGGCTGGGTGGCTGCATGTTGAAGTTTGTTAGTAAAGAGGATGGGACCAGAAGTCTTGGGAACTGTGTGGTCTTTTAAGATGCAAAAATAAACAAAGCTGAGAAGCTCTACCCTACTTAAAACAGGCTGACCTAAATTTTCAGCAATTCTAGCAGAGAGGCAGGCTCTGGGTAGGGATAAAGCTTACTGATGCCTGGCTTCCCTGTCCTTCCATTGTTTGACATGGTTGACAGGCCACCTTTGGCAAATCAGCACTGGTGTCTGAGGTCATTCACTTCTCCCTTCCCCGAGCTGCACAACCCAGCTGTGGATTTGCCTTGTGCTCATGTGGACAGTCCCCTTGTTATGCAAGTCAACAGTTCAGCATCTTCTGGGAAGTCACAGCATGAATCTGTTCTCAAATTGCTTTTGTTGGAGAGTGTTGACAACATGTTAGATGTCCTCTGGCTTGTCCCTACAGAGCTTGCTTTTGAGAGTAGGTGTCTGGGAAGTCCATTGATGCTCTTTGTCTGTAGATTAATGTTCTTGCTATCAGTTGCAGTTCTCTACTACTGAATTATTAATTCTGCAGTGAGAGTTTTTTTATTCTTAGTGTTCATTGACTTTCATGCTTGATTTATTCTTCTAAGCAGTTTGAAACTGGAGCATGGGAATGTTGACTGGTATCAACAGATCACATGTGTGACCTCAGAGGTGGCTAAATAAACTTTTTAAATTGGGAAAATGACATCTGTCTTTCAAAGTACTCACAGTTTCCCAGGTGAAAGGTTGCTTGTGAACATGTATTACCCTCAGAGGCACATTGCTTGTTGTTCAGGAAAACTGGGATGTTCAGGCAGCCAGTGGAGTGGTTATGTGTGCTCCAGAGACAGTCCTGTGGGTAGCGTGATGGGAGAAGGACGGAAAAGTGGGTTTGCAGATTCTCTTGCTAATGTGACTTTGTAGCTGAATGCTTTCCTGGCAGAGAGCCTGCCTTTGATTGGAAAGCATTCCCCTTGGTGTTCTTGTAGGTACTGATGGTCTGCCATATTTTGTTCTGTGTTTGTGTGTGCTTTTTCCTGCAGGGAGATAAGAGGAGGGGAATCGTGTATCCTTTCAGCAGCCTTCTGTTAAACTTGGAATACCACAGTTCAAGCACTTGAACAGATGGATAATGGAGACTGGGGATATATGGTGAGTGCAAGTGTGCTCTGTGTGCTACAACTGGGCTTCCAAGGTCTTGCAGCAAGAATCCTTCCAGATCTGCCTTCTGTAGATCCAGAACTTCAGTCATGAGAGAGGGAAAACTATGCCTGTTAAAACAGCTTTACAACAGCTTACTCACCTTCCCTGGAGTGCTGCACCTCCTGTGCAGTTTGTGGGGAGTGCCCAGGTTCACGTTTCCTAGGGACAGTCAGCCAGGACTGAAATGATGCCTTGAGCTCACTGTTAAAATTTTTTAACGCATAGGCCAAAAATAGTGCTTTCTGCTCATTTTAAGGACTTTATAATTTTATTTATTGAGAGAAGTATTTTTCCTTGTAAACCTTGTCTCAAACTAGACAAGCACATCTTATTTTTCTCTCCTTCCCATTCTGCTGCCATGCATATGTCTCTTTTCTCTGTCTGGCTGCAGTCCTGGTTGTTAGAGTTGGTGGCCAGATGGGATTTATGTTCCTTTCTCTCTTGCTTCCTCATGTGCTATCTGGAATCTGATGCAGGCTGGTTTGTGCTCTGCCCCCCACTTCTATGCAGCACGCTAATTTGTTAATAAATATTTCTTTTTAGAGTTAAAAGCTGAAAGTTCTTTTTTTCCCTTGCCTGTTTTAATGAAGCCTCTGAGCCAAAGCATGGATTATTTTAATTGTGAGCTCTTGGTCCTATGTTTAAATCTGCATTGTCTTCCTCTTTTGAGGGATAAAAAGAGGCTTAACATTTGTTTGGCTGATTTTTTTCTTTCCTTCTTTTTTTGGTTTTGGTTTTGTTCTAGAAGGAGAGACAGATTGTGAAAGTAAGGAACATTGTTGGGCCTCATTCTGACTAACTTGTTCTTCAGGAAATTTCTCTGTTCTCATTTCCCCATCTGTAGAATAGGAAAAAACTTGCTGCCCAAATGCAAAACTTGCTCCTGTGACAGTAGCTCAGTTGTTACGATTTCTAAAGCATTCTGGAAATGTGTGTTCTGCATGCTAAGTATCATCCTGTCTGCTTGCCAGTTGTGCCTTGTTGCTAGGTGGCTTGGATTTGTTCGGGTTTGAACAGCCCTTAGAGGCGTTGAACGGGAGAAGTGTGATTCCCTCCAGTTTTCCAGCAGTATTTGCCGTGTGTGTCAGTGAGGTGATCGAATCTTCTTGTCGGGGCTTGATAAACTCTGCAATTTCTCTCTTTCTAGATGACTGATCCAGTCACGCTAAATGTGGGTGGACACATGTATACGACCTCCCTTACAACTCTAACGAGATATCCTGACTCAATGCTCGGGGCCATGTTCAGGGGAGACTTCCCCACTGCCAGGGACTCTCAGGGCAATTACTTTATTGACAGAGATGGACCACTTTTCCGTTATGTTCTTAACTTTTTAAGGACCTCAGAGCTCACTTTGCCACTGGACTTCAAGGAGTTTGACCTGCTCCGGAAGGAAGCGGACTTCTATCAGATTGAGCCCTTAATTCAGTGTCTTAATGACCCCAAGCCGCTGTATCCCGTGGATACCTTTGAGGAGGTGGTGGAGCTGTCCAGCACTCGGAAGCTTTCCAAGTACTCCAACCCGGTGGCTGTGATCATCACGCAGCTCACCATCACGACAAAAGTTCATGCACTACTGGAAGGCATTTCAAACCACTTCACCAAGTGGAATAAGCACATGATGGACACCAGGGACTGCCAGGTGTCCTTCACCTTTGGGCCATGCGATTACCACCAGGAAGTGTCGCTCCGAGTCCATCTCATGGAGTACATCACAAAGCAAGGCTTCACGATCAGGAACACCAGAGTCCATCACATGAGCGAGCGTGCCAATGAAAACACAGTGGAGCACAACTGGACTTTCTGTAGACTGGCACGGAAAACAGATGACTGATTCTGACTCCACAGGAGCCACTTCAGTGATTGGCAATTTAATTGGACAGTGAACACAAGAGAGTCTGGATTTTGACTAAAGCAACAATATGGGCTTTTTTTATACGACTATTTATTGTTTATCAGTGAGGACTGGAGGAGTTTCATTCTCTAGCAGCTCTGTTCTTTTGTCCAGTTCAGAAAAAAAAACCGTGCATGTGCCTGTTCAGTCAAGACACCTTTTTGTTTGAAAGAGGGAGTCCGAAGAATCAGTACAATAGGGTATTTTGTGTCATTAACACAATTCTCTGACTCGACTCAAAGTGCTAAAATTACCTCTTGTTTAAATGGTTTCTAATCCATCTAATGCTATGACACTGGGAGCAAGAAACAAAAAAGATTTTAAAATGCAGTTGGGGAGAAGCTGCTATTGTGTAGACTAATTTAGTTTCTAAATCAATAAACAGTATTGTAATATTCTAGGAAAACAAAACCCACCCTTTAAAAGTACTTGATAAGTACAGTTTCTTACAGTTATGACAACTGTTTCTTTCTATGCATATAAATCAAGCAACCAAATATTATCTGTAGCCATGGAAATATGATTACAAATATTTATATTGGATTCTAAATGCAAAATGTCCCTGTGGTAGAATTCATATTTTTAATGCCTGGTGCAATATTATTCCCAAGTGTAATGCCTGCCAGAAGAAGCTAATAAAAATGTGAAATATGGAATACTGTTTTGTATTTTTCTTTTTTGTCTTTTAGACCTCTCATATTTAAAAAAACCAAACACAACCAACCAAAAAACATCCCATCCAAATCCTGTTTTTTTGTGCTGCAGAGTAGTTCAGGTGTTTTGGTAGGGCCCTGGTTTCTTCCATTAATGATGTAATTTGTTAATTTTTATGTTAATCAGTTGATCCAAATGTCTTCATTACAGACAAAGCTTGCGTTCTGAAAACCCCTGTAGATTGGTAGAAAGATGGCAAATATTTGTACTGGCTAAAGGGGTAGGGATGGAAGGAACGCAGTGCCTAAATACTTGTAGCTGCTAATAGAGTTGCCCGGTTTGTCAGCACTTTTATGTAGTGACTTTATATATATAATTTTAACCCCAGAATGCTTTTTCTGGTGATGTTCAAGTCAAGGCGCTCAAGTTCTGAGGCTTTACTCAATTTCATAGACAGTTTGACTTATCCTGGTCCTTTTGTCATAGTTATTAATAGAATTTCTGGTTATGCTCTAACTTGATTGCCACTGGGAATAAGGGAGTTGGTATCTGTTTTGTGGAGTGGATCCTGTTCTCCCATGAAGTTCTTGTCCCAGGTCGGTGGGAGATTTCCATCCCACATCTGGCTCTAAAGGCCTGTCTTGGGGGGTATTTCTCTGTCATATTTTGTCTCTTCCTGTTCATACATTGCAGGTTTTTGACTTATGTAATAAGAGGCAGCAGCGAGAGCTTTATTCTTGCTATCAAGGAGGGAAGAGAAGCAGAACTGATGAAGCTCAGGAAAAGTTGTTTCTTTCTTGCAACACGTGGTAAGAAATATCCATGTTAACTGGCATTGAATTATAATCACAAGATGTTCTTTTCAACACTTCATTTACTAGCAAATTAATGACTGGCCTGGATCAGCCTGCCCTTTCCATAATTATGAAGTATAATAATTAGAGAAGCAGTATTCCAAATAATACACTTTATTGGAGCTCAAGATTTATAGAAAGACACTATGAGCAGCTCTATTAATGGGAAGGTAGATTCTGCAGTCTGGAGCTGGCATCAGCTTTGTTTGCATCTTCATTAGGCAGGAATATTCCAGTACTTAGCAAATCAAGAGCTATTTTAATTGCCAAAACAAATGTACTTTCTAATATACTTTCTGATTGAAGAGAACAACTTGTTCCTAAAAAAGGATCATAATTTCACCATGGATTTTTAAGTTGGTTGTTTTGGGTTTTTTGAAGGCACTGTATAGTTACAACACACTGAGAAAGGGTTCAGAGTGTGGTGGTGTTTTTTTTTTTCCCTCAATCATCATATAGTGGGTTTAGAAAAAGAATAAGAAAGCCAGATGAGAGAGTTTTGATGCTGTCAAGACACTTCAGGAGAGAAAACAGTGAGCCGTGGACAATTCCTGACAAGTCTCACAGCAGCGGGTACCACTCAGAGCTGTTGGCATCTGTCTAATTGCAAATGGCTGGCTGAGAATCTTTCATACTTGTTGTAACTGCAAGTAAGCAACTGATTATTAATTCTGATTAGTCATTACTGATACTTCATAAATGTACTGCTGCACAAAGAACAGAAGGAAATGTGTGCCCTTCACTTGGAACATGGTCTTCATAATTTTGATAGTGTGTTGTGCAGAAGTGGCTTCAAATACCTCTCGTAGGCTGGGCTCATCTGTTCGGAAAGAGAATGTGGAAGGGAATTAATGGCAATTAAGAAGGGAAAGGTTATAATTTTTTTTCTTAAGAACAATCTCTGAAATACGGAAAGCTACACTACTAAAAAAAAAACAAACAACCAACAAACCACGAGCTACTTAAACTATGTGCAAGATCTTTTTCCCTATAATATGTGCTGTCCTTCATAACCAGCACACCACACTCATCCCAAAGGGGACAGCATACTATTTAACTTCAGAAAATATGCTTGGACTTGAATGTTTGCTGAAGGCAAATTTTGTGTTCAGCTGTAGAATTTCAAAGGGATACTGATTACCACAGTAAAAATCTCACTCAAGGCTAAATGAGTTTTCAAACAGAGCAGTACATTATTTACATTACACAGAATTTTACATTACTCCACAGTATGAATGAATTGGGAAAGCAAAGTGCTAAAGACCATGAAGGATCAAATTGCCTTGTTTAACACTTACACTCTTTCTGGTTAAACATATTATTAAAACCCCCAAGTTTTGCAGTAAAAGTATCAGTGTATAGAAAATACCCTGCATTTTGTGCTGTTCCATTATATGTAAATAGACTTTTATTTTAGCTTATTCTGTACAGTGTGATACACACAGGAACTCAAAGCTCTTGTCTCTTATCTGTATTGATTTTGCTAGAAGAAAAGCAGTTTCTGCCCTGGCTGCTGTGGAAGTTGCCCAGCTGTAATGCATCCCTACCTGGTTGGTGGGTGACTTCTGAGCCCACTCATAGAGCCGCTGGTAAGCGTGCCCGTCGTAGCTGCCGAGCGCCGAGTTCAGGCTCTTGTCTGTGAAGTCAAAAGCGTCCACCAGTGGAACAGCATCCTTCCTGCAGAGCACAGGAGGGACATTCCTGTTACTGAGAGGGCCCTGCTTTGCACGATGGGAAAATAAATCAAGGATAAACTTGGAAGTTGGTTGCCCAGGTTTCTCCTGGACAGCTTGTGCCAGTTGTCCTCCTTGTCTTTACTGGGGGGAAAATCCTGCTTGTTCTGATTCCTTAGAGGCATCTCTAGGTGATGCTGCCTTGGCAGGGAGATTGTACTAGATGATCTCCAGAGGTCCCTTTCAACCCTAACAATTTTGTGATTCTGCCATGTTGTACTAATGCCCTGAGTTGTCTGCACTGCTGAGTGGATGTTTGCAGAGTCTTGTAATCACCTGGGCTCCGTCCCTAATTCAGGACTCAATCTCATGTCAGATTTTTTCTCAGTAGCCTCTGCCAGTTCGTTCTTTTGATTTTTGTCTTTGTTTCATTTTTCTTATGCTGCATGTGTTTGTCTTGTAAAATGGATTAAGTTTCCTGCTAGATTGATGTGAAGTTGCTTTGCTGATCTCCAACCTTCATCTACCTTTCAGTATTTCTGTTATCTCATCACAAGGTGTTGTTCATGTCTGTAAGAGCAAAACAAAAACAACCTTGGCCCATCCAAGGGCCCATCTAGCCCAGGAGCCAGTCTGACAGTGTGGAGAGCTGGAGCATAGGCACCATCTCCTAAGCAGAAGATGATTTCTTTTTCCTCATGCTCCCATCATCCTGGGTGTAGGAAGTTGTGCTGGCTGTACCTCACACTGAGGGACCAGGATGTGAAGTGGTTTGCTCAAATGTCGACATTTGCATCTTCCAGTTCTTTTTGTGGAAGAGCTGTCTGAGGGTTTGGGAAAGGCTGGATTTTTGCTACAAACTGACCAGGAGGTGGTTGTATCCTTTCTACTAACTGTTAATTTGTAAATACTCCATTCTTGAATCCTGTTAACAAGGCATGGACTTACACAGAAATTGCAATGAATGCCAAAGACAACATGTTAGGCTTTTGAAAATGTTATGTTAAACTTATCACTTAATTCAGATTGTGCTATGAGTTCTGGAAACCCTCGCTGTTTGGCTCAGCCCTGTTCAGCCTTTGCTTATAGTGTGTTCTTGTTTCTCTCCAGATGGCTTAGGTAGAATTTTATATACAGTGGCAACTCCTCTGCACTGTAAGTTAATATGTTCTAAACAAACAGCACTGAGTAGTGAAAGCTGAACCCTTTGTCAAAAAGCCTCTGTGAGTGTTGTGGTGAGTGAAAACCTTAACTCGGAATTCAGAGAGTTGGTGATATGTGGTGTCAAGCAGATGCATCTGAAGTAGCTGTAGGCAGGATTGTTTGGGTACCAGTTGCAGCTCAGCCATGGCAACAGAGTAGGCTGTATTAGCTGTGCCTTAAGCAGATTTTGCAGTATGTGATGGGTTGCTGTGGCTGCCTCCTGCCAGTGTGCTCTGACTACGTATTTTCCTGCTTTTACTCTACTGCAGATGGAAGAAAATGTTTGTGACTTCTTCACTTACAATTTAAGATTTCAAGTTAAAGAATTTTATAGATTGCAGAGGAGCTGGACACTTGTGTCTGGTTTGCCATGAATACAAGCTCTGAGTAGATGTTTCAATCAATTTCTAGTGCTGCCAGGCAATGAAAATAAAAACTGAATGAGGTGAATTGACTGTGGAGATGTTGCCATAGGTACAGCAGCACCCTTTTATATCTATCACAGGGATAAACTAGATAGCTGTGTGTGTCCTGCCAAGGCAGCTCACCGAATGACAGCCAGGAGGTCCAGGTAGGATGCTGTGACCATGTCCATTTGAGCTGCAGATGTGTATCCATCATGCAAGAAGGCTCCTGTATTTGAGAAGATCCCATGTAGTGCAAAGAGGTCACAGAGATGTTTCATAATCTTCTGGATGCCAGCCTTGGTCTCGAGTTTTTCCACAGTTTCTACAAAGTTTTTCACTGCAATGTAGTGGCAATGAGCCTGGAAAACAAATGCAATCAACAGTGAATGCACCTCAAACACTTTAGGAGGCCAAGTGACTCAAATGTTCTTGCAAAGAATATAAAACCTTTTCATTTCCCTGGCACTGCTCCAGTCTGTATCCTTTGTTTGCTGAGTGACCAGGCCTTTTTGCATTCATGGCTTACAGCAACAGCAGAAGATAGAATGTGTAAACAGTCAACACTGTGGTATTTGTAAACTCCAGAAAACTGCTTCAGCAATCACAGTAGTACTTACTCTAAATAGTTCTGATGACTATCCCAAGGAGTTTATGTGAAGGAAACACATTGGAATGTGCTTGTGTTGTAAGTGAATGTTGGTTGTACATCAACAGGAGAAAACTTTTGTTGAAGACCTTGGGCTTATGGCACTTTGGGATCACTGTCTACGAGGCTTCAGCTCTGGAAACACAATTGTCACAGAAGAACTATCAAACTTACCTCCCACTGTTGTGGTTTTAAGTAAACTGGTAATTTCTGGGTCAGACACCAGTAGAATGTCTGACCCAGAAATGACAGAAGTATTAGCTGAGGTGCAGAACAGATGCATTAGGCTGACCCCATCTGTCTGTGGGGTGACTCTTGCTATGTTGACACTGCTGTGGGTGGTTGGTGGTGCTGGGATCTGTGTGGGTTCACTCCCTCACTGCACAGTTCCCCTCCAGCTGTAGGTGTAAGCATGGCACACCTGCACTGCAGCTTTTCCTGCTGCCATGGTGAAGCAGCAGAGCTGGAGGCCAGTGTGGACTGCAGAACCTGAGTGGCCACTCAAGCAAATAACCTGTATGGAGTCTGCCCAGTGTTTGAGCCACTCAGCTGAAGAGCTGGCAGGTTCATGGCAGGTTCTTGCCATGGCAGATGTGTGGGTGAATCTCCAGGGAAGGTATGGAATAAGAAGTAAATACAGAATTGCCCCAAGAAGGCAGCAGGATATAAAAATTTCAAAGTTATGGGGCGAACTCAAGGGGTTTGGGTGATGTTTCCTGTCCCTGACATATTTAAGAAACTTTGGGGGCCCCGATCCCATTTTCTGAAGAGTTTAGCAGCAGCACTGATGATACCACAGCCAGCCTTCTGCATATGTTAGGCTCTTCAGAAATAGTTAATCATGTTAAAGAAAGTCATGGATCTGTTTCAAAAGGAAGGGAAGGGAAGCCTTCATAACTGTAGAGGAATTGCACTTAATTGCATATTAAAAGAGAATTTTGGTTTTTGGAGATACAGAACTATCAACAGATTTAATTTTCATTACTATTTAGGGCTTCACTCCCCTCTTGTTTTCTTTTCTGCTTAATTCTGTACTAATTCACCCTTGTTTTAGGGAACAAATGCTGCTGTCCCAATGCTATTTCAGCTGAAAGCATCTCTTACTAATTTGATTTATCTTTCAGCAGTAGTTAACACTGCACTTATCACTGGTTTTCACTCTTTTCCCTGCAGTTATCTTTCCAGCAGATGGAAGAAATACCAGGCATGTTTCACCCTTTCCTGTGACTCCACCAGCTTTCAGTGGAGTGGCTTTAGAAAGACTCCTCTGGGAGCCAGAAATGCTGGATTCTTATAAAAAGATGAGTGATGGCTGGAGATGGTGGGGTTTTGTTGCAGGATATGGGAGGTCTGATTCTACCAGTAGTGGCAGCATAACTGTGAATGTATTTTTTCTCCCTTTCATTTCTTCTAGTCTTTTTCTACCTGGCCTATACAGACAGCAAATTTTTCAGATCAGGAATTGCTTCTTACTACAACTTTTCCACCATGCTGACCACAGTGACAGTCTTTGTGGTGTCTCTTAGTTGCCAACAGGAAATAATAAACAGCACTGAGGCTTTAAGCTAATCATGGCATTTCTAGTGCATATTGTTTCATAAAGACAAACATCAGATAAGCAGATAAATTTGCCAACCTTCGCAGCCTGCACCAGCTGCACTGTGCACTGGTTCCATGCATCATGCTTTTTGACTCCAGACTGAATCAAGTCCTGTAGTTTTGCTGCTGTGCTGCTTATGAGCCTGGAAAATTGAAAAAGCATAAAGCATATTGTTTGTGAATGCAGCATCCCACATGCATGAATTTGCACTTGGGAGTTATGTGTGACTGAATGGCAAACTGGCATTTCTGACATCTGGAGTTATCTACACTCAGTATGAGTGAACTTAGATTATGCAAAATCTAAGTATAAATTGTGAGAAGAACCCAGACCACCCTGATACTGAGGGATTTCTGCCTTCTCAGCTTCCAGGGTAGTTTACTGGGAGTTTGACTGAGCTTTTCTTGTGTTGTGTGTGTATAAGGAGAGTTTGCAAAACCATCAGTAATACTGGACTGCTGTTACATTATGTTTCTTCTTTTCTACACAGAGATTCAAATCCTGTTCCCACTGATGAAGCTTTTTGAAGAGTGGCTGTTTTTACACTGGTTTCAATGACAGCAGGGTTCTCTTTTTACCTGATTTTCAGAGGTGACACCTATAACTATGCCCATAACTATGTGCATAATTCTGAGACCACTCATGGTACATTTCATTTGTGTTGAGTTGCTGAATGTGTAGGTGAAAGGCTACAGACAGAATGAGAGGCTCTGTTCTTGCTGTGGTGTAAACTGAAAACAAACATCACTTTCTCAGGTATGTGAAATTTTAACATTCTAATAGAATTGCTCAGGGTCCAATAAAAATTTTATTGGATGGCAATTCAGTGATGTGGTCTGCGATTTACTTTAACAGTGCCACCAACTCTGTGAAATGTTGTTTGGTGGCACATGGCTTAAGAACTTCAGAGTGTGAAAACTTCATACTGAACATCTGACATGGCTGTTAATCCAGTGTAGCCTTCCTTTTCTTTTTCAGCAACAGATGGTGCCAATCCTAGTTTAACTTACGTTATTTTACCTCCCTTTAAGGCAAAGAAGAAGCTGAGCCCTCAATAAATTTCTGATGTCAAAGAGAGAAATCCTGTTTCCCATGCTCTGTACTGACCTGACTGCCACGTGTTGATAGGCCTCAGTGTAAATATCTGGACTGAGAAAATCCAACTTGTTCTTGGCTGGACACTTGCTGTGTTTCACTGCAGCCAGGTAAGTGACAGATGGTGGCACAGGCTGGCCAGCACTGGCTGCCATGAAGCACTTAATCAGGAACCTGGGAAGAGAGTAACACAGCAGAATATGGTGGTGATTTCCTCACAGCAAACAGCCATGCAAAAAGTAAAGTGGGCTCAGGTGAGGAGCAGCAAGGTGTGACCCATCCCATCAGTGGCCCAGAATGGACTTGAACAAGTAATGACCTTTTGTTTTGTATGTTACTCACAATAACCTGATCTGTGATGGGTCTCAGGGGTTGCCTGTCTGCCTTGTTTAATACTACAGCAATCCATAATGATAATTTTTTCAGCAGAAACTTGCTGTTGCTATTAGCAGTCTCAGCAGTGTGGTGATTAGATACATTATCAACTTTGCAACCTGAGTCTCAGTGCTCTGGAGCTTTAATGGTGATTTGGTCTTACCCTCTGTGATCCTGAACATAAAGTCACATTATGTGAACACATGAGACCCTTGGAGTGAGTTTACAAGGAGCATTCCCCACTCCCTTAGTTTTGTTGTACCTCTGCTATGAGCTAGACTGCCCAGGTCTGGAATGAAAAGGGTACAGCATTTCTCTTGACCTTGCTGTTGGTCTTGCAAAAAGCAGTAATGAGTACAGAAATGTCTGCATGGCAGCACAGAGCTGTGTGGTGTCTCTGACCCTGGGAAGTGCCCTGCTTTTCTCCTTCTAGTAAAAACATACATTATTAAAAGTTCAAGCAGCTGTAGTTTCTTTATCCTGTATTTCATCTACTCCTGATAATCACCAGTCTGCATGTTTGGAGGAAAGTGATGTTCTTGGAGCATGACTCATCCACTTTCAGTATCCAACAACTTTGCTTCCTCTGAATCTCCTCACTTTACCAATATTGTGTTACATTGTACCATTGTAACATTGGTTGCTTAAAAAATTAACCACAGAACTTTCACAGCAATACCTTTGCTGTGCTACCAGGCAAAGAGGAAAAGGAAGTTATGCAGAACAGCACCTGCCTACATCCCCAAACCAAAAATAGAAGAGATAATCCAGTTCCCACACACTTCCATGCCTGTTAGACTGAAGACAAGAATAGTTTATGTCCTGAGCTGTATTTTTAGAAGGTGCTGTAAGAAAGGAGTAGCTGGTTTTACTGGTTTTGGAAAAGAAGTGGTAAAGGCTGAATAAATGAGAGGGCAGGCTTTTAGATGAACACATTTGAATTGTTACCTGGCAGTTTGCAAGAGCAAAATGGTGTTTTCCCCTTCATAAATACAAGAGGCAAGTATTTTGGTATACAAGGAGGGAAGTCCACTCAGGAGGGAGTAGCCATGGCCCCCACAGGCCCGGAGACAGATCTCCACTCCTGCAGTGGAGTGCTGAGTGATCACAGCTTTAAAACCTGAAGATAATGCATGGAGCTGTTAAAAAAAAAAAGAGTAAAAAGCAGAGTGTTACTGGTGGAATCCTCAGAATAAGTTCCTTTTTTTAATGTTGGGCAGTATCTGGGCATGAAATCCCTGTCAGGTCCCCCTTTGCATGGTGGTAGCACCCAGTTCCCTTTGGTGTCTGCCTGGGATGCTGTACATGCTCCTAGCTGGGCACACTGTGGTCAGTTTATGCATTTTAGGGTTTCTCTCAGCTAGTACTGGCTTTGGCCACCTTTGTTCAGAGTCATTTTATTTCAAGCAACCAATTGCATAATATTCTGTTCTGTCTAGAAAGTCACATTTTTGGTTTTGGGTCAGATGTATGTGCATGCGCATCGTGGATGAAGTTGTGTAATAACACTTTGTGCCACCAGCTACTTGGAACAGGGTTTTTAGCCAATGGACATGCTTTTCAAGGACTTTCCACTCTGCAATGGTTCCCAAAACAAAAAGTTTGGGGTGGTAGAGCGAATGCTGTTGCTGACTAGTTGTAGACCTGGGACACGTCATTTGAGCTCTTAGTGCTTCCTCTTTCTCCAGTTGTCTAGTGGTGAAAGGAATGCTTGTCCAGTTTGCTAAAATACTTTAACATGTAGAGAAGAGAAGTGCTGTATGAGCTAATCCTGCTGCAGCTCACCTCTGGCAGCATGTCAAAGTTCTTCCTCTGGATCTCTCTGTACCCCCTGTTGAATAGCTCCTGCAGGTAGTCATTGATAAAATGAAAGGCATAGGCTGCTGCCAGCTGGGGCAGCAGTTTCTCTTGCTGAGTCTGGTAGTCAAGGATTTTGGCTTCTTGTTCCCTGTTGGAAGACAGCTGATGAAGCAGGGAAAGTGTGGACACAGGCATAGCTACTGTTACTTTACCTGCTGCAGAATGAAAATGGCATTTTTCATTACCAAGAAGCAGTGTGTGAACAGGACTGAGCTGACAGTGGCAGCAAATCTGCCCAGCTTGCTGAGCTATTGGAGAAACAAACCCAAAAAAGCATAACAGTGTAGAAAAGTGTGGTCTGTCAGTACAGAGGGAAACAGGGACTGCAGGAGAGGAAGAGAATGAAGCCTTCAAGGAGAGCAAGTTGTTAGGTGTTCCAGGAAAGGCAGTGGCATTGCACCCTGATAAACTTTTGCTTTTTAAATGGAATCTTTGTGGCCCTGTGCATAGAAATGTTTCTCTGAAAATATTTGAGTCTGAATTATTTAAAGTTTTCTGAGCTTTTTTTGGATGTTCTTTATCACTTCTGCTGTGGTTGGTACATTTATGGCTCCAGTTGATTGAATTGGTTATTATAATAGTTCAGCTGCTATGCTCTTCTATTTGGTTTGTGTTTGAACCAAACCATCTTTTCACTAGGATCTCTCTGCTTTTGAAAGGAGATTTAAATGGAAATCTTTATAATCCATTCAAATTAACATATCTCTTTAAAAATAATGGGGATTCAACCCTGAATACAGTTCAGTGCCTAAAGTGTGGATATTGGATTTCTGCATGTTGAAAGGTATTTTAATGTTGCATCCACCAGTAGGACACTATGGAATAAGAATTCAGCAACTTGTCCACTTTGTCTGGATTCTGCTGAGTTATGGGATTACAGGGGAAGGCCAGTTATAAAAGAATAAGTTGCCTGTGAGTCACTGACCTATTCAAACTATGAAACTTATCTTGGAAAGAACTGTAAACATTCTCTTGTACTTTGACAGAAGCTCGTTAATGTAAATAATGGGGAAGCATGTTTGTCATGCCCCGTCTGGGCCAGGAAATCAGCTAGTGATGGTCTGAAAGATAAGATGAAGAGAAGAAATACAGACTGGCATGAGGGAAGAGAGTGTACAGTTCCCTTCCCACCGGGATGCATGGCATTACCCAGGCTTTAACTTGGACTGCCGGCGAACCACCGAGTATCGGATGGCGATGGTGCAAGCCTTCATTAGGGGCGTCAGAACCTCGTCCGAAATGAGCGAAATGCGCACTGTCGTCATTGTGAAATAATTAATCTTCTGTGACCCCTGTCTCACATAGGTGCCATCTGGTCGAACCTACAGTAGAGAGAGGCTGTCAGATGCTGCCTTATTCAGTACTACTGTGGTTGTGTAATTACTATGCACAGAATAAAATGGACATAAAAATCCTTCACTGAATGCAAACAAGGCTTTTATGTATGATGGATGAAAGACATCCATTTGAAGAGGCAAACTCTTACTGCTTCTGGCAGAGCTAAGTTCTGCCTGCCCCATGATCCCCAGCTTCTGAATGTGGAATTCCTGATGCTGACTTTCATTTAGGATTCAGGTACCTTCTGCCCTTGATAAAACCTCAGAGACTTGCTGACACTCAAAGGAAGATTTTTGTCCCAAATTTAGACAGGTCCCTGTTGTCTCTCTGGCTGTGGAATGAGAGTCTGACAGTGAGTTTGTGATGTGAGTCCACACATACCTCACAAAACTTGCTCAGCATGTTCTCCCTGGGGACACGCACGTTCTTCAGCAGGAGGTAGCCATTGTCAATGTGCTCAAAATTCATTTTGGGACCGATGTCTCCTGCAGTTACGCCTGCAGCAGGAGAAAACATAGCCTGCTTACTTCCACTTGGAACTTTTTGCTCCCCATTTTGTGTCAGGATGGGAACCTCAAAAGAAGGGCACGATCACCTCTGGTTCTTCCCCAGCATGGGTGATCTTGCCCAAGGGGTGAAACAGGCATTTGAATGCCTTGTAGTAATTTGTTTCCATGATCCATTGACAGATGGATCTGTGCTGGCTGGGGTCAGAACTGAGGTGTTAATGCAGAGGTGCTTAGAGCAGTCCCGGCTTCTGGTTATGACAAGGGCTTGGTTTGGATATGGCTGATGAGATGTTAAATTTCCCTTCAGATCAAAAGGTTGGGGTTAATGATAACTACACCTTGGCTATATCTCTTGGCTTGGTTTTGGCAATTATAACTCTTCCTGGGCCCAGTGTTTTAGACAACATTTAAGGGGAAAACAGGCAGAGCACCTGCATAAGTGCTGCAGTGTCTGGGCTCGTTTACCTGGGCAGAGTGAGTGGTCCTGAAGGCTGCGAATCTGCACAATGAAGGGATGGATGCCATAGCACTTCCCATGGACGTAGAGCTGAGCAAAGACCACTGTGTGGGTTGCTGATCTTCCCACTGTGAGAAGAAAAACAGCCCTGCTCCCTTAAGACAAGGTACAGCACAAACACAGTTAAGAGAGGTCAGTACTAATTATGTGTTGGGTCTTGCGTACGGGTGCGTGCTGGAAAGCTACATCAGCCTGCTCTTAGCTCTCAGAAGTTGCACCATCATTCTGCCTCTGCTGCTGCCCATGAGGCTTTGATTAACAGTTTTGTAACAGAATATGAGAAAAATTAAACAGTTTGAGCTAATGTAATGATGACTACGAGTGGGAAGTGCTGTGGCTGTTGCACTGAATCCAGTTATTTTCTGTGAAATACCTTCCTGAAGGGAGCCAAGAATTTCACACTTGAATCCTTTAGGCTGAGACTGTCTGATGATTCGAATCCTTTATGCTAATGACCTCCCTGCAGTTTTTGGATGTCTGAGTATTATTTACAAAGAAGAAAAGATTTATTCCTGCAGAGGCAAGAGCTTTCCTGAGGGAAGTTCTTCAGTGTGCAACCCAAGGGGTTTTTGTAGATGATGGTGGCTCCCTTGTGGCCTTTGAACTTGGACAACCCCCTTTCTCTTGCTTGTCCAAGTAGTATTTCTCATTGAAGTCTTCTGCTAGGACCTGGGCCCTCAAACATAGAGCTTAACCAGGTAAATGGAATAAGGAGGTAAAAATCAAAATATTTTGTGTGGTACTTACTGTCTCCAGGCCACCATTTCATGGCAGAGATCTTTGGTGTGTTCAGTATAAACTCCTGAGTTGCAGTATCAAAGACTGCTGTAGTTTCCAAACCCTGAAGATAAGTGCCTTTAAAAAAAGAAATAAAAAAAAAATTAATCTATGTATCTAACTGTGTATCTATCTCCTGGTATATCACAGGGATGGAGAGAGTGAAGGATCCCTGGAAGCTTGTGGGTATTATCAGGGTTTTGTTGTTTACCCTTCTGATGAGAACCATGAATGAGAACACAACCACCCCGTCCCAGTCAAGGATGGACAGTTTGGAATCAAATTCCCATTTTGCAGGCATGTGTCATACAGAAATGCTGTTTCCCCTGCAGCCTTACCGTGTCCCAGTTCAGTCTGTGCATAGCTTCCAATGAGCTTGTGCTGGGTGGCCAGAGGAATCCACTTGGCAATTTGTTTGTCAGAGCCCAGCACTGAAATACTTCTCATGAAGACACGGTGAAGGAGGAACGCGACATCTCCTGACAGTGCCCTGCAGGGAAGGCACAAGGGGTGTTTTTGAAGGGATGAAGTTCCAGGCACGTGATGAAAGAAGCAGTGGCACTCCAATGGTCACCAGACAGTACCACCTGCTGCCTTTTGATTTCTGCTTTGTCATACCTTACCCAGCACCCAGGATCAGCACAGCATTGCAGGAAAAGCGCCCTTCCAAGCTGCTTTTGTTTTTCGTTCATAACAGAGTTTGCTTATGTGTTGCTCTCTCATTATTTCACTTGATCTTGGAGGAATTATCTGTTCTGAGTAGCAGATGCTGAGCTAAAAGCCCAGCCCAGCTCCAAAAGCTCCTGCAGCTCTGTGAGCACTTTGTATTTTTATTTTACTTCATGGAATTTTTTTTTTCTTGATTATTTAAATCAGATTTTGAGGCTGAATTAAAAAGAAAAAACCAAAACAGCACCCTACTTGAAAAACCCCAAACCCTAGCAATTCACTGTGGGGCACAGTAGACTGAATTACACCTGTAGGTATCTGGGACCTGGATCTCCTAAACCCTCCCCATTCTCATTCTGGAGAAATACCATGGTAGGTTAGGTTTGTTGCTGTACTTTTTGCTGTTTGTTTGCTGCCTATTGCTGTCAGTGAACAATACTGGGGTTCATGGAGATTTGGCCTGAATTGAGAGATTATTTTCTTGTGGAAAAATTTAAATGTATCCAAGTAACCCATGGTTTGTTGCCTGGTCAGGTCCTTCACCATCACCATCTGCATACATCCTAAAAAGCACTATTCCAGAAGCTGTGTACGGGAACTTGATTTCCATAGCGCAAATGAGAAATTTATTTAAGCTTTTTTTGTGTGTGAGAAATAGTAAGAAAACACGAGGAATATAACTACATCCCTCTCTCTGGGATTCCTCAGAACCTGGTTGAATCACCTCACAGATACAGGTACATGTACAAGTAAGTGGCTGTGCTGTTCTCAGTAGCTGAGTGGCTGTTAGCACATTGCTTTATTGCAGTGCTCTAGAGAGCATCTCCTTTCACATAGATACCTTCTATTGTTAACAAATGACTCTGACCTTTCTTTTATACTGGCCCTGAGAGAGAATTAATCATGCTGAAACAGTGTGGGGGGGAAATATGAACAAAGAAGTTAAAGTGAAATTGCTTTGATTAACAGAAAATGACTTAATGAATCCTTGGCAGCCTGGCCAGAAATAACGTTCCTTTAGCTGCGATTTGAAAAGCTGGGTTTTAAAATGTGTGAGTGATTCACTGTGCCTGGCACTGGGAGCCAGGATTCTGTCATAAGAGCCTGGTGCTCACCTGGAGTTTCATCAGGCAAGAGCTGCCCTGCCAGACAGCTCTGCTCCTAATCCAGCAAATGAGACAACACAGGGCTGCCCCTGCTGCAGCCTTTGGCATCAGAGGGCCTGATAAAAGCACACCTGGGTGGAAGAAGGGGTGGGATTTTTTTTGTTCTGAGGGAGCAGTGAAGAGCTGCTTTTTAACGGGAATATAATGATCAGGTCCAAGAGCTCTTGATGGCACATTTCCCCCTTCATTAATTCCACTCGCTGTAGGTGGTGAAGAGTTCAGCATAAAAAATAATCATCTTTCATATGATGGGGACAACTTTTTAGCAGGGCCTGTTACCATAGGGCAAGGGGTAATGGTTTTAAACTAAAAGAAGGTAAATTCAGACTAGACATAATGAAGAACTCATTTTCAATGAGCATGGTGAAACAGTGGCCCAGGTTGCCCAGAGAGCTGGTGGATGCCCCCTCCCTGCAAACATTCCAGGTCAGGCTGAACAGGGCTCTGAGCAACCTGACCTAGTTGAAGATGTCCTTGCTTATTGCAGAAGGCTAGGCTATATGAACTTTAACTGTCCTTTCCAACCCAAACTGTGCTATGAATCTATGAATCGCCAAAAAGTGGCTCTGAGTGTCAGCAGTGCTGTGTAAGGGACATGCATTGCCCTTCTGAGTGACACTTCTGAACTTGCACCTACCTACTGAGTACATGACCTGACCAAGCAGTATGCCCTGGACAACTACCAGGAATTGATTTAGCAAAGGGGTAAAGGTGAGGCAAGCAATTGAAATGTGGAGCTCAACCCCACACAAAGTGTTAAGAAAACTTTTAAAGGAAAGGACTGTGAAAATATTTTATTCTCATTTACCTACAAATTAAGGTGAGTTTTTTCTTTTCCCCCTTTAATAATATGTTTTTTAGATACACAAAATGTAATCTTTGATTTACTTAGAAGTCAGTAATGTAACTGAAACAGCACCACTTCCAACTCCGGTTATACATTTAAAAATGTCTAAGGAGTGGTATGAGAGCTGCAGCCCAAGTAAGGAGGTTGTTGAAGTGGAAATACCATGTTATGCCTGTGAACTGTGATCTATCATGCTGTACCCATGTGCTGCTCTCTGAGAAGTTCCTGGTTGTGTACCACCATTTTCCCTTTTCCCAAGTGTGCTAAAGTAAAAACCTGCAGCACATTTATATCCAAACTTATTCTGTCAGCTGTTGGCTTTTCCCATCCTCTGCTAAAGCTGATTCTTGCTGGCATACAAAGCTTTTAACAAAAAATAAATTGTACATTAAAAAAAAAAAAAAATCACCTGTAAATGTACTTATATTCAGGTCCGTTCTCAGTCCATCCCATCTCATGCATTTTTTTCTGGAGATGAACAGCCTTCCTGACTGCTGCTTCATACCTCTCATTCTGGGTCTGGAAATACTGATTTTCTCTGCTAAATACAGGGTCAGATTCGATAGCTTCCACTGCAAAGCAACACAGAACAGTTGGTTCTCCTGGGGCTGGGCTGTGCCTCGAGCCACACTCAGGAAGAGCAGGCAGGACTGGACTCATGGATACTGATGCTGTGATTTTTAGGGTGCCTGCAGGCAGGTTTTGTTTTGCCAGTTCTGGCTCCCATGGCTGCCACATCTAACTCTGAAAAGCAGCAGGTTTGGGGAAGCAGGAGGGGCAATGAGTGGGCCTGAGAGAGGGATCTGTTCAGTGGAAATGGTGAGGCACCATCCCTGGTCAGGGTGGGAGCGGTGACTTCTGGCAGAAGATGCTAAGGATCCCTCTGCCTCCACTTGCTGTGAGGGCAGTAAGGGCTGTGGTCAGCTGCATTACCCAGATGGTGGCTATGGCTGGAGCCTGCTGTGGGTCCTGCTCAGGATGTTGCCAGCCCATAGCACTGTTGCAAAACAACTCAGACTCACTATTTCTGTGTCAGTCTGAACACTCCCCTTGTCCATTTTGCGTTAAAACCTTGAGTGTTCATGCAGGAAGTTATACTGAACTCCAGTGACACTGTGAAGAGGGTACAGCCAGTGGCTGTGCTGTTTTCCTTTGCTAAGTGTATAATATGCATGCAGTTACAGAGACAACAGAGAGGGTTTTTTCCCTCTGTTTCTTCTCAGCAACAGTCATTTTTTGGCACACCCATCAGGAGTGAGAGCAGCTCAGCCTGGTTGAGCCAACCCACACGAGAAATTCCCCACCTGGATGAGCCCAACGTGCCAAGGAGGGAAGCTGGCTGTGGTTCATATGTGATGTGCATTTCTGCACAGCAGCACTAGCCCCTGCTTGCATTTCCCTTGCACACGGATGCTCGACCCTCAGTTATTGTATTCCAGTTTAACCAGTCTTGCCAGAGACAGGGGATGGGAGCAGGGAGGAGGAAAAGCTTCAGACAGCAGGAGTGGCTGCGGAGGAGTCATATTGATTTACATGAAGAGAAGACTCCAGCTCCACACTCCCACTTTTTAAAGAGATGGGGGATAAGCAAATGCCCAGGAGCACAAACCCCACTGTGCTGCACAGGAGGAACAAAGCAGCAGGACACAGGCATGGCCTGTGCCAGCCCCTGCCAGGGCCTCGTAAGGGTCACTCACCCACTGCCCTCCGTATCTGTGTCTGCTCTGTGCCGCCATCCAGCAGGGCCGTGAGCTTCTCCACGCTGAAGGAGGCTGTTTGCCTCTCGCTGGCCAGGTCGGGGTTCACGCTGCCGAGCCCTGAGCCCTGTGAGTACTTGCTGGTCTCCAGCAGAGCCATCCTGGATGCTGTGCTGCTCTGCCAAGGGACGGGGCTCCTCTGGCACTGGCACCTGTCAGTGGGTGCCTGATGGAGGTGTTGGCACAGCGAGGAGTGGTTTTGGTAGGTTGGCCAAGATGTTGTACCTGCACAAGGGTTGCATGAATATTTGGGCTCTATCCTGTCCTCATTGCAACGGACAGAGGAGATTTATGGCACTTTAAAGAACAAAAATTGCCGGTTTTATGACATATTTTAAAACAAAAAATACTTTTCTTTTCCCAGTCTGTCCCCAGTATTCTATGAGAAGTTCACGCTGGAATATCCCACAACTACGTGTTAATGTTTAAGGCAGTTTCTGGCCCAAGGTTCACAGGCACTGGTGGCTCTGCCTGTGCTGCCTCTGTCCTTGGGGCTCAGCTTTACTTTAACCCCTAGCCCCATGTTAGTGAGATTTGTCGCAGGACACTAGTAAAACAAAAGCTGTGGTGAGTAGAAAATAAATCAGACTTTTCCCCTGAAGAGGCTGCTGCCTTTCCAAACATCAGATTTCTTTAAAAAAATACAAACTCTGGAAACCACTGCAAATGTGTTATTAATTCCTGCTTTCTCTGATATTCAGGCCTTTAATCCAAGGTGCCTTGCTGGAGAGAGAAAAGCCCCCGGACAGCGCGGCGGGCACACAAGGTTGGCGTAACCCGGAGCTGCCCTTGAGCCGTCAGGGGGAGCGCGGGGCTGGGCGCCGGGGACGCCTCGGCCTCAGCTTCCTCTTCCGTGAGGCTGCGTGTGGAAAATGCGATTCCTTTCTCTCCGTACAAACGCAGTCCCCCCATGTACCTCGTCTTAGGCGTCCTCCGTGGAGCAGTCCGGCTGCTGCCTCCCTGCCTGGCCGCGGCTCCCGAGCCCTGTGCGGGGACCTTGTCCCCGGGGCCGGCGCCGCGGGCCGCGGCTGTTCCTGCGAGCGCTGACCTCTGCAGGCGGGAAAACCCCACAGCCCCCAGCGCTCTGAGGGCTCTGCGCTCACATACAGGGCTGTTCCTGACCCGGCTAAAGGCAGCCGGCGCGCCGCAGATTGCACTTCCAGCTCCGTCATGAAAGTGACACCCTGCCCTTTTCCTGGTGTTTTTAATTCTGGTTGATTGTTTTCGTAGCCTGCTCCGGGTGGAGAGCAGCACCCTTGGGGCTGGCGCTGCTCCTTGCCTGGGTGTTTGGCGTGCTCAGGGTTTTCCCAGCTCTGTCGTGGCACTGCCCTCAGCCATTCCCGCAGTTTGGGGTGCAGGTCTGGAATGCGGGGCTGTGCCGGGGGGCGGAGGGACCCTGACACGGGGGATGTGCTGCCCTCACCTCCGGCGGTCCCGAATCTGGTCCCTGCTGGTGCCCGGTGGGCAGGAGATGGGAGCTCACACCCCGCTCACCCTGGTCATCATCACAGCAGGATGGGCCTGCCGGGAGAGGAATCCAGCAGAGAATCCCCCCTGCCCAGAGCTCATCGATGGGTCTGTGCTGCCGCTGCAGACCCATGCTGCAAACTGCTTTGTCAGGGAATGAGGTGGAACGCTTGGGGCTCGCGTTACCGAAGGCTTGCTTTAACACGGGAAGTTAAGCAACGGTTGGGAAATCGGATGTAGTTTTGGGTAACGATAATCCTAAGTCTGGAGCTGAGCTTGTTGAACTAAGCCCAGCAGCCACGGGGAACAGCAGTCAATGAGAGCAGCCAACTGCAATGCAGTGAGTGGCTCCCGGGCAGTGGAAGGTGTGCTGAGGATCGCTCTGGCAGATTAAAGATGCCATGTGGCTCCATCACCTTCCCAGAGGGACAGGGTGTCCTATGGATGTGCCGTTGTCTGGTCTGTACTGCACAGCATCACATCCCACAGTGACTCGGGGGTCACGAGTGGCTGGGAGGCAGTACCTCCTTCTGAAGTGCTCTGTGGGATTTTTCCGTTTGTTCTTACATTTCCTTCTGCTGCAGTCAGAAGTGCTTGGCCTCGTGCTTCTTTAGTGCTGTTTGCAATTCAGTGAGTGGGTCTGGCTCTCCTGAAGGGAGAGTGAGGGATGACAGATTAGAAAAAGCCTGTCCCTGAATCTCTTTGCAACCTGATGTTCATGCAGGTTTATATTTGGGCAGGCTCAGGTAGTAGGACGTGCCAGAGTAGGTCATTGCCAGTCTGGGTTGGTGAGGTCTGAGCTGGAGAGCCACTGGAGCTGCACAGTCAGCTCGACTGCAAGTGCCTGTGGATGCCCAGAGATCTCATGGGCTGTGATGAGAACCAACAAAACCCACAAGAGCACCTGGTCATGGTGTGTTGGAACACACCCTCATTATTATGTTGCTGATAACTTTGGATTTTTGTCCATTTTCATTAGGCTGGATCTCACCAGTATCGTGGCCAATTCAAGATTTCATAAAATGCTTCATCAACTCAAACCTTTTCAGTCTGTGGCAGTTTTAGATCATTTTGGGAAATGATCTAAGTATGGAGAAATACCTAGGATAGGCAGAGATGAATTCCTGAGAAGGGGTGTTCAGCCAGGGCTAGTCTGAGGATACCACTGGCTTGAGGAAGATAACCAGAACTTGCCAATTCTGAGGCAGTCATGAGAAGTAAATCAGGCAGTAAAATGTAAGTGTTCCTTGACAGGAAATTTCCCTGCAGCAAATTATCTAGGAGCACTTCAGGGGTGAGTGCATAGGAGAAGAGATCTCAGCATGACCTGGATAAAAAGCAAAGCTGGTATTGAAAACTTGGGCAGTAAGAGAAATTCCAGGCAATGGAACAGTTTGAGCATAACTAAAAGGATTTTATCTTTAAAGAGCAGAAGTGATTGGTTCTTACTCTCTTCCATAGAAGAGGAACTGTCACAATTGAACAACTACCACTGGCATCCATGTATGGAAGGAGGTGTGTGATCACTGTCAGGAGTTTTGGGGCACAGCCCATTGAAATCTCAATGCTTGGGGCTGGGAAAGGTTGATAAAGCACTTTACAAAGTCCTGCATGAGTGCCCTGGTCTCATGTCTAACCAAAGGCCTAGACCTTGAAAGGGGGTTTATGCCAGGAAATGAAGCACACAACCTGCCATGGTAGGGTAGCAAGGGAGCTGTTATTATAAGCATTAAAGAGGTGGGAAGATGTTTTGTAAACCTGACCTGAAGAACAGGTTTAGTGAATGAGATCTCACCCCAGTGAGGAGCTGACTGGCCACACCAGTGCCACAGGGTGCAGAGGGCTGGGAACACCTCCCAGTGTGGCAACCTGGTGTCAGAGAAATGCATCCAAGCACCTCTTCTGCCTTGTTCTGAGTGGGATGTTGCCATCTGTGCTGATAAGGATGTTGCTAATGAAACCGAGAAGTCCTTTTCATTTGTGTTGCTGCATTTGGTTTTAGTCCTGCCTCTCAGGAACCATGGTGTCTGTGACCTGCACATGTGAAGCATCATCTCTTTTTCTTAAGTCTGTGGTCTTTGGTTGCTGCTAAACCAACTGTAAAAATGATTAAAATTAATGAAATAGGCTCACTAGTGTGATGATTACTTGTCAGTTCAAAAATGTGGTTTTAAATTTAATACAAGGATGTGTTTCCTTGGCTTTGAGTGGATTTTACCCTGCCAGGCAGGTGGGTATCCACAGTCAGTTAGAAATCAGATTGGAATTTCAGTGTACAAAGTCTGATCACAATTTGTGTGCCCTTATACTTTCATCAAATTGAGATGATGTCTGGGTATAAGCACTGGATGCAGTGTTGGGTGCAGATGATGAAAAGGGCTTATTGGTGAGCAAGTTAACACAACATTAACAAAGGACTTGGTGTCAGACTTAACTGGTTTTTACGTTCATTCAGTTTATTTGGCTGTTGTCTGTTTGTATTCTTGAAGCTTTTTCAGCTCCTTGTGGAAAAAAGCAAAATATACAATCATCATTTAGTTTATTTCTTCAGAAGTGTCCACATAAAACAGTGAGTTAATTCAGTAGAGGTGCATGACATATAGTTTTATATAAATGTATAAGCACCAACACAGAATACAGACTATATACCACATAAGCAACATACACAGTGCAAAAAATTGTCCTCCATCAATACTCTGATAATCTGTAACTTCTGGATTCATCAGTTTTATTCAGGAATGTGCTTTAGGGGCATAGGGAAAAAAATTGATGCAAAAGAAATAGAGACACAAAGATACCCCAAAATCTTCCTGGTGATGCCTACACTGAATTTTTTAGGGTGCCACCTCCTCACTGCTGTTCCATAAAGCACAAGAGCATCAGTGAAAGTTGTATGGGCTCTGTCTATGAGCCCTGCTGGGGGTTATCTGTTCACAGGGGTGAGAAGAGCTGTGCTGGAAAATGCTGTGACATTTCAGCCAATACTTCAACAGTAAAAGGATCACTTCCCATGTGCCACCTCCCAGTGCTGGAGCCTGGAGCTCTGGTCAGGGTTGAAGCTCTGTCTGCCCTGCTGAGTGCCCCAGGATGCTGCCTGTGCTGGCTGGCCCTGCTGGTGGGTCGTGGCTCACAGCCCGTGGGGTCTTGGTGGGCAGCTGGGTTGGGGCTTTCTGCTGCCTCTCCATTGCTGGAAGGATTTCTCGTGACTCTGCTAGCCCAGCCTGAGTTAGAACAGTGTGACCTGGCCCTCCCTCGCCCTTCAGGACACCTGCTGGAAATGACCCAGACACCCCTTAGACACAACGGACCGCGCTGTGGGCAGCCCCTCTCTGTGCTTGGTGGACACCCCATCAGAAGGAGATGCCTTGATTTATTTTTCCTCTCCAGGTAATATTTGAATACTTCAGAAGAGCAGCAAAATCCTTTCTGCCTCCTCATTGCTGACCTTACTGGATGGCTCCCACCCAAGGACTTGCATAAATGCCCCTGTCCCAGCCTGGGTGAGCTGGTAACATGAATTTCACTGGTGCATATGGAGTGACAGATTGCCTCTCCTGGAGTGCATTTCCATCTGTGGCAAAATTACAAATTAATTTGCTGAATTTTTTTGAGCTCTTTGATCAAGGTTACTTAATCTGTACCATGACTCCTCACAAAACCTCAGCACAGTAATTCTGGCTTTGTTACTTACACTGATGTTGTCTGTGGAGTATCATGCAGCATTCTTTATAGCTATATACAAGCATCCTTAGCAACACCTTTTTATCCTTGGAGAAATTTGACTTTTTTTCCCTGTGAAAAAATACTGGATGCTGCTTCTTCCTTATGGTTTTAATCAGAACCTGGATAAAAAGCTTCACAGTTGGAAAGGATGTAATAGATCCTTTCAAATCTTGTTTGACCTGTAATGACAATATGCACTGGATTTCTGAAATAAAACCATATAATACGCATGTGAGCAAGGGCTTTAAAAACTACAGCAAAAACAGTGCCATGAGATGGGGTGCTCAATGACTGAAGATGAGTTAAGGGCTTTTATAGTCCAGTCTGTTACAGAAGCTTCATACCTGTATCACTGCTCTTGACATGTGATGTGGCCCAGATGTTTTACTCAAGCTGCCAGGTCAAGCAAGCCCTCTGAAATGAAACATCCCACTGAATCAGGAGACTAGAGAACTTTTTAAATAAATATGTATAAATGCCCAGTTTCCCTTAAGTTACATACAGATCCACTGAAGATGTGGAAAATAAATGTTGATTAACCAGGTATTACCTGCCCAGCTGATGCAGTCTGCTGAGGCTGTTCAAGAGCCAGTGTCCAAAGGCAGTCAGTGAGTTATGCTGTTCAGGCTTTGTATCAGGGTTGATGTGAGAAGGAAGAAGCTGAGATATTCCTGAAAACATGCTTCTGGCTCTAGATGTGGATATCCCAGGGCATGGGCACCCTCTGAGTATTACAGGCTCTGTCCATACATGGTGCAAGTGCACCATCCACCTCAGCTTGGATACATCAGCAGCAAGAAGAGTTGTAGCTTTGCGAAGTGGCAACTGCAATGAGGCAGCTCTGACCTCTGGAAAAGGGGATGGGAAACACTGACAAGTAGTTTTGCATCAGGACCTACATGCCCTGTACCCCCTGGTCCCTACAGGTACCAGCAGGGTGGTTAACAGGACAGCCTGGCACCAGTGGGACATGACCACATCACCCCCTCTCCATCACAGGGCATTTCTTGTGGGTCCCTCTGGTAGCACATGTCCAGCTGCTGGGCAAGGGGATGAAGCTCAGTAGTGCAGGGGCAAGAAGCATTTTGTCTGCCTGCTGCATCCACAGGGATCTGCTGCCTGGGCACTGCACACTTCCATGGACAGCCGTGCTGGGAATACCCAGCCTTTGCTTTCTGCACAGAGCATTTGCCTTCCACATGGGGTGTTGATGGAATAGCCCAATGTATTTTCTGCCTGAGCATGGAACTGCCTAAAAAGCCACTTTCAAACAGGGCTGAAATGCTGTTTAAAGGTGCTTGTGAAGTACAGCTGTACCTGCCTGTGCTGCACTGGTAAGGGCACACAGAAGCTGATTTTCCTGATAGTACAGGTGTGCTGCTGAGACACACAGCCTCAGCCAGGCTTGACTGGCACACTGGTGCAAAGCCAGTGACCCTTGGGAAAGCCATTATGGTCACCTGTGCTGTTCTCAGTAATACACAGGTTGTCCCTTTTAGTTACCAGGTTTCTAGGAGGCTCTCTGGAGCTGCAGCTGCCCTCTTGTCCCCTTGTGCCTGGCAAACCTGCCTCCAGGAAGAAGCAGGAGTCCCCCAAGCTGTTCCTACAGAGACTTCCCTGTTTTAAATATTCACTGTGTCTCTAGAGTTAACCAAGGGTTAGCTGGTGGTTAGTGTGCACCCACAGTCTGGGGGGAAAGTAACACCATTTTCTCTGCATACACTTGTGTGAGTACTTTGGTGAATACTGCACTTTTTCCACAGTGATTCCCTTCTGGTCTGGGAAAACCTTTTCTGTGCCTTCTACTGGAGCAAGTGTTAATAACTGCAAGCAGCCCCGATGGCGTGGCTGGGAATGTCCACCATGTACAGAGATTTCAGTGGGGGTGTTGGCGCTGGCCTCGGTAGGATCCCGTTGGGTTTTGGCAGAAGCTACGCTGCTTTCTCGTCCCCCGTCACCGTTGATGTTCTTCTCAGGTTTTCCTTGACTTTAATGAATTCTGGTGCATGGTCTTCCTGCTTCTCCTGCTCTTTCTCCAGCTGTAAGAAAGAATTCATTGTGCACATGAAAGGACAAAAAAGGCATCAGCTACATTAAAACAGAAGGCTTCATTATTGCCGGGTCCAGTTATTAATGCCCAAAGCTGAATGAGTGTGTAGTGCACATGTTGTGGCTCTCTTTTTACAAGCCATCACACCAGAACTATGTTCACCCTTATTCTCCTTCTGTCCTGCTGAAACATTAACTTTTTTCTTTCCTCCAGGGAGGAACATCTCCATCAGAAAAGCAGGGCAGGACTTCATTTCAGACCTGGCATGGGAGAGGGAGAAAAAGGTTTGAACCCTTCCCAGCAAAGGAGGCCTGTGAGCCTGGGAAAGCTCTCAGCATTAGGAGTTGTCTCAGGTGAGGTAAGTCATTGTACTGCCTTACTTTTATATGTGAAGTATTTATGGATCTTCCCTAAACCACCTTGTTTCATATTCCTTGGTCTCTGAGAATGTCAGGCTTTGATTTTTAAGTGATCTCAACTTGACGGACATTGTTGTTGAGTTGTTAATTAAACAAACTGGTTTCATCCATTTTCAGTGCAAATACTGGCAAGTAGGAGGGGCAATGACTTTTTTTCTCAGGGTAATGAGCCTGCTCACTGCTTGCACTGGTTTGGGTGAGAGGGCAGGCACAGAGCACCCAGAGCATGGCTGTGCTGCTGTCAAGTGCACAGTGAATATTGCTTTTCCCAGGCAGAATTTTGGCCAGGGTACATGCCAGGAAATGTTCCCCAAAGCAGTTTGGGTAAGATTGCAGCAGTGTTTCTTTCAGCACTTCTGCAGCCTCTCACCCCACACTGCAGTGTCCTGAGCCTTCCTGTAGTGGGTGCTTCAGCAGCCCCCATGCAGTTCAGGATGCTATGAATTGGAGCAGAACACCCCAAGGACACTGTGTGGGACCTCGAGGATACCTAGGGCCAGTGGTGTGTAGTGGGGGTCCTGGGTGAAGTGGTATAAACACTGTGAGGATGAGAGTGCTGCAGCTGTGTGGGGCAGCAGTGGAGGATGTACTTTGGCTCCTGTTTTATGGAGGGGTAGCAGTGCTATACATTGGGTTGAGCCTCAGCCTGCCCACCTCCCCTGTGCCATGTGTTGGGTGGTTAGGACAACACAAGGATGGCTGAAAACTCAGTTCTACCTGATCCAGCCTCTGGTGCCTCTTTAATAGCTCCTTTTCAAAAGGAGACTGCAATTTCTTTGCCTCTTCCTCTTCCTTCTTCTGTTTGATGAGCAGGTCTCGCCGTCGGTGCTCGAGCACTCGCTGCAACTCTGGCTTGCTCTCCATGCCCAAACCTCTGTGGATAAAAAGCAGATAAATGAGGGCCAGAGCTACACCTGGGGTGTAACCACTGCCAGCCTGGCAACCCCAAAACTTGTCTTGGTCCTAAATGGAAACATGGAACACCTGAGCCATGATCCAGCCCTGACCCACAAATCCATCCACAAGGTTTGAGGGTGTTTGCTGGTGCCTTGAGCTGCCTGCTTGGGGTGGGCACAGGTTGCTGCTCATGTATGGCATGTGTGCTGCTGGAAGTTCTACTGATCCCGTTGCACCGGGGTACCACAGCTGTCTGTGTCGGGTGTGGAAACGGGACCTTCCATAGGCTCCTGCTGTCACTGGTTTTAACGGTGTCAGGTGTAGATTCAGCGGCGTTGAGAACATGTGCAATAATGACGATTTTTTTCCCACCAGCAGGGGTAGTCATTGGGCTGCAGTAATTGTCCTGGCAGCTCCTTCCCTCCCTGCGCATCCCATCTGAAGCTTTGAAGCTTTGCTTCATCTGCAGCTTTGCTTCGGAGCTGAGGGCCGGCGATCCCCCTGCTGACATGGATAGCTTGGATCAAGAGGCCAAAATGAACTGTCCTTTTCTCCTGGAAGCCGGAGGGTCTGCTGATGGCACAGGTGCCTGACTCCACTTTGGCCACCTGATGCATCTCAGGTGAACCCCAGTTCTGTGAGGGGTGGGATCACAGGGAGACACAGCAGGGCCTTGCAGGCAAGGCATAAATGTGTGGTAAAGAGATGGAAGGTGTTCCCTGAACAAATTTCAGAAACCTCACACTTTAGATATTGCCATACCTGAAGTAGTTATGAGAGAAGTTGTGCGTGGTGTTTGGTGTTCCTGTGGGCGCAGGTCTGTGTTGAGAGAGGAGGGGACCTCCCCATGCCTGTGCTAAGGGCCTGCCCAGGGTGCTGTGGGTTCGGCAGTGCTGTAAATGTAAAGCTCCTCCTCAGCACCAGGAGGTCCCTGTTGACCAAAGGCTGGTTGGTTTTGGCCAAGGCTGTTTGAAAGTAGAGGCATCAAACCCTGTGGGCCATGGATTTCTTGGCAGGGTGGCAGGTGCTGAGATGGTACCTCACAGCACGAGAAGCTGAACTGGCAGGCAGGAGAGAGGAACCATCCTCTTCAGATGCAGCAAACCTCTGAATTGTCGCAACATGGCTGGGGCCCAGATTTTGAATCCTTCCAGTACCACTTTTAATGATCCTTCCTATTGTAATTTCTTTTTTTTTTTTTGCTTTATGACAGGACAAAGTTCACAGCAGCATAAGTGAAGGCAGCCATAGACTTGGCCCCAGAGTGTTCATGATGGTTTTTGAAGCAGGAACAACTTGGATGCTGCAAAATTGCTTTTCCCATGGCTTGAGAGAAGGAAAACCTGCCTTGGCTTGTTGGAGACACAGCTTGCAATGTTGCCTGTAGATTTGTTACTATTTGATTTAATCAGCCTGTGTTGTTAGTGCCCAGAGGTGTTGACTAAGATAAGGCTTTTGTTACACAAGCTGCTGATTTCAGTTGCTTCTCCCTGCTGCTTAAGGGGAGAAAACCAACCAAAGCAGAAACAGGAGAAAGTCATAATTCCTTCTCTGTCCCCTTTTCCCCTCTCTCCCTCTACAGTAACATTTAGCAGGAACCAAAACTGGTGGATTTGAGAGTGACAAGAAACCAGCAACAATGGATTACTTTTTGCAGTAGGATTTTTTTCACATATTTGCTGAAAAATACTTGGGAGGTCAGAGCCAAAGCAGGTTTAAACTGATGCTGGAGAGGGGCCACATGAGTAGGTGGTGCAGGATGTCTGTGGTGGAGCTGCCTCCTGCCGGTACCTGGTGGCACACGTGGATGTGACACGGTGGCAGGCACAGAACTGGAACACAAGAGGAGGATGTACTTTGTGTTTGCCAGTGTGAAGTGCAGCTCTGATGCCACAGGGTCTGCACCTCCCTCACTGCCATTCCTCTCTGCTGCTTCCATTGCAGGGGTTTCTTGTTCCTTTGTTCCACCATGGTTAGACCGGAATAATGTTCTGTCAGATCAAAGACAGTGCTGGTGGGTGACCCTTTAAACTGAGCAGTATCACTAGGGAGGAGATGGTCACTCGCAAGCCAGAGACTTTTAAAAATATCTGGCTGGTACGGTGACACCTGCCTTGATGCCAGAGAAAGGTCCCTGTAATTCTTCTAATTCCGGGAAAATCAAATCAAACCCAAGCCCAGCCAGTGCCAGTATTGATTAATGCACCCTGCTGGCAGGCTTGATTGTTCACTGAATTAATATACGTGTCTGGTTCTTGTGATGACTGCAGTCCTTTAGAACAGAGGCTGTGCTCCTTTTAATTAGGCAGCCAAAGAGCTATTGTGTCAGGCTATTTCAGGGTGTTCAGAAAACGTCAATATAAAGCCAGCAGATTTCTTGCTGTGCTTAAAAGCCTCTGAGCAGAATATGATTTTATTGCAGTAATGTTCAGACAGTTGCTGCAAAGGAATGATTTAGTTCTGGGTTCTTGGTCTTTGTTATGATTTTCTTGATGTTGTATCTGCACCCCAAAGAGTTAAATTGGGGTGATGGAGTAGGAAGTCAGGAATATGAATTCTAGCCTGTCTTTACCCATTTGATATTTAGGGAGTTGGTGAGTAGCCTTCTACAGGGGTGATCTCACCCCAGTGCTACCTCAGCTTTCAATGGCTGCATCCAGCCTGCACCTCTTCCTGCCTCTGGGTTGGCCTTCAAGTGCACAGGAATGGTGTACATTGCTGGGGACTTGGCAGATCAGTGGTGGAGACAGAAAAACAAGAAAACCTCCAAGGAACACCAAAAAGGGGCTGAAGGGATACCTTGTATCTTCCAGTGCTTGTTACTCTAAAAAGTGCCAGCCAAGCCTTCAGGATGGCAGAGCAGGAGCTTTTCGTTCTGCTTATTTTATTTTTTTTCTTAAGAAATGGTCACATCAAAGAAAAGAGGAAAGCATAAGCAAAAGAGGACAGGATTCTGTGTTTGCTTACAAGCAAGGGGATTTATCATGCCATTCCATCTTGCAGTCTGTCCCTGGCACCTGTGCCTCAGCTCCTGAGCTCTGATGGCTCAGCACCTCTTGGACTGCTCCAGTGGCAGGCTGTGACCTCCTTACCTTTTGTGGTTCATCAGCAGCTCCCTGTGCAGCTCTTGATGGCTCTTCGAGGCTTTTACAGGATTTAGGAGCTTTTTAGGTTTGATGAGGTCTGGGTTTCCATCTATGTAGTCTGGGTGAGTCAGGATATTCCCACCATCTGGTCGCTCCCGCTGTATTTCTGTGTACATCGATGCTGGAAGGAAAAATGAGGTGTTTGCATGAGAAGTCTCACCCTGCTTGCTGTGAGAACCCTGGGCAGGAGGAGCTGGTGCTTGTCCTGGCTGCTCAACACCCGTGTCAGTGTCTGAGTGCACACGCTTTCATGTGCTGGTGTGGATTTTTTTAGAGGTTTTAAAATATACTCCCTTTGGGCTGTTGATGAGACACATATTAATTAGATCACTTAAATTACTTGCCAGCCACTCGCTTCAGTGGCTGCAGAATTTAATGCCAAGGATTAATTAATGCAAGATAGGTCTAACTAAAACTGGAAGCGGACATGGATGTAGACTGTGCTGAGCTGCTGCTTTGGGTGTTCTGGATGAGGCTGTTGGTCCCATAGCACAAGGGGAGGCTGTGGGATTTAAGGAGCTTCTGAAACACTTGCCTGAGGAAGTCCTGCTGTATCTGAAACCTCTTCTAAAGGAAAGACTTTGCTGATATCCTGCTGACCTATTCATCAGGATTGAGTCCAGTGCCAAGAAAAGCATCCTTCGCCCATGCAGTCTGTGATCATGCTGCAATAATTTGTATGTTCTGGATGTAAGAACAAGAGCCCACTGTTTTGGAAGGAATGGCAGCTTGGATTTCAGACAAGCCACAGGGCATGCTCACTGTTGGTGTTTTCCAATTCCTTCACATTTTCTCTTTACAAAAAAATCCTATACAAAGTGAGTGGAAAGCACAAGTTATAAGACAAACTGCATGTGGTGGGCTGTGTCTTTAAATGAGGAGCACAGTAGGTCTGCCTCCAATTATTCAGTGCATGGTCTAATCAGAGGCTCAGAAAGAGCAATTTATTCCTGACTATTCACTTGAACAATTTGGAATTTTACCAGTAAGAACCAAAAAAGTCCCAGGAAAAGGGTGTAGGCAGCTTCATGTCTTTAAGTGTCTCATTATTACAGTATTTTTTGAGGCCTACTGTGAAGTTATATAGGTTGATGGAGCTGGAAGAAAAACAGTTGTTCAGTAATGTTGCCTCTTTCTCTTATTTCAATCTCATGTATAAAAGGAATAAAACCTTTAAAAAAGAGAAATCAATAAAAAAAGCCAAGAGAAAGCAGGCTAGGTCATTCTTTCATAGTCAGTAAGCACTTAAAAATGTGAAGTGGATTGCAATCAAACAGAATTGTGTAAGGAATAATACTGCTGAAGAAAATATTCAATATCAAACAACTTCTCATTGAATGTTAATGTGGCCAGTGCCCTATTGCTTTGGGAATAAAGGAAAACAAATCAGAGCCCATTACAGGAGTGTAATTGGGGTGAATAGTTCGGTACATATTTAAAGGGCGCTTGGAAGCTGGAACCAGTGATTTTTTGTATCACATTATTTTCCTCTAGGATCACACATTACTGCTGGCAGAAGGGAAGGTGGCATGGTTTGATGTTTGGTGGCAAGTGCCAGGCTGACTGAAACCCTTGAGGGGCTGGATTCCCCAGGCTGAAACTGGGAGCTCAGCCTTGCCTTCCAGAGAGATGCAGGGACTGAACAACAGCCAAGGGTTAAGGCAGTGCAATTTCAGGGCTAATTTTTGTTAGATGAAAGCCAGATTTTGAACAATGAGAAAAGATATCAGATTTTCACTGGGGTAAAATTGCTTCATTTTTTTCTTGTACTTATTTTTATTTTTTCCTTTTTTGTTTTCTTCACAGAAGAGGCAGAGAAAAGACAAGGAAGGAAGGTACAAAAGCAAAGGTTTGTTTTGGCATGAATGAAGTGGTTGAACTCCTATTTCAAATGGCAAAGCTATGTCTTAATTTTTCAAACAAAAAGGTCTCTCCATGGAGTAACTTCAATAAAATGCCAGGTGTTTTAAATGGAAACTCTGTTTTTGGAAGCTATGTTAATAGACTGGGCTCAGTGTCACTGTGTCATCCCACTGCCCTTTCCCGCTGTTCCTGCTTAGTCCGGAGCTGCTTCCAGGGACACAGATGGCCACACTTGCTTGTGTGTTGGTACCAAATCCTGATGCATGTCAGGAGAAGGGCTGGGACATGTCCATCTTGGATTTGTCTATCTTAAATCCACTCTGCTGGGCGATAATGCAGTGAGTAGTGAGTGTGGAAGGATTATGCAGTCAACCAAGCCTGAAGGACCAACCTGAGTGTGTAAATGGCTGAAACTCAGATGACTTTGGTATTTTTCTCTGGACCAATTAGCTCTTGGATCCTGTTGCTAAGCTGTGCTAGCTCTTGGGGCACTGGTGCAGCACTGTTATTTATTAAATACTATTTTCCCCTGCCTCCTTTTGCAATTCAGGAGTGAGAGTCCCTTCTTCCCTACCCCAAGACCCAGACCCTGGGAGATTTGCTTGGTCAGGCTTTCCCAACAAGTTGTGCGGCCTAACACCCAGCAATGCACACCCCATGGAATGGTGTCCTCTAGTCCTGCAGTCTGGGCTTGTGGTGTTTCCCCAGACACCCAGGATGATCAAGGAAGGACCCTCCCCTTCTGTTTTATGTAGCATTTTGAGGGAGCACTGTAGTGAGCAGCCTGGAGGTTTTGGATGGGCTAATGTGGTTTTTTTTCCAGACTGCAGCAATCCAATGTTCCATGACTGGGGCTTGCAAAGAAACAGCAATTTATCAACCTATTTACTGAAGGCAGATGGGGAACTTTTCCCTTAAACTAGTACAAATTAAGAAAAAAACTGGGAAGGAAGGAGTGGGAGGAACTGAAATGGACTGGAAGCTTTTCTGGCCTGGTTCTGTTAAACCAGCATGTGAAAGTCCTCATGAGGGGTGCAATTTGCCTCAATAAACTGCGGGGGCCAGGACACAGCAGGTACCTCTGTGCTTTGTTTCCAGGGCACTAGATGTGCCTAGGGGTGTGCAGAAACCCACCTCGAGGGTTTGGCTTCCCGTGGGTGTCTGTACTGCTGCCCTGGGGACAAAGTCAAAGCCTTGACTGGGACTGGAAGGAGCCTTGAACCTCTCTACAAAAATAGCACTTTAAACCTTCAGAAGCCCTCAGCCTGGAACAATTCAAGGAATGTCTTCATTTGCACTGAGCAGAAAAAGAAAAATGAGACTATAAAAGTACAGGTGTGTCTGGAGCACAGCTTGGGGTTATGCTGGGGGTAAGGATGGGGCATCCTTTCTCCTGCAGGTTGGCAAACAGGACCCAGTGCAAAATGTTTGTTGGGGAGTAGATCTATCATCTTTGAGATCTGAGGTAATGCATGTCCATGTAATGGAGACAGAGTGCAATCAGGCTGCTTTTTGTCATTATTTATGGTGCTGGAGGTGTAAATCAAGCCACATCTCTGCAGTGGATTTACAGCAGGATGTCTGTTTTTGCATGATTCAGCTGCAGATCAATGAACAAGGCTCTGCTCTGGCACCTCCCTGGCCACCATCATAAATCAGCTAAAGGTGTTGGACACTTATTTTGTTCTTGGCAAGATACAAACAAAAAAATACATGTGGATGTTAATACCTTCTGCTGTACTGAGGAAGACAGTGTGACCTTTTAAATAGGTCTGCTTTGCTTATAAATAGGTTATTAATAGGTTGCTTATAAAAAGTAACTCTGCTTCAACACACTCAGGCTTTTGCTTACTTTTAGGTATTTTCCCTTTCCTCATTTCTAGAAGCTTGAGGCTTTCTAGGGAAGGTGTGTTTCCAGCTGCTTTTCTGTCAGTAAAAAGCAAGACTGCCAGGATGAAGATGCCAGGGCCCCTGGCAGGTACTTGGACATCACACATGGAGATATCTCCTCTCTCAACTGTACCATGAAATGAGCCTCCAGTCTCTTTCAGTTTTCTAGGAGGTCACACAGGGAATTTTCAGCATCTTTCAGGTGGCCCAGAGACCAGCCACCCTCCTGCCCCAGGGTGTGGGACTGACTGGAGGAGAAAAGTGACATTTTAATATCTTGTTCTGTTCTGACCTAAAGCAAAGCCCGAATTCCTGCTCAGACCACCTACAAATACATGTCCTGGGAGAGTTGCAATAAAATCATCACTCTGCAATCCTGGGACAAATTGTTTCCACTTCTGTTTATGCTCAGCCACAACCTTTTTGGGAAATAGGATATCAGGCAGCTTTGGTGCAGCACTAAATGCTTGTGAAAGCATGAATGCTGCAAATATATATTAAATATGCTCTGCTAGAAGTGTAAAACAGGGTGTACTGCTTGGGGTGCTGAGTGGCTTTTGTGGAGCCCCCCAGAACAAGGAGAAAGGTTTTAGCCTGCTCCTGGAGAGGAGGAGGAAGAGGAGGAGGGAGAGGACTGGCTCATGCCCAAGGACAGGCATTGAACATGAGGGTTTGGACACAGCTGGACCTAGGCTACACTTGCTTTGGCTGCTGCTGCTTTTTGGTTTTCCCTCACAAGGAGGACATGCCCTTCACAGAGCATTTATTTAGGATTAAGCAATTTGTCTCCTGGTAGCGGATTGAGCCCCTCTGTGTCAGGGCTGTGCACTGCTGCTGGCAGCCTGTGCTACTGTCCTGTCGGGATGGAAATAATCCCCAGGAATGTTAAAGGGATTAACAGTCCTGGAAAGGGCAGGTAACCTGAGGGATGCAGCTCTGCTTACGGCTGCCTACATGGGCTACAGCTGTTCTTTACAAGGGGAAAAACTAAACAGGTTGGAAATGAAGTTAATCCATAGCTGTTGGATTTAGAAAGCTGCAGAGTGGAGGTCTGGAGTCCTGTCCAGCACCTGTCAACCTGCACCTGTACAGGAGAATGGAGGGTACAGCAGGACAGCAGCTGCATTTTACAGGTTTTTATATGAAATGCCTGACTTTGTTTTGCCAAAGTCCCCTTCACATCCTGCCCCCTGTGACATCTCATTTTTCCCCTGCCCTCAGCCCTTCTCCATGCCACCCTCATCCTTAAACTGCAAAGCTGTCAATGCTGCCTTCTGCAGCACAGGTCAGTGTTCAACTTTAGCTGAAATCTAGAAAGAAATGTAGTTCACAGTGTTTTATTTCTGCTGTCTGTGTCATTTGAGAACTGATTTTCCAACCAGAGCATCTCAGAAGAGTTTTGTCAATAGGACCAAACTACTTTTGTTAAAAATATTGTATTGGCATCCATTTCTGGGCAGATAAGGGGCCTTTGTGAAATGCCACCCATATAAAAACAGTCAGAATGCATTATTTTGGGAACGGGATCTGTACTCAGAGGACATTGCTGTCTGTTACTTGGTAGAAAGGGCAAAAAACCTCAGGATGTTCAGGGTCAGAGCCCGGGATCTGGGTTTGTAAAACCACTGATCAAAGAGACCACTTCCTGAGCAGAAATGATCACTTAAAACTGTGGTTACAGGGAAGAACCTCTGTTTTTCTGGATGCCCAGGATTTATTAATAAATGTATCTTCTTTATAGAAACAAGAGATTAATGAAGGGCTGCTGACAGCAGCTGGTCCTACACGTCCTGCAAGTCAGGCAGCTGAAAAACCAACACATCAGCGTGGGCCAGCAGAGCGAGTTTAAAGCTATTTACACAAGTAACCCGAGCCTTGGGGGTGATGAGGGTTTCTGACACTTTTACCTGCAGTTATGAAGGAGAAACCATCCCTTTTCTGAGCTGCAGACCCCAATAACATCCAGTCCTGGGGGAGCCCTCCTTTCCTAAAGGTGAGAGTGCTGTCCCTCACAGCCCTCTTGGAAAGGCTGAGAGGAGCAGGGCCTGTCCTCACTCCCTGCAAGAGTTTGTCATGTGCAGGTGGAGGTGTGTGAGATCTTTAAACCGGCCTCTGTTACTTTTAAGCATTTGCCTACTTCTCCCTGTTAACCAGAACTTAACTTTTTTTTTCATTATAGAGTATGAAGTTTCTGTCAACATATTTCCAGTGTCTTAAGTGCAGCTGCAGTTTGGCTCTACAGCTTTTCTTGTGAGAGAGTAATGGCAGAAAAGGTCATGCTGTATGTTAAGTCCGACAAAGAACAAACTGAAAGTTTGACTTTGGTTTCAGATTCTTCAATTGATGGCACTTGCTAACTTGCATGATTTTTCTAGTGTTAATTAACTACAGAATAGCTGGGGTTGGCAAAATGGGAAAGAATTGCATGTCAGTCTCTGAAAGCCCCAAAGCTTTGTCTGATGACAGCAGCTTTCACGTGTGCACCTGCATTGCAGAGGATCCGCTGCCAGGAGAACAAGATGTTTGACCTCATAGTGAGGCACTTGCTTTAGGAAGCCTCTTTCTGCATGGTCAGTGGGTTCAGGGCAGAGGGAGGCACCCAGGTGCCAGCTTTGGTGAGTCAGATGTGGGTGCTGCTTGATGGGGAGGCTCACAGTGCCTGGACTGCCCTTTGGTGGGTGAATCCCCACAGCTGAGCCCACAAAATGTGCCTTATCACCCCAGTAATCTCTGTGCTGCTGTTACAACAACCTGGAACAAAATACCTGTAATTCACATTAGCCTAATGACTGCTGTGGCTTACTGCCCTGGTGATGGATGATGATGACGTTAATCATGATAATAATAATAATAGTAATAATGTGAGCCCAAAGATTGGCAGATGCTAATCATTACCCTCCCTGGGTGAGATGGCAGCAGCTCCCTCCCATCCTCACTGTGATTTTCCTCTGCTCTGGTTCCAGCTGTGCCAGGAGCTCGGGAGCACCTCATACCGATGGACCTGGCACGCTCCCCCGTGCTTGTCACCAGGCGACCGTACCTCTGATAAATGATATGTGTGCTCTGGGAAGGAGTCAAAGAGCCTTTGTCTGCTTTTAATCTATAGTTTTAAATAATTAAGCAAGGCTAATTCTGATATTTATAATGCAATAGGGTGAGTGTAACTCGATGTGGCTGCTGCAGGAAGCAGTTCCCAGCTATCAAGTGGCTGCCTCAGGCCAGCAGGCACTCACACCCCAGGTCCCCTCGCCTTCACTCAGCCCTGACGGTCAGAAATAAATCCCACGGGGTCACAAGGTCAGAAAGGCAGAGAAAACCTTAATGGAAATGTAAAACAGGGCTGGGGGACACATCCCTGCAACTCCCAGCACTGCTGCCACGTGTCACCACTGTTCCTACCTCTGTGTCTCTGCTGAGCATATACTGGGGGTGGGGCTGCTCACCTGTACAGCCAGTGCTCCCCTCCAGTACAGCCAGTGTTCTCTCAGTGGTACAGCCAGCCTCCCCAGTTTGGCCAGTGTCTCCAGTCTTGCTTCCCCCTGCTAAGCCCCGTGCCAGCACCGCAGCCCCAGGGCTGCCTCCCCCATTTGCACCAGCACTGCACCCGCCTGAGGGAGCCCAGAGCAGCTGCTGGGCTCAGCCTGGGCTGCTCACACATCACCTCTGCCATCACCCCAAAAGTACAGGACTCTGGATGTCATCATGGTCACCTGCTGAACTCTGCATTCACGCACATGGATTTAGAAGAGAGGAATCCCATCAGGTCTGAGGTTTGCTGAGCTGTCTGGGGTGTAGAAGTTACCTGCTGGAAATGCTGGTACCGTCAGGCAGCAGCAAGTGCCTCTCTGCTGGCAGGCAGGACTGAGTGTGCTGGTTAATCATTTCATTTAATTACCTTGGACTGTGATAAGCAAAGATAGCAAGGCTGGGATCTCAGTCTGTAAGCAATCACCAAGATGTCCCATGTCTTCTACAAACAGCATGTGGGGCACTGGCTTAGTTTTGTTAGACAGTGGCAGATGCTTAGCAGTCCTTCTTGAGAATCATAAACTTAGTTTTAATAGCTCACCAAATATTTGCTCTGCACATTTGCCTGCCCATGACAGAGATGCGCATCAATCAGTAATGAATGCTTAAAGTTAGTTCAAAGGTATTTTGTTAAATACAGGCAATATCCTCCCATGTTGAGTTACAGGGATTGCATTAGCCCCTGTCCAGCCCAGTGCCTCTCCAAAAAGAAGGTCTGAGTTGCAGGATGCAGAATTTCTTGTGGGATATGGAAAGGCAGAAACAGAAGGGCAGCTTCTCGACCAGTTACTGAAGTATTAAAGTAACATGATATCTCAAATAAAACTAAAACCGCGTCCCAAGTCACCTGTCTATGCAGTGCAGAGCAATCCCACGGGATGCAGCAGCCCGTCCCCGCAGAAGGGAGCCCCAGAGAAGCGGGGATCCCCCGGGGCAGGCTGGGGCCCCTGGGCTTACCTGATTTCCGCAGCGAGGCCCTGGGGAGCCCGGGGGGCAGGTGCTGCCCTGTGCCCCACGACATGGGGCTGTGGGGCCGAGGCCGCCGCCGCCGCCGCCCGGCTGCACAAGCGCCTCTGTGACTTTTGGCCGGTCCAACGGAGCCGCCTGGCTCCTGCCAGGTCTCGGCGGTGGCAGCAGGGACGGAAGGTCACGTGGAGGTGGCTGTGCACCGGCGCTCCCTCCGTGCTGCTCCTGCCACCCCGCAGGGACCTCGCTGAGCGCTGGAGCTCGCCTGGCAGCAGCCGCTGGCCTTGCTCGCTCTTCAGTGCTGGTCCCTCTGCCGCCCTGAAAACTTCTTCCCTTTGCTCTTTGTTGCCCGGTGATGTTTTTCCCAGGATGGATGAGCAAGCTAATCGCTTTTTCTCCCCAGAGCAAACAGCTCTGTGCGTGCCCAGGCACCCGAGCTGCCTGCTCGGCACAGCCACTGCTGCTGGTGGGGAGGTCGTGTCCCTGCTCCACGGAGGACGATTTCTCCTCAACGTGCCTTAACCAGGCTCCTGGAGAAATCAGATCGCCCCAGAGGAAGCCGCACGCCCACTCTCTTTAGCAACCACTGCAACAGCCAAGCCGGCACCAGGGCAACCGCTCGAGCTATCGTGATTATTCCCTGGCATGTTGCAACACCCTGTCATCCACCAACTGCACGGCCCTGGGGAGCAGCTGCTGCACCCCAGGCCTGAGGGCTGCCAGAGGGAGGAGCAGCCCCTGCACGGGGCCACGGGTGTCCTGGTGGCGTCAGAGCTTGTGTGATGCCACAGCATTGCTGCCCCAGGTCTTCTGCTGCTGAGATGCAGCCCCTGCCTCAACTGGGCTTCTTGTCCTCACCATCTCTGTGGCTGGAAGGTACCATGTTGGCTGTCCCTGAATTGCCACAGCCTGGGAAAAGGAACGCTGCAAAGGTGGGGGAGAAGAAGGGGTTAAACCATTCCAGCAGCACCTTCTGGCTCTTCAGTGGGTTCTACGGTCCAGTTCTACCCAGGTTGCCCAGTGCCAGCCTGCAGGTGCTCAGTGTCCCAGTCCCAGGAGGGTCAGGGATGAAGCAAAACCATTTCCACACAGAAGAAGGGGATAGGGAAAGCTGGGGGGCACCACTGGTGTGGCCAGTCGCCTTCACACTCTGCAGCACCCAAGGGTGCACAGTCCAGACGTGACACTCCTGGCCCTGAGAAGGACTGGAGGAAGAAGCCAGGTTCTCATGGACATAGGGGTGCTCTTTCACTTATTTTCACCTTTCCACAGTCTGCACCTCTCCACATCCCAACATTTTCCCCCAACCCAGCCATGTTTCCCAGCCAAGGGCTCAGCAGCACCAGGTGTGAGTGGAAGCCCCAGTCTCTCCCAGTTTGCTTCCAGAGCTCTTCAGGAGTCAGCATGGGCTGCTGGCACTCACCTGAACTGCCACTCCCAGGCTTCTTGCTTCCACTTGGACCCTTGGACTGAAGGGAATATTCTTTCTGGAAGAAAAGACAAGAGAGAAATGAGAGAAGACTGTACAGGTATTGCTCTGTTACAGGAGATGAAACACAGGAGAAGTTGCCAGTCCTTTGCTACCAGAGACTAAAAATGTTACTGTTATTTTTAACCTCCTGACCAGGAGCTGCTCAGTTTAAATGACATGGGGCCTCAGATGCAGGAGAGGAGAGGCAGGCTGGTCCTCATTCCAGCGTGTGTGGTGTGTGTCCGTGTGCTTGAGAGCGCGGCCAGCCCGACCCTGATTATTCACAGGCAGGGTTTGGAAGACCTCACCCAGTTTTTGCACCTAAACCAAGGTTGTGGCAAACAAGAGGCCTTTAAGTGGGGAGGTTGTGCAGTTTTTCTGGTCAAGCTGTGACCTCACAGCCCACGTGTGCCCCACAAGATTTTCATGGCCCAGCAGACTCCCCTCACATCACACATTGTCCCATGGCCTGGCTGCTCATTGCCCACTCCAAAAATACCATTTGGCTCAATTTCAATGGAAAAGGAAATGGATGCACCTCTGTGCTATTCCCCTTGGGTCACCTTTGAACAAGTTTCAGGTCTGTGAGTTCACTGGAGATGTGTCAAAGGAGGAAAAGAGCATTGATCTAAACCTGTTTTGAGCACCCAAGTAAGTGTGGCTATGGCTGGTGGATGTGGGAATGGATGGGCTCTGATCCAGCAACACCTGCTTTTGACTGAGTAAAACAAATCAGAAAAAGGCCAGCTAAATTTTCTGGATATATTTTTGATACACCCTGGTGCCTGACCAGCTGCACATCTGGGTTCCTTCCCTGCAGAGAGGAAGAGAAAGTGAGTTTGTGGGGTGCTGTCCTGAACCAAGGGAATTTGCATGGCAAAGCTCTTTTTCTGGGAGCTCCTTGCAGAACAGTTCTCTTTGCTATCTAAGTTAGTAAGCAATCTCCCCCTGTGCTCCTGTGTCTTTGAGATTAACAAAAAGCCTTTGTGTTGCCCCTGTAGCTCCCTGAAGGTTACTTTGTGAGGGTGGTTGATTGCTGGGTGAGATTTATCTGGAGTGGCTCCTGCAGACAAGGAGTTGCGTCATTCACCAGCCCCCTGTGTGTCTTGTGAAGTGGCTCCATGTCCTAGGAGAAGGTGACATGGGGAGCTCATTCCAGCATCACCCACTGCATCTCCTGTACATGGTGTGGCCCCATGTTGCTGAGCATTCTGCAGGGGTTTGCAGGGAGTGTCTTCTTTGGAGGTGTCACCCCAGAGGAGCGAGCCCAAGGTGTCCCTGAGTCAGCAGCTGGCCCAGACAGTTCTGGCATGGCTCTGGAACAGTTCTGGTACAGCTCTCTGACATGTGTGGCACAGAGGGCTCGTCCCTTGGCACTTGGCTTCTGCTGTGATGGGGGAATGACATGGTTTTCTCATTCAGTGTGGAAAGAGAAAATAATGCTGTACTGGATGTGCACCTGGAGTGTCACTGGTGGGTGGCTGTATGGTTAATAATGAGTACTGGGAAGAGGAAAATAATTCTGGAGGAGCCCATAGCCGGGTTCTTGTTACCAGGGCTGTTCATTAGATGGGCTTTTAGCTGCTGAGTTACTGTGTTAGTGATGTTGGCTGCTGGCTGTCGTCTCTTTAGCCAATTGCTGTGGCACCAGGAGTTTTCTTGTGTGGACACATCTTCTCCTGTGTATTAAAAGACCTCAGACATGTCAAGTGAGTTCCCAACACCAACAGTGGCTCTCTCTGGATGTACAAGTGACAGTGAGATAACACTGTGTGCCTGCTGAGGAGCCTGGGTGCAGCTGTGAGTGACAGAGCAGACAGCTCTGCCTGGTCTGCCTGCCTGGATCTTTATTAAATCTCCACTCTCAGCACGGGGTTGGGATGGCAGCATCACCACCAGTCATGTCAGGCTCCCAGTCTGCAGGAAAAACTTTACTCTGCTGAAACCATCTGGGGCTGGACTCAAAGGCAGACAGCGTTTCACCTCCTGCCACAGGGCGGTCCTGGAGGCTGGTTAAACATTTGCTCTGCTGGGTTCATGCTTGGTGTGGGCTGAGGCTGCTTGTGGTGGTAGGGACTGGCTGTGCAGCCCAGCCTTCCCTCCCATGCTGTGGCACCAGCTCCCAGCACAAACTGTGTGCAATACTCAGAAGTCATGCTGGTCACACTGTGGTGGTGACCTTGGTGGTGGCAAAGCAGGGGATGTGTAGGCTGGTCAGACCATGCTGGGTCCCTGGTACCGTGTCACCTCTTGGCACAGGTTGGCTGGTGACAAACTCCTGCTTATCTCCACTTGAGCCATTAGTGTATTTGCAGAGCAGGACAGCTTCTCCCTGCACCTCCTGAGCTCACCAGGGCAGTTAATGATTGCCCAGGTGATGGAGACTTTTGTCTGCTCCCTATGGGACGAAGTAGGTTATGGCACTCTGTCCCCACCTAGCTGAGGGACAGGTGCTATAGGTGTCAGAGAGCTTAATTTGTCACCGTGAGGGCTCAGATGGGGAGCTTGTGTTGCAGTAAATAGGTAGAAAGTACTTGCTGTTTCCCAAACCCTTCTATTTCCATGTAAAAGCCATTTCTGTGTGCAGTGTGACTGCATCTTGCCAGGAGTAAGAAGTAGTAATAAAATCCAGTATCAGGTAGTAACACTGTGCCCCTCTGCAGCTGAGCAGGACTGTCCTGGAGACACTGCTGAGGCAAGCAGGTGCCACTTCCAACCTGCAGGCAACCTCCTCCTGCCTCGGATCCCCATCCTGCTTTGACCATGTCAGTGAGGACACCCACTGCTCCAGCTGGCATTAGCCTGGTGATTAAGTGGGTTAAATCCCACAAAGCAGCACAAGGTATAAATAGCAAGTAGTTCCATGCTTTACATGCACTGTCCTGTGTTACTCCCAAACATCCTGGCCATCACTATGCCCCAGCAGGACTGTTCCTGGCCTTGACTTGGATGCACAGCAAAGAGCTCCTGCAGCAAATGTCTGGAGGCAGGATCACAAGCATGGGCTGCTTTGAACCACCAGCTCTAACCACTGTCCTGCCTGCTGGCACCCCACTGGGGGAGTGCAATGCTGCTACTGGAGCTTAAAGCCAGCCACCTTGTAAAAACTATTAATCAGTGTTATTTGTCCCACGTGTGGGTGCTGTAATGTTTACTTGTATCACAACTGACAGTAATTTTGGACTCTGTTTGTGCTCTGACGAAAGCAGGGAAAAGAGCCATCAGCATGATCAGAGTGTGAGCCATGGAAAGGGTGAGGAGAATGGCTTCAGGCAGGTTCAGATCAATACAGGTGCCATTAAAGTGCAGTCTCAGAGCATCTGTATTGCACTGTAGCCAAAGTCTGAGCCAATGAATTAGGTAAGAAATTACTGCAATCAGATCAGAGTGTTAAAGAGGTATAAAAGTGGGCAAAATGCCACTCAGGCTGATGTGACTCTCCTATAGGTCTGGTTTGGGAGGGAGACACCATTAGCAGGGTTAGAAGTTGCTCAACCTATTTAGGAATAGATGGACTCAGAGAAAGGTACTTTGTCCCTAAGGTGCTGTAGCAGCTGCTGACATCGATGTTCAGTGAATGAACAGATCCATTGATTAAAATAGCCTTATTGCTGAACCCAGAGACTTTGAAAGGAGCTGTCATGACCTGGAACAAGGTTCATTGGTGGCTGGGAGATCAATGCCAGCATTTCTGTGTGTGATGAAGCCACAAAACATGTGATTTAGAGCTTAACAAAACTGTTTTCTACCATTACTTTTGATTAGCCCCAAGTAACTTTTGCTGTTCTCTGTGCTCTGTATGAAAACATCTTGTATATGCCCCTGGACTCTGAGATGCCATCTGAGCTGTTGCCCAAATCTCCTGTGTTATTGCTGAATTTTGGTCTATCTGTGCTCATTTGCAGCAGCTGGGACTGATCCAGAGACATCAATGAAATCATCCACTGGAAGGAACTTTGGAGGATTAGTAAGACTTTTTCCCATCTGTGATGTCAATGCACAAAAATCTGTCAGCTCGATTGTTCTGCTGCAAAGTCCTGCCATGTGAGGTGTTGAGGCTCATTTGATTCAGCAAGCTGGAGCACATGTTTGCTGGGATGACACTGTGTTCTTGGTAAGGAGAAACACAGAGAAAATCAGCAGCACAACCCGATGCCTAATACTGCTGCTAATGCCCTGAAGGCGTTGGCCAAAGGAAGCGCTGCAGTTTGGATGGATTTCCAAACTTTCCTGAGGGCTAGGAAAGGCAGTATAACACCCTGCTCACTCCAGAGCTGGCAGACTGGCTCTGCCTTCCAGGTGGTGGTCACGATGAAGCTGCTCTCAGGATTGTTGTGAGAAACTGCATGTTCCTGTCTCTTGCAGGGCCAGAGCAATGCTGGGTTTGGGAGGGAGGCATTGCCACTCCTTGGCAGGGAGCTTGACTGTGCACATTCCTGTGCTCCCAGCTCATTATGGGACACTGTTATATTGGCAGGTTTTGCAATCAGGACTGGCAGGCACCCAGGAGCCGGCGTCCAGGCACATCCCAGCATTCCTGGGCCAGCAGCTATGAAATCTCTTGCCACGGTGCTGTCCTTGTCGTGGGAAGGGGTCTCAGAGCTGCCACAGCATCCAGTGTGTGCTCCAGCCCAGCCCCATGGCTCCCTGCCCTGCGCTCCGGCCGCTCGGACGCCCGTGCCCAGCCCTCCAGGAACACCTGCCCAGAGGGAGCTGGGTTTTCAAACAAAGCTGAGCTTGTATTACTCCTGGTCCCAGGCCACAACCATAGCTGATTCACTATCACGTTGCAAAGGACTCTAAGAAATATCAAGTTATTGGTGTAACATTTCGTTACTGGTCTTTTGACCTTTCCTTTGCAGCCTTTCCTGGGCTGAAGTGAGCTGAGGGAAGATGCGTGTGGCCACTCTCACAAGAGCAGCCAGCAGCCTCAAGGATATTTTGACCACAGGAATTTGTAAATTCAGGCTTACAGAAGGGGATCAGGCTCTTGGTTTGGCTATGGGGTCAGGCTGACACTCCTCAGTTCCTGTGCCAGTCTCTGGGAGCACCAGCCAGGTGGCCACATTGCTGCCTAGTCAAGTAGAAAATTGTAAATGCTTCGAATAGTGCTTGGTGTTATTTTACTCATAAAGAACACACAATTTGACACAGGTGAGTGCTGTGCTGATCCCTGCCTGTCTTTTTCACCAATGCCATTCCCCCTCCCAAATCCCTGTGGCCCCAGAAGGCAAGCACAGCCCTCCTGTGGTGTGAAAGCTGGCAAATCGAGTCCCAGTTCACAGACTGTCAACAAAAAAGGACAAAAATCCCAACTAAAGCAGGGAGGCAGCAGCATGGGGATGGAGGCTTGCTGGAGCTGCCAGCCCTGGGGCAGGGAGCTCCGTGGAACTTCCCACCATGGCTGAGCAAACGCTGCTCCCTGGCTGCTCCCGGCGCACGGCTGGGGAGGGGGAATGCGACACACCCGACCTCAGCTGAAAATTTCCTGCAGATTAATGAGAGCAATCAGAGGCAGGGCTCAGCCCCGTGGCAGCCAGTGCACAAGGCTCATTTGTCAGCATTCAAGCTGACTGTGAAGCCTGACATCCCACTGAGAAGGGCACGAAGAGGCTCTTGGCACAAAGCAGGGCAGTGCACACACAGATGGACCTGCTGTTCTGCCTTGGTCCCTAAGGAAATCCTCGCTTGCAGTTCAGTTCTTTTCAATCTGATCCCTTGCAAAGTGCAGAGCACACACCACCTCTGCATACCAGGGGAAAGCCAAATTGTAGCCCTGTTCACTGTTGGAAATACCTGCCTCGCCCACCTCAATGTTGTCAGCAGCAGTTAAGTTGTTGCTGTAATGGATAAACCATTTTTTACCTGTCTCAGGAGCTTATTCATGCCCTGTGCTGGAGATGTGATACCACTGCTGATTTGAAAGATTGCTTCACTATTTGTGGGGATGCTGCTGATTGCACAGGAAGAACATCAGTCACTGGCACAAAAGGGATCCAACAGTTTTGGAGTGAATTGTTGTCACACTGCAGAGAGACCATTAAGGCACTCTAAAGTGCCTTGAAGTATGTTGTTTTGTGAAAAGTGAGGCTTATGCCACATGATTAATAGGGACAGTGCTTATTTCTGACACAGTGTCACACTGTCCTAGAGCTGCCAGGCTGCAGTGGCATCATCACTCCATTTCCCAACTAGGGACCATATGTCAGGGGCCAAGGATAGGGCTGCCATCAGAAATTCACTCTTATGACACCATCTTGTTGGGCTCTTTGCCTGCCCAGAGTCACTTGAATTGGTCCTTACCTTGGAAAAATGGAGTTTGTGAAAAGCAAGGGCAGAAATGCCCCAGCAGCCCCAGGCACTGCTGGTAGCAAATGGTCAAAGCAGAGTGGGGTCTGATCCCTGTGGGCAGCGTGTGCCAGCTGGGTCCTGGGCAGAGGAGACCCCAAAGGAAGGGGCTGAAAGGGAGGGGGTTTGGCTGTTGTCTGGGATGAGATTCCACCTGCCAGGCTGCAAATGCCACCATGGGCTGCAAATGCCACCATGGGCTGCAAATGGAGGAGGCAGCGAAGGAAGACATGAAGCATCCCTGTTAATGTAGGTTTCAGGAGGAGGCAGCAGATGTCACTTAAACCCCCCCAGCAGAGCAGAGTGAACCAGTGAAGCCTTTAATTACTTTAATCTCTTTTTATTTGAGGACTGCTGAGCCATCCCAGAGCCAGCAGCCACAGCATTTGCCATGCATTGCTGTTCTTGGTCTCCCATGAGCACATAGTGCACCTCCCTTCAGTCTGAGCCCTCTCCATGAGACTCCTTTGCGACCCCAGTGCTGCAGGCAGCATTAGCCAGTGCTGGATAAGCTCTGCCCTTGCCCTGGAGGGGCTGGCAGCACACTCCTCTCTGTCCTGCCCAGCACCATCACCCATGGATCAAACCCTTGTGCTGTTTGTCATGCATGAAGGCAGAGTTTCAGTCTGGGCTACCTGTGCCCAAGTCAGTTCCCTGTCTCACTGAGCCCATTTGAGCTCTCTCAGGACCAAAATGTCAGCCTCTTTGGAGGCAGGGAGTAGGTTATATTAGGGGTTGGAGCTGGTTTTCTGGTGCTGTCTAGGTGCTTGGAATGGAAAATTAAGAAATAAAGCTGTGATCTCATTTTAGGAGCTAGAGCAACCCCACTGTAATGAGTTTGGCTTCTGAGGGTTGGGATGCTACAGCATGTTATTTACTTTAAAAGCTACAAAAGCCCAGAGCAGTGTCTCTACTTAATGTGTCACCACCTGTGGGACCTTAAAGGGTTGTAGAAGAGGAAGGCAAGAAGCAGGATAAAGTCACCTTAGAGGGCTTCTGTGGAGGTTTTGGAACTAGCCCTGGCCCAGCTCTCCCACTCTGGACTGTGCTGTCAGACAGATGAGAAGACTTAGAGATGTTTGCTGTCTTATGATGCAGAGCTGTTATTTTCTGGGTGTGTGTTATTTTTGCCCAGAAGTGGGCTTTTTATCACTCATGTCCCCACTCCTGAGGCACTTAGGGACTTTACTGGTGTGCCTCTGCAGCTCTCATCCCTCTAAGCAAGGCTTGTTGCAGGCAGCACGTGCAAACCCTTCTCCCCAGGAAGAGCAATGCTTAAGGACACTGAGACACTGTGGTTCCTGGTTGCCATCTGGTTTTTGGATTTGCTCCCAGGGCCAGTGTCACCAAACAGCCTTTGGCATTCTGTGACTGTTGGTGGGACTTGTTCTGCTGAGGGGCCTTGGCAGCTGCAGCCCCTCTTGCTGACAGTGGAGCAGCCCGGGAGGCCTGGCTGATGAGGGAGGCACAGCTGGGGCTGCAGTGTCAGAGCAGGCAGGGTCCCCCAGAGGGATCTTGTGCTGCCCAGGCACAGGGACACTTTCAAAGAGCTGGCAGGGACACTGGCTACCAGCTTTCTGAAATACTTGTCAGGGAGGGCCGGGAAAATCCCACTGTGCCTGCTCTCTGTGGCGTGTGATGGAGCAGAGGTGTCCCAGCTCGCTGCCTTGGAGTAGCATTTCCTCCCACGTGAGAGGGGCTGCTGGACCACGGGTCTTGCTTGGGATGTCACAAGGTGCTGGTTGTATCAGGCCTCTTTGTCTTTCTGTGGCACGGGATAAAACATTTCTCTGGCCAGACTGTGGGGATCCCTCACTGATGGGGCAAGTCGTGCTTGTAGGGAAATCCAATCAGCAGCTCCCAGAAATGCTTGTCCTGTCCCACTCAGATGGAGGAGTTCTAAAGGATGTTCTCAAAGCCCTGTTTTCAGCCAGGTACTGTGGTTTGCCTGAACAAGCAGAGCCTCTCTCCCTGGCATTGGCGTGCTGCCTCTTGTTGTTCTAAACCAGCCACAGAGCAAAGCTCCCCGCTCAGCAGCAGGGCTAATCCAGGCTCATCTGACATTAGTGTAAACTGACACTCTTGGGAATTTGGGGACAGAGAACTTTCCCTGGGGAAAGAGCCACTGTGCAAACTCTGCCTTGAGAAAACGTGGAGAAAAGAAGTGGAGAGGTGCAGGTGCCTGGGAACAACCTCCTCCACTGCCAAAGGGTCTGGAGCCTCTGCCCTGGCACCCTGGGGATCTGTTGCTGGAGAGGCTGTGGTTGCAGATTATTTGAAGGATGTTTGCTGAGGTTAGAGGGATGTCAGCCACACCAGTGGGGCTAAAGCCCTGCAGAGCAGAGGAATCAGTAGGAAATCATCACCAGCTCATCAGAGGATCAGCACCAGCTCTGCAGCATCCATGAACCAGCCTGTGGCAAAGTCCTTGCCTTCCCTTCAAGAGAAGGCTACCCCAGCAAGGCTCTGTGTCTTGCTGGAGCCCTGCTGTTGGTTTGGGCCCACAGAATACTGGCGATATAAAAACAGGTTTTCTGGGACTAGATGCAGTTTTTAAAATTGAAAATGTCCTTGGAGCCATGCTGGCAGCCTTTCCGGTCCCTTTTGTTGTGGAGCTGGGGATTGCCTTGCACTCCACAATCCACTACTGTAATCCCCTTGGAGTGCTGTTCTGGACTAAGTTTAAAAGAGGTGCAGCTGAGACTGCTAATGCAGGCAGTGCTGGCGAGGGGTGCTGAGCCCTGCTCTGTGCTCCCTCTGGCTCCTCTCTGGGCTGTTGCTGATAGATGGGTTCAGGCCTGGCAGGTCCCTGTGCCCTGAGCTGTGCCTCAGGTCCCTGAGCCCTGGTTCTGCAAGGGCTTGGGGAAGGGGAGCTTTCCTGCCTGTCACCTGGACTCATCCTGCTCTTCAGCAGAGCTGGATCCTGCTGTTCATGCCCACCCTGGAAAGGCAGCAGAAAGAGTTGTCTTTGTTTTCATCTCCCATCAGCATCAGCCTAAGGGTAAAGCACTGACCCAGGAGCTGCCAGTCAGACATCCCTGCTTGGTGCCAGCTGGGCAGTGGCACAGGCTTCTGTCAACCCAGGCAACTTTGGGAGGCTGAAATGGGAGTGACATCTCTGACCTTTTGGTACCCATGAAAGTAAAACTGTCTCAGCTTTTAGGAGCTGCCAGGAAGCTGGAGAGCCTGAGCCCCCAGCAGCGTTTCAAAGCCAGGCCATTCAGTGCCGGGCTGCGGTGGGATCGTGGTGTTTCAGAGAGAGGGAACAGTGGGGAAAGCTGTCCAAAAACACTCTGGTCTGGTGGTCAGGAGGTTGGCATGGGCTGCTTTGTATGCAGTACGGCTTAACTGGGTGGCGCGGAGCCAAGCCTGACCTAACCAGCTTATTTCCCTGCTTCCAGTAATGCCTCTACAAATGCGCCGGGGCCTGAAGGTCAGGGCCACGTGAGCAGGGCCCTGGGGATTAGCTGTGGGCAGAGCATGGCTCCTCCTGGGTGTGTTGTAGCCCTGAGCCACAGCAACAACCACGGCTCCTGTGTGTGCTGGAGCCAGTGTGGCGTTGGTACCTGGGATGGGGGCTGGAGCAGCTCCGGGCTGGCTGGGAGCAGCACCTCCTGTACCTGGCACTTGTCAGAAGTCCAGGAAAATAGATAAATGTTTACTAGTCCCACTTCAGCTCTGATTTTCCTTCTGGGTGTTGGTCACACTGGCCAATGGGTTGATTTTTCACGTGTTTGCCCTGCAAGAGTGTCTAGCTCTGGTTTTGGAAGAAAGTCCAGCAAGTTTGCAAAATTCTGAAAGACACATGTTTTGGAGGTGCCCATACCTGTGAAGGCCACAGTCATGCTCAGCTGAGCATGAAGGGTCCCTGCTGGGACAAAGGGTCACTGCTGTCCCCATTCCAGTGGAAGTTACTGACCTAGTGTGATGCACAAGTGTGTTTCTCTTAGAACTGGGAGATGAGCTGTGGAAGCCTAATTCCAGACACAGCATTGCAACTGAGCAGGGATGATGCATCTCTAGGCACTGATGTCATCAGCCATGGAAGCAAAATGACATCAAACAACGTCCTCAGCACAACCATCTCTAGCCATCCCTGCAGGGCTCTGACTCCATAAAACTGTTTCCATTTGGAATCTGTTTGACCAGTCTCTCCAGTGGATTTGGAGGAGAGGGATATATTTCGGTGCTGTGGGACCTGGCCCAGCTCCTCCCTGTCCTGGGAGGGAGCTGGCACCAAACCCCAGGCCAAGAAATCCTATGGGCTCGCTCTGCACTGCTTCTACAGGAGACATCCCAGAGGCCACCGGATGCATTCAGAACGAACTTGCCATTTCTCCCCAGAGAACCAAACTTTGTTTGTCCTAATGGAGCGCTTGCAACGCTCTGATCCCCTCCTTGCTGTCCTGAAAGCCCCCGGCAGGCCCCGATGCTGAGCCCATTAGATGGAATTACTTAATCCGGCCCTGATGAGTGGCACCCACACCCAGGAGCGGGTCCCTTCCCTCTAATCCCTCGCTGCCATCAGCCGCCTCGGCAAAACGAGCACCACGTGAGCAGATGGTGCCTTCTCCATCACATCTCGCCACCGCAGCCCTGAGGAAAACCGCCCCGTTACCTTTTTGCCGTGAGACGCGCCCATGGCGGGGTGTGCTGGCTGTGCTCCACGCTGCGGGCTGCGGCACCGCCCGGCTCCCTGCGGTCACGGCCCCTTTACTCCAGCGGGGACCGGCGGCCGTGCTGCTCCCGGCCCCTCGGCGGCTGCTGTGGGGAGACGTGGGTGAAATCCAGCCCGTCTGCGGCAGGGTCGAGTGGGAAAGCTTGCTTTTCCTCCCTTCTTCCAGCACGTGGAGAACTCATTTTCTTCATGCACCTAACGGCTGGCTCGCACCCAGGCTCTGCCCGGGCACAAAGGCAGCTTTCATGCTGTGGATGCCCGGTTTCTAAGCCGGGATCCGTATTTTGAGAGGCTGTGGAAGATTACAGTAATTGCACTTGACAGGGCAAGATGTCACAGGATGCGGATTCGCCCAGCTGCGGCCCGGCACCCGCAGGTCCTCGCCTGTGGCATCTTTCCTAGATGCTCCTGTGGTGCTTTGCCCAAATGAACCCCACAAAATAAAGGAAGATTATCCCTCTGCTGCCCGTCTGCATCCTGGCTCCTGGCTCCTGTTGCAGCACAGGATTTTGCAAACTTTGCTCCTGCAAGCACCCCAGGCTGCCTGTTTGCTGCTGCAGCATTGGTGCCTACCGTGACCACAGGTGAGCCCAGGCTACCTGAAGCTGCATCCTGAGAGTCCAGGTGGGTCAGGTTTGTGTTTGGTGAAGACTCTGGGGATGTGGAACAGTGCAAACCAGCCAGGTAGGTGCCTGTCCCTGCAGTAATACAGCTTTCAAAATGCCAAGGCACTGCAAAAGCTCATTTGGAGATTGCTGTCCCTTCACCCATTGTTCTTTTCAAATCCCTTTAAAGAAATTAGCAAGTTCAGTTTGACTCATGAATCCATATTTATTCCCTGCCTCTCAGTGTCTGGATATTTAAAAAACCGATTTATTTATCAGGACACAGTGACTTTGGCAGGAATGGCTCTTCAAAACACTGGCTGCTACTGAAGGTCCCTGCACAACAGCTGCATTTTTAGCTCTCCCTATTTCTTGAAAATAGTGATGTACCTTAGTAACTGCTCTGTGATGGATTCAGAGCTAGGTTTAACTGCCTGTAGCGTGCTGAAACATAAATTTCCTTTACATTGGCTTTAAACCAGATTTCTAATGTGCATTGCAAAGGGGTAGGAAGAGTTTCCTGTGGCTGAATGGGGCTGGTTGTTTTCGGGGCTGTAGTTGATGCTGTGCTCTGGTTTACCCTGTGGAGCCACCTTTACATTTCTTGGGCTGTTTTCAGTTTGGTTTATGAGTGAATCTAGATCCTTTGAGGGGCTTAAAATAGTTGGCATATTTATGCTGGCAGCTCGGCAGGGTTGTTGTGTCTGCTGGTTGTGTTATTTCTTGCTGCTGCCACGGGTAGGGATGATTCAGCGCTTGGGATTAACTGCTGTTGTTGCAGCAGATTTAGGGATCGATTTATGGCAGAGGTTTCCCTCAGTGCCATCAGGTGTGTGCTAAGAGCGTGGGAGGATAAGCTGGGATAAAATACTACACCTCTTTGGGGATTCCTCTGTGGTGGGTGTTTTGGGGTTTTATTTCAGTTCTGCCTTTGGAAGTTCTTACAGGTGTTACACAGTTTATGTGGGGATCTTTCCTTGTTTAGGGAAAACCAATTGATTGGTGGTGTTGAGTTTTAGATCCAGGGTTTCATCCTTCAGGGGGCCAGCACAGGACAGGCTGTGTCTTTTCCTGGCCTTATCCTGCCTGTGCTCCTCACTTCTGCTCCCCTGGGGTGACCTGAGGGCTCAGATAACCCTGTGACCTGCCTGTTAGGAGCTCTGCAGGGACTGCTGGAAGCAGAGGAAGCTGTGCAGGACAATCTGTCATCCCATGCAGCTCCAAATGCTCCAGGAGAAACACTCTGTCCTCACCTTCTGCAAAACTGCTGGTCTGCTTCAGAGAATGGGGAAAAAACAGATACAATCATCGGAAATTAAAGTCTGTACATGATGCAAATCCATCCCTGTCTCTGATGACAGATAAACCCGGCCATCACCAGCACAGCTCATCTGATCCCAGCAGTGCTGGGGCTCAGGGAAGGGTGGGGAACAGACCATGCTTGGCTGATGCATCTGGACAGGAGCAGGGGGCAGATCCTCCCCAGGAGCTGCCCCGTGTCGGGCAGCAGCGTAGGGACTGCTCTAGGAGGACTGCGGGGCTTCCCTGCCCCACCTTTGGGCAGGGCTCTTTCCTCTCCCGGTGGGGCTGGCTGGCCCCAGGCTGGGGTGCAGCCCCCGGTGTGTGGCTGACCCCAGTGGGTGCCAGCCCGGGTGCTTTGGATCGCTCCGGAGTGATGCTGGCTCCGGCTCTACCGGTAAAAGGCTCCCACCTATTGGTTGTGCTGCACAACTTCAGCTGCCCAAGCTACCTGCACATCCACCCATCCATCCATCCATCCATCCATCCATCCATCCATCCATCCATCCATCCATCCATCCATCCATCCATCCATCCATCCATCCATCGAATCTCATTTGGTTTCTATCTGGTTTTTGGGAATATTTTGAACCTTCAAAGTTCTTTCTGTTTTATACACAGAGACTTAGTTTTCTTTGCTCTTCTGGGTTTAAACTGGTTCCTAACACCCAGGAATGATACTTTGGTCTGCAAATATTAACCTACACTGCTGCATGCTATCCCTGTGGATTTCTGGCCTTATTGTGGCAGACCATGGGGCAGTGGCAAGAGCTCCAAGGGGAAACCACCAAAGCCTGAGCATCCCCAGGGATGACTTTACCCTGTGCCATGTGGGGAGGGAGAGCTCCTGCGTGCAGGGCTGTGGGATGGGTCATGGTGATGCTTGATTGGTGGCAGAGGACCTGGCATGCTGTGCCTGTGGGGGAAAGTGTGGATTATGCTTGAAGATGGAAGGAAGAAGGTAGTGTTTTATAATTAGAAATCTCATTTAAGAAATTTACAAAACCTTCTACAAAGTATTTAGTTTAAAGATAGAAAAATAAAATACCCCAAATTGACCCATAGATGAGGATGCCTTGGCTGCAAGCTGACCACTTGTTTGCTCAGACTCTGCAGGCACTTATAGAGCTCTTCTCCAAGCCCTGCACAGTTCCTGCTGTGAAACAGCCAGTTCCTGTGAGCAGGCAGCAGCTGCTGGACTCTTTGACCTGGCACTGGAGAGGCTGGAGTCCCCACGATGGGGCTGGTGTCCCTGTGTGACTGGAGAAGCTGCTCTCCATGGCAGGCTGGAGCTTGATGCTAGTCCATCTTCCTGGGGGCACAGCCCTCCATCTCCAACAGCTCAGGCCAGCCATCGTATTTATTTGTCTCTTCATCATTTTTAATGTGCTGCAGGAAATAAGAGAGAGCGAAGATGAATGGGAAGGTTGGAACAGTGCAAGCTTGCAATGTGGCAAAAGTTGGAGCCGGGTTTGATGTGGGGGATAATGTGGGGTCCTTGTCTTCTGCAGACAGGTGGGAGAGATGTAGCTCGGGAGGTGCCATGCAGAGGGTGGAGCCTGCAGAGCTCGTGGCAGGGGAGGGCCATGTACCTTTTCGAAGGGGCTCTTGTTCATCAGCCCTTTTGCTCCCAAGAAGACCCAGTTGTCCCGGAAGCCCAGCTTGCCCACGTGGCTGCTGCCCAGCTCCGTGAAATGTGCCCGTACTTTGTCATTCATCCTGAAAGAGGGTAAGAAGGTGTCAGTGTGGTGCCAGGTGGATGTCCCCTCTTTTACCCTCTCTGTTGGTGGCAGCAGCGTGTCCATCTCCCCCAGCTGTGTGTTTTTTGGGAGCCTGCTGTTGCTGCTGTGGGCAAACTCACTTTGTGGCAGCATCATCATAGCTTGCTGTCAGCACAAGGGTGCCACGCTTGATCCCCTGGAGGAAGGTCTGCAGCTGGGTAACATCTGAGAGACAACAGCAATAAGGAAAGAGAAAAGGATTTAGCAGGTACTTCTGCACAGTATCTGGGGGAGCCTCCTCTGTGTTGGTAGGAAATAACCTGGCTGTGCTGGTGCTAGCCAGGATTTGGGGCCATGGGCTTGGGGAAGGGGGGGCTCCCAAATGATGCATTCCCCATCCTGTGTTCCCACCTGGGCTCTCCTGCAGTGCACAGGACTGATGTCCTCCTTTTGGTACAACTGCAGGGGGGAAATTCCTCCTAAACTTTGCTGGCTAACTCTGAAATCAGGTTGTGTGAATTTACTTCCCAAAACAAGAAATGAACCTGCTTGCCTGCAGAGCTGCCTTCCCTGCCATCATGCCTCTGGCTGTATTGGGGGAATTATTCCTCATCCTGCATCTGTGGGATGCTTGAATCCAATGCCCCCTCTAGTGGCACATGAGCCGACTGCTGCCTTCTTCCCACCGAGCATCTCCCTCGCAAACACGGCTGGAAATCTCATTATACTGGTGATTCTCCTTAAAACTCCAGAGTTACCAAAAATAGGTTGCAAACCCAAGGAGTATAAAGGGTGATTGAGGGGGCCATGTCTCCCTGAGCTTCTTCATTTATCCTGCTGCGAAAGGCAGGGTAATGAGCTGCTGCTCAGCCACCACCAGCATTCAAAAGCTGAGTTACAGGTTGCAAAGTATCAGGATTAGTGTAACTACCTGATCTCAGAAAGTACCTTTCTCAGGTCTCAAGTGCCTTGGTTTATTCAGGCTAATGAAATAATGTTTTCCAGGCCATTACATTCACAATAAAGGAGCAAGAAGCCAATCTTGGATGTGGAAGAATTGTGAGGACTCCAGGCTTGATGGCCTCAGGGGAAGCCGGGCTTTTACCACCCAGGCTGGCATTAAATACATGAAAGAGAAGCAGCTGAAGCAGCCAGCAGCCAGCAGTGCTGGTGTGAGCCCTGGCTGGGAACCACCAAGGAGCAGAGTGACTGTGCTTACCTCCAGAGTACATGTCGAAGGCATCGGTTTTCAGGAGCTGCCCAGTTGTTCCTGAAAGGTTAAAATTGAAAACAGAGCACAGTGAGTTTGCACTGGGATGGCTCTAGGCTTTGCCTGGCCTTGAGCCTGGGCTTCCTTGCAAAATGCTTTGCTCTTCCCTCAGTGTGTTGTATTTTCTACGATGGTGACTGTGTTGCTTGGAGGAGTTTGTGGAGCTGATTGTGCATGACCTGGGTGGGTTTGTTCCCTTCTCACTGGCAATACTTGCAACCATAATTGTGGCTGTGCTCCCCATGCAACACCAGATGAATGTGCCTTTGGCTCAGCCACAGTGCCTGGGATGGGGGTTTCCAGTGGCCTGTGCTCTCCTGGGGAAGGAGGGACCCCTGGCAGTGGGGAGAAGGGGGTCAGTGCCTGCCCGACTCACCATTCACCAGTGCAATGTTCAGGCCTCTGCCAATGTTGTTTTTCACGCTGCTCATGAGGCTGGAAAGGAAAGCAGAGAACATTAGTGAGCACAGGGATGCCCTGGAGATGCCGATGCCACTGAAACTGTGGTGGGGTGAAGTGACTGCAGACAGCAAAATACCCAGAAGTGGTAGCAAAGAAATCTATTTAAGACTATTTTAACCACAAACACACGGATGGCCATTGATGTGCTGGGCAGAGGCCAAACTTGCCCTCTTGAAGGCCAGGCCAGCCACAGCTGCCTTTTCCCTGCCATGTGCTGCTTACACCAAGTCTTCAAAGCAGATCGAGGGTCCCACCACGTTTGCAGCCCCACTGATGATCTTGAAGGCAAAATAATTCTTGGGGCAGCTCTTCTGGTTCCCACACTTGTGCCGGGGCAGCTTCTCACCTGCGAGGGAGGAGCGGAGCTGAAGCCATGGCTCTGGCCCCACGGGGAGGCACTGGCTGTGTCCCTGCGGGGCTGAGCAGGGCTGGCACTGAGGTACAGGGGCCCACTAAGGGGGCAACACCTGGACCAAGTTCTTGCATGAAGGGGGCTTGTCCTGGGGCTGGGACCAGCTTCTTGTTTGAGGTTTATGGTGCCAAGGCCAGGTGCTGCTCCAGGGGCGTGCCGGGAGCATTTGGAGCTGGTGTCCAAGGCCCCTTTGGGGCTTTTCTGCCCAGAGTTTTCCCATTCTTGGCCAAAGCAGGGACCCACCAAAGACCCCATTGCTGTGTGCAGTAGAGAAATCCCTTGTGTTTGGGAGAGTGGGATATTTTGCCTCAGGGAAGGAGCTCTTGAAGGCAGCTCTCAGGCTTCCACCATCCCCCTGAACCCTGGAGCGGAGCTGTCTGATGGAGATGACATTGAGAGCAATACTCACTGCTGGGCTTGTTCCTGGCACCTGTGGGTATCAAGCAGGAGGATTAGACACCGTGGAGAGCTGCTGTCTCTTCCCCAAGCCAGGAGCAGCTGTTCAGGCACCAGCTCTCCAAAACTGCTTCCCGTGGTTGCAGGCATCCCTGGATTCACCCATCCCAGCGCAGCTTTCCACTGCGCTGTCCCCTCCCTGCCCTGGTGGTCAGAGATAGCGCCTAAAGCCTTGGCCAGAGACTGCAAATACAAGTGGCCAGGGCAACTATATCCAGCTCTGGGGGCTGGCTCCCAATGGAGCCTCTCACACCCTCCCTCCGGATCCCTCTGGAGCCTGCAGGTGCCTCACCGAGCCAGCTCCGCAGGCTGATGGCTTTCCAGCTGTGGTGGAAGTAGGTCTGCATGATGAACCACGTGCCCAGCAGGGTGATGAGCAGCACCACACACCGGATCACACCTGCAGGGAGGGAGAGCAGCAGCTGCAGCGTGGGGCAGGCACTGGATCATCCCTCTGGTTTCTTGGGATTTGATCCCTGTGTCCCAAGGTTACCAGGAACAGGGTGACAGCCCGTGCTTGCATGGTGTGGGAAGGCAGCTAACCATCCCTCACCATCCAAATGGATTCTGATCTCTTAATTACCATCTCCAGAGTATGTGGTGATGCTCAGACAGGCAATACTGCTCTGCTGGGAGGCACTATTCATATTTTTCTCTCTGTTAAAGTAAATCTGATAATTACTCAGAAAGCTATGTAAATCCAAATATTTCTTATGTTCCCAGTGCTGGGAAGGCTGCTATCCCCCAATTAGTCACTAGCTACAGCCGAGCAGCTGCTGATACAACTGTGATTGGCATTATGCTTTAAAGCAGCGCTCATCAGAGCAAAACGTTCCAGTCCTGCATGGAAAGAGAGTAGAAAAATGTACTTTTATTGCAGCTGAATGGCTCTTATGAAACCAGGAACGTCTCAATAGCCATCTCTTCCCAGTCACAGAAGGTTTCACTGGGAAAAATACAACAGGCTGAAATCTACACAAATCTTGTAAAAACCTGATGCTTATACAAAGGTTCTTTCCCGTTTCCCTGGCAGGGGAAGGGTAGGGTTGCTGGGCTTGGAAGGAATCATTTAAATGAAAAGGAGGCATAAAGAACTCCAGAAAAACAGACAGAGAAAAGTAAATATTTGTCCCTCCTTACCTGTTACCCGCATGGTGGTGGGCAGAGAGAGCACAGCTGGGAAGGACTGACAGTCCCACGTCACCCTGAGGAGAGAAGGCAATGCCTTAAAGAGTGCCTGTAACCCACCAAAGCCAGGCAGATTCTAGATGAGAAGATAATTTCTGTTTATTCATATTTGCAATAGGGAGGACGTCATCAAAGATGTACAAATTCTTATCATGCAGAATTGCTTGGTCCACCCTGATTAAGTCCTGGAGCAGGCTGCACTGACTGAGCTCAGTTCCTTCTGGAGCCTCAGAAGCCTCCCCTGTGTCTGCTGCCCCAATGTCCTCCTGGTTCATGCCCTGTTCTTGGTAATGGACCAGCCTTTTCTGTTCTGCTGATAGCAGTGAGGTGGACACTGTCAATCACAGCTGTGCTGCATTTCCTTCTGGGATGATGCAAAGTAGATTTCAAATATTAGGGACTGCAAAATGCTGTCTGAGGACAAGCTGTGATCTGGCCTTGCCCAGTCAGGGGAATCTCTGGGACCAAGCTTGTCTTCCTTAAAATCCAGAGAAGGAGAGAAGCACCACTGTGCTGAGGAGAGCAGCCAGCTTTGTTGACACCTGACTTAAACCCAGAAATATTTCCCTTTCGCCAAATCCTGGAGCATCTTCACCCCGTGGACAGGGTGTGGTTGTAATTTGGAGCATGAACCATTTGTTACCCGGGAGAATCCATCTGCTGCCACCCTGACCGATGGGACAGGCACTGCCACCCCACACACTGGGCTCCCCCAGGGGCTGGGACCACTCCTACCTTGGAAATTCGGGGCTGCAGTCTGTAGGACCTCTGTCCAGGAAACCACGCTGGAGCCCTACGGCGAATTGGAGATGGGTGCTCAGAGTTAATGAGCCTAATGCTAACTAAAGCAGCCTTTTAGTAACGTTTGACAGAAAATTTGTAAAAGAGCTGTGCTGAGAGTTGCTTTTCCTGTTTGAAGGGTAAATAGGGAGCAGCGGGCTGTAGCAGGGCTGGGCTGAATGCTGATTCCAGGCTGCTGCGTCATGAGGAAGGAGAGAAGAGCTTTCTTTTCCTCTTGCCCAGCCCTGCTCCGGGTCCCCTCCCAGGGCTCGCTGTGTTACTGACCGTGGCCGTGGAGCAGCCTTGGGCCCTGGGCTGGATGGACCTGAGACCCCCCCTCAGTGCCCTGAGGAGATGCTCCCCGTGGCTTCCCTTACACCCAGGGCTGGATTGCAGCATCACTGTCCGGGGTTTTTAGGCAGCCCCGAAGATGTTTCAGCTGATGTTTCTGGAGCCTGGCACTTCTCCCCATGAGACCCCTCTGCTGTGACACTGCAGCAGGGACAGTCTGCCAAAGCTGCTCCAGCACAGAGCTGCCAGCTTCCCATGGGAGACTGGCCCACCTGCATTTTAGAGGAAGCCTTGGGAGGTATTTGTGTCCCCCTGTGTACCCCAGTGTGTTTTTGATAGTGCACCAGCCGGGCACACTGGCCTCCCAGCAGCATCTCCCCTCTCTCTGCAGCTGTTCCTCTCAGAGGAAGGCTGGCTGTGAGCAGGAATCTGTCCCCATGGGAGGTGGCAGCGGAATCTGTGATGCCCAAAGCCCTTCCCCACACCCCAGCCCTCAGCACTGTTACTCTGAAATGGATTTTAAAGCTTGTGTCAGAGCTGGCATTAGCATGCCCATTTCACTGAGCTGGTATAAGACACACAGACCTGAAAAAAGACAGTTTAAAGGTTTTGGAGGACAAATGTTTCCTGTGGCTGGATCCAGAGGGGCAGCACCAGGCACTTCCCTTTTGCTCCTTTCAGCATGAAGTTCATAAACACAGGGGACCCTCTTCCCATTTCTGGCTCCCCATCCCGGTGCCTGATCTGATGATGGGGTCAGAAAATGGGGCTAATTCTCACAATCCCCCTTGGCAAGTTGTGAAGACTTCAAAGCTGGTATTGGTTTGCTTTGGGAGCCTGTTGTCTTCCCCATAAGTGCCATGAACAGAGCCTGAATCTGTGAGGATTCAGACCTGGGGTGTGATCTGAACACAGTGAGTGGAGCAAAACTCCACTGGGTTTGCAAAACCTTCCCTGTTTGGTCCCCAGTGCTACAGTGAACATTGGCCTCACCAGGGCCCATTGCACACTCCTCCCCTTCACCAAAGGTGTGTTTTTTCTTTGCACATATTGATTTCATCGCAGAGGAAGAGAAATGGAAAAATAAACCAATAAATGCCAGTGCTTTAGGGAAGTAATATATTTCTTTGAGCTATTTATCTTCACCTTAATCCCAGATAAAATTTACTGGGTGAAGTCTCTAGGTGGTGAAATTCCTGGAACCTGATTGCCTTACAAGAGGGTGGCCCTGTCCTGTGATTTCTATTATATTATTTTTTAATTGTTTGCATTGATAATTTTTTTTCTTCCTAGGATTGTGCCAGAATAAAAGGCACTTGTGCTCTGGCATCTGCCAGAGAGCGGCTGGCAGGAGAAGGAGAAAAGAAGGAATTGTAGTAGGTGTTAAACAGAGTTATTTGTCTAATACACCTGAAGCCTGCTTGCTTAAAAAAACATTCCAGGAACAAGAAAGTTCTTGGACAAATACTACTAAAGAGGCTCATGGTGTTGTAAAGCAAAAGCTCCTCCCAAGCCTGCTCTGGCCTGCGGTGCCGCTTGGCGGAGCTGAGTCACTGCTGCTGGGAGGAACAGACAGATCCCTGCCCTCCCAGGGAGGCTTTCCAGGATGCACCAGGGGAATGCTCCTGTTCTCCCTCAGTGCTGCAGGAAAACTTTACCTCTCTTCCCCAGAAACTTCTGCCTTCCCCCCCTCCTTTTTTTCCCTTTTTTCCTGCTTTTGAGCCCCTCATGTCCATCTCTCTCCCAACAGGTGAGACTGTGAAAAAAATAATTTTGTTGCAGAGTGGGGATGCGACTCCAAACAGAGTGACTGCCAGATGCCCACAGCCACCGAGTCACCTGTCCAAAAGCCAGGGTTTTCCTGCACAACTGAATGCAGGGGAGCAGAGGAGGAACTTGCAGGGTGGGTGCCCATCCACTCTGTGTTCAGGGTTTATCACCACAGGAAAAAGGAGGATGCTCCAGTGCCATTTTCAGTCTCAAAAGGAATCAGTCTGACTGAGCTTTGCCGAGTTGCTCAATAGGATGGTGCCGTTTGCTTGAGGGCTTATAAATTTATTTGCTTATAAAAATGCTTGGCCAGCTGATGCATCCACCAAAATTGCTGGAGAGGGCATCTTATGGCAAAACTGGCCCTGGCACAAGCCCACAGTTATCTGAGGTATTGACCAGTGTTTGCTGCTTTCTATCAGAAAGCACTTGGTACCTTGTGTCCTCCTACCCTTCCATCTAGTCTGGTTTCTCAAAACTCCAGATGATGCCATCAGTTTTTTAAAAGAAGTAATTCTGTCTCTGCTGGCACTGTGTGAGCAGAGTGTGGTCCCTACACCATCTCTTTCAGCAGTGCAAGAGAAAACAGACAATATCCTGAGCAGCAGCTTGACCTTGGACGAGCCCCACACTTTGCAAAGTGAGCACCCTGCAAATTCATCCAGAGCCATGATGATCTGGCCCCCACATCACAGAGCTGATGCCAGCTCATCACAGCTCCCCGTTCACAGGGGGTTCATTAGTTCTGCCCGTGACACCAGCACAGCTGCACCCCACGGAAAGGATGCCAGCGCCTGGGGCTTCCCCTTCACCTCCAGCCTACGAGCAGGAAGAGCAACTAAAACCTTCCCCACGCAACCCCCTAACCTGCCAGTAAGTCAAAAGAAAAGTGCTGCAGGAACACATTATTTCAGTCACGCTCTAGAAAACGCATTTCCCCGGCCGGGGATGGGACAAGCCCACGTACCGCTCAGTGTCCCGGCCGTGCCGTCGCTCCCCGCGGGCTGTGCGGGCGCTGGGCCATCCCGGGAAGCTGGGGCTCCATGTGCTCGGCAGCGTGCCCAGCCTGCCCAGCCCTCTGTCATTCACGGCACCTCCCCAAGCCTTATCTCCCTGCCTGTGTGGGGCTGGGCACGGCCCACGGGCACAGTGGCCGCAGCGCTTGGCAGCAGCTCTCCCGCGGGAGGGAGAAAACACTCTTTGCTGCGGCCACGAGCGTTTCCTTTGGAGGTTTCCTTCACTTTGGCCCTTGCCTTTTTGGCACATCAGAAGAGGAAAACCTCTCCCAGGGTGGGCACCAGCCCTTCTGCTCTTTCACCAAACCAGCACATTGAGCTGACAGGGGTGCTGCATTGGGGAGAGGTGGGCATGAAGCCAGGAGTGGTGTTCCCCAAACTGGGGTAAAACCAGAATAACCTGATCTGTCAGGATTTCCCTCAGCCGTGCTGCATGTGTGTGGGCTGGCCCTGAGTCCTGCTCCTCTGCCTCTCATTTACAGGAAGCTGGAGGTTCCTTTTCCAAATAAGCATTTATTTATCTAGCAACAGTCCTGAATGCTAAAGGAGTTCTGAGTTAACTCAACATATAGATCTAGGCTGTTTTCTTTTTAATCAGTTGTCATTGTTATTTTTACAGTTCTCAAGGAAGAAATCACACCTGAAGCTAGCACTAGGGGCTCTGTTTTTTCCAAAGCTGAACCTCGTTTACCTGGCAGCCAAGAACAAAAGTGTTCCCATTCCTTCCATCTTTTTTCTTTTCCATTCTTATCACTCAGAAGAACCAAACAGTTTCTCTTGGACCTTTAAAAGCAATTTTCATCCCAGAATCAGTGGAGGAGACGTGGGGCTGGCAGCAACAGCGCTGCCTTTGGGACTGCAGCTTGCACAGGGTGGGAGCAGAGCCCCTGTGGGACCAACGCTGCTTCCTGATAATTAGTTTAATACCTGAGGGTGATCTCTGTATAAAGCTGTGCACTGAGCTTTTCTTGCTTACCCCAGCTCTGGTCCTCAGTGCTGGCCAGGGGATGCTGAACACCGGGGGAAATCACAGCCTCTAAGCCAAACCCTTCCAGACAGGGAGCAGAAAAGCAAACACATGCCCAGGCTCTGCATTGGGATAATTATTGCCCTCGGAAGGAAATTTTAGCTGCGGTGAGAATCTGAGCTTAAACAGCACAGTCTAAATCACAACCCTTCTCCCTCTCTGGGGAAATATCCTTCCTATTAGTTTGTTTAGCTGCTGGCAGTAACCGGCTCAGCTCAATAACAAAGTGCCCCAAGCCCTGGAGTGCCACAGCTCTCGTCCCTGCTGTGTCCCCCTGGTCCCTGTCCCTGCAGGAGCAGCCCATGGCACGGGGATTGTAACACCCCAGGGGAGGCCTGTCCCACCATGAGTTCTGCCTCCTGCTTCAAGGGACCTGAGGCCAAGTGCTCTATGGAGATGGAGGCATTTCTGCTGCTTGAAGAGGAAATGAGCAAAAACCATCAGAAGGGCCAGGAGCCTCCAACAATGAAATCTTGTGTGAAATGCATCTGCTCTCTGTAACTGAGTGTTTCATCCAGGATGTTTCCCTGAAACCACAGGAAAGGATTGGGAGCTGAGGGCTTTCCTTGTGGCACACACTGGTGTGGGGAGCCCGTGTGTCCCACCTCTGCATCCTGTGGTAGCCCAGGTTTTGTCCATCCACTGTGGCACACGGCAGAAATGGGCTTTTAAATCCCACCTAACATTACGGAATATGTCAAGTGCTGGGAGTGGGGCATCAGCTTAGTCTTGACTCAGCAAATACTTAACTGGTGCAGTGCAATGAAATTGCATCAAGTCTCATTCACAGGTTCCCCCAGGGGGTTCTGTGTGATATAGAAAAAGACAAAATAAGAAAAAAAAAAAAAAATAGATGTGGTATCAAAAAGCTGCCAGACTGGGGAATGAATAATCAGTGGTGCAAACTCATTGCACTGTGATCAGTGCTGTGGTAGATCAGCAGGAGCAAGCTGGCGGGTGAGGAGCTGCTCCCTCCTCCTCCTCTTCCTCCCTCCATGTGTCAACACTGGGTGCATTGATCCTCGGTGAGCGGGTGGGGAGCATTGGGACGCTGCTGCCAAGAAAGTGGCTGCAGGACTGTCCCTCCCAGGATATGGAAGTTCAGCATTGGGAGGAGGTTTCCCCCAAAGATCCTTTGTCGGGCTCTGCAGTGCCCCGGAAACGCTGCTTTTCAGGAGTGTGCTCACTGGGATAAACTCATGACAAATTCTTAGGAAATGTTTGGCCACTGATAAGCACCGTGGGTGTATGGTTTCAGATTGCTCCTGCCGAACTGCTGCAGATGTTAAGTGTAGATCCTCTGAAAGGAAACGGTCTGTAACTCCTGTGTTTGTCTTGTGTTGAACACCACCTGCACCTCCCGCATGCCACATGCGAGGGATGAGCGAGGGCGAGGGCTGTCCCTGCAGCCCACACCTCCCACCTGTGCGGCTGCGGGGGATTATTCACCCTCCGCTAAACAATCCGGCTCCTGTGCTCACCTCTCCCCTCCCACTTTTGCAGAGGTCAGTAATCAGCACTGTTCCATTGGCCAAAGAGTGACTCATGCCAGCAAACCGATGACACATCCCAAAGGTTTCAAAGCATCCGGGTGAGGCGCCAGCACTGTTACCTTGTGCCGGATGGGAAGAATTCCGTGAGGACAGAGTTTCATCCGAGGGCTGATATAATAATATCGGAGAGAAAGGTGAGGTGGCAGCTCCACGGGAGGAGGCAGGTGCTGCTTGTCCGGGAGGGGTTTGGATGGCTGCGGGCAGCTCTGTGTGCCAGCCATTGGCGGTGCTGTTGTTCAGCGCATCCTGCGCCCGCCGAGCCCCGCGCATCGCCCGCCGCCGGCTCTGCTGCTGGGAGAGACAAATAAACAAGGGAACTCAAAGCCGCTTTTACTATTAAAGGAGAAATTAGCTCTTGCGGTGCTAAGCCCCTGGTCCGTGGGCCCAGCACAGCCAATCTGCTTTTATTGTTTTACAGGACTCCTCTGCAACCCAACGATGACAAATACCAGGAATTAGTGCAGTGTAATTACTCCATATTAGCTGAATTCACACTATAAACACAGATCATAAACAGCCATTGATTATTCCTAATTTCACATTTTTACCATTCTGAATTGCAGCAATTATGCCTGTCCGAGGGAATTAGCTTCTCTTTCAACCCTGCAGGCTCCTAGTCACTGCCTTTCCTTTCAGACTTTTTTATTGTTGAAAAGAAAGGACATTCAACACAAATCCCTCCCTACTTGTGAAATAAAATGCCCTCCCTTTCCCCCCTCTCCTCAGTCCCTATGTCCCTGTGACTTTGCAGCCCAGAGGTTGCTCCTTTTGCTGCCAGCTGCCTCAAGATGCATGTGAGTGCTTGGTGTGTTCTGTAACAGCTGGGCCACAGCTCATTTCACCCCGGCTTGTTGCAGAGGCATCAGCAGCCCTGGCTCTTGGTGCAGGTTTTGCAAAGGGAAGGGGCCGGGGCAGCACCAAGGCTCAACATCCATCTCCTGCTGCCGGTTGGTCCATGCAAGCAGCGCTCCTGTTTAAACATCGTCTCTTTTTTGAAACAGGCCAGGCCATGATTTCCAAAAGCCAATTTGCACCTCCGGTGAGACTGTGTTGGGGGCCTTTGTCTCCAGCTGGGTAACGCCTGCACCCTCCCTTCCTGGACAAGATCTGTGAGAGAGGCTGGTATCTGTGAGAGAGGCTGGTAGATCTCAGCACTTCCTTGCTACAGACTGCAAGCAGTATTAAAAAAAATGAATGTAGATATAAATTATTAATATTTGCATGGGAAATTTCTAACCCTATTAGTATCATATAGCTAAATTTGTTTCTTGCACACAGGCAGTGATTTCATTACAAAGGGTAGCAGAGCGTGATGCCAGCTCTGCTGTGCTGGCTTGGTCAATTAATGGTGAGGGGGAAAGAATCTGTTGGTTACCAATGACAAGGCCTTCAGGACTTTTCCTTTGCTTTGCCCCTAGTGCATGCTGAAGGATGGAGGGTGCCTGCCACTGGGCATGTGCTGCACTCACAGATGTGCTGGGGAGTGAAGCTGGAACCGAGGGGCTCAGCCCAGATAAAAGGAGACTCAGGGAGATCCTTACTGCTCTCTACAGCTCCCTGAAATGCAGCTGTAGCCTGGTGGGTGTTGGTCTCTTCTCCCAAGTAACGAGGGACAGGACAAGAGGAAGTGAACTCAACCTGCACCAGGGTTGGATGTTAGGAACAATTTCTTCACCAAAAGGGTTGTCAAGCATTGGAATAGGCTGCACCAGGGAGGTGGATGAGTCACTGGAGGGATTTAAAAGACATGTAGATGGGGCTCTTGGGTCATGGTTTAGTGCTGAACTGGGCTGTACTGTCAGAACAGTTGGACTCGATAATCTTAACCTAAACAACCCTATGATTATAAAGCTCTATAAAGGGATGAGAGTCTGAAAAGCCTCTGGTCCAAAGCACTTCCCACTGCTGGCATTGGACAGGGAGTTATTTATTCCAGGCAGTGGCTGTGGCCATCGAGCAGCAGCAGCAGTTTTTTATTGCATCCATTCTAGGACACTGAAGAAAGATTATGCATGCTTGCACCATGCCAGCTTTTTATTAGATTGCAGGCAGGGGTTAAACTGATGCTTGTCAGCACAAATATAATGCCCAGGGTGATGGGAACAGCATAAATTGAGGACAAGAGGTGGCCGCTTTTAGCGCGGCTCTCAAGAATGCTCTGCTGTTTTACTGCATCGTTTGCTCTTTAATTGGGACATTTCCCTCTGGCCAGGGGATGTCTTTCCTTTTTTTGCCAATGAGGTGCAATAAATAAATGGGCTGAGACACAGACTCTGAGGGGAGGTGAAGTACAGAGGGCAGATGAGTGGCTGTACCAGAGCCCTTTGAATGTCCCCAGTTTGCCACTGTGGTGCCTGTTCTGGCACACCTTTCCCAGGCTGGGGACACGGGCAGGGGCTGCCTTGTGGTGGCAGGGGGTCTGCAGTGCAAACCACACAGGTGCTCCATCTATTTGTCACCTCCATTTCTTTCAGGGTACTCATGTCATGAGGTGATGGACCTCAGTGCTGGGACAGTGGGGTGTTTGTTTGTGGCCAGTTCTGGTATGTCTGTGTCACTGAAAAGCAAATATTCGAAGGAGCACATGACAGTCCTGCACAGGGGCCAGCCAGACCTGCTGATTGGTTACAGCAGAGCAGGATATGGGGGTCTGGCACATGGCCACCCCAGCTTGGGGCTGCAGGGCATCTGGGGGGTCAATAAGGTCCTCACTCAGCTGTCCTGTTATTATTCACCTGCAGTAGTAGATTAATTAGATGTCTTCCACCCCTGCTCCTCACCCTCCCTGTGCTGCCAGCAGAGGAAATCCTGCTTTTGTGCTGCTAATGGACCTCAAAGATCCAGTAAAACATTACAGTGCAGACAAAATGTCTCTTTAAAAGTGCAATAGAAATTCAAACTCTCCACTGAGAACAAAGCCAGTGGGGCTTTTTGCATCTCCTGTTTTTATTGTATTCTGTAACATTTGTAAAGTAGATCACTTTTATCGAGGGAGTCTATCTCCTCTCCCAAGCTGTAATTTCTAGACTTCTTAAAGAAGATTTCTGCTCACAAAGGAAATAAAAGATAGAAATATGATGCTCTCTGACATTTGAACACACTACTGAGAATCTGAATTAAAAGGAACAAACTCAGAAAGTATCATTTATACAGCAATCAACTTTAAAAAGTCACCATCTGCTAAGAGTTACCACCCGGTGTAGCTGTGTCTTTATTGCCAGACAGAGAATAGGAAATAACTCAGGGAACTCTCGTGCACCTGCTGGGTTTTTCCTGGCGCCGTGCACACTCCGAGCTGTGGTGGCTGGGGAGCTGCAGGGTGCCTATTGCAACTCTGCTTTTTCTCCAGCTCACTGCAGAATATAAATCTGAATACAGGTGCCCTTAGCAGCGATGATTTGAGGTTGTTCAAGTTATAGCTTAATATCAGCTTTTCTAAAAGTCTAAAGGGCAAGAGAAATGACCACAGCTGGAACAAGGGACATGGATGGGATTTATATTTAGAAATCGGATCTTTTTCCTTGCTGCTCCCCTTCTTGCTGTCCCCCACCCCAGTGACTTTTCCTGGTTTCTCATAGCCCTTTCTAGTTTTGTCTTCCTATTTCATCATAATTGATGATAACATTATCAAATTCTTTGCCCTGGGCAACCTGTCTAGTGCTTGCCTTGCAGTATTTTGCCTCATTTTGGTCTTCCACTGCTCATCATCTCCTAGAAAGGTTGTGAACTTTTTGATATAAAGATTTCCCATCAAATTTTATGTCTTCCACCAAGACCACTCTGGGTTCAGGTGATTCTTAGCACAATTTAATCCTCCGTGCTGGCACTGATCAGTGTCACTCACTCTGTCTTGGTAATTGTGATGGTTTCCCTCTGACCTCTCCGTGCACAAGACTCAACTATGGCAACACGATTGCATGCACCCCTTCAAATCTTTGGGTTTTTTGGAGGGAACTGGGAACTGAGCTATATTCATGAGGTATGTCACCTGAAAAGGGTGGAAATGCTTGTGCAAGTTATTTCTGCATTGTCTGCCTTGAGTTTTATACAAGAGCACCATGTGCTGGGAAGGTGCCATGGCTTTTCCCCACCATGTTTCCCATCCCTGTGCAACATTTATCACAGACTGCTCGGTTCAGACACAAGGAAACAAGGTACAAGGAATGAATTAAGAAAGAAAAAGTGTCCTAGCAAGTTTCCCTTGTGTCTGTGCCATCACTGAACCCCATCATTGCCAGGGCTGCTGAGGGGCATCATCATTATTTCAGCTGATGCAACAACACCTATCATGGCAGGCAATTGCATTCCTCTTCCCTTTTAGGACTTTTAAGCCTCTTACCCCATCCCTCAGGACACTACTGTGTCCTGTCTCCTTTCCAAGGTCTTGTCTTGTTGTAGAGGCTGAGTAAGGTATTACAGAAAGTCATGTTACTTTGTGCCTGCTGGGGAAAGATGCTGTTGTCCTCACCCTCAGCCATCCATTCCTGTGTGTGCTTGTAGCTTTGTGCTGGCTTTGGGAAGGAGAGTGCCTGCAGTCCTTGTTGATTTGCTTTAAGGGTTTTAATTGCATTTAATCACAAAGGTCTAATTAAAGTTTGAAGGCTTTATTTGAGGGCAGTTAATAGATAAATTAGTTAAATTAATTGTGGTTTGTTGTATACAGAGATACCCTTGGTTTGGCAGAAGGGCAGCCAACACGTGCTCTGATGACAAATATTTCCAGCCTGGCCTGTGGGTCTGGAGTGCCCAAAGCCCTGGGGCTTGATGATTGGTGACAGGATGTGGGGCTGTGAGTGTCTTCTGCTGGCTTCTATCATCATCTTCATCATCACTCATACAACCTCATCTATTGCAAAATTAAATAACTCTTTAAAAGCTGGATAGGAATCTGCTGTGAAGCACTTAAACAACCTGCACCGGGACAATTGCCGAGTGCCAAAATGGTCTGTTCAAGGTTAAGTTTTATATTTTAAGCTTCTTTTAGGTGGAGGCTAAACCTCAGGAAGATTCAGAAAGCAGGGTGACACCACCTTGAAGGACACCAAATGACATCTCTACTTTTCCCTGTAAAAATCAGCTGCCTTGGGAACCCACACTCCCATTTCACTGGTGACCTGCTTTGGATTTATCACCAGGAAAAATCAACATGCGCTGAATTGTCTATAATCCTTCCTCAGATGGAGAGGGTTGAATGAGCTGGGATTTTGTTGCTTTGTCGAGATGAAATGTAATTACCTTATGGGCTTTGCATGGTGTGTTAAATTCTGCCAGTATTAAAGTGCGATACAAGCTATAGAACTGTGCTGCTTGCTGAAGATTTATGGAATAAAAGGTATAATTTCATGCTTCACTGCATTTTATTTTGAAGTTGGATGTTGACGTGCTTTTCAGTTGTTTAGATGTGTTTATTTAGCCTTTACTCTTGGTTGAGACAAGTAGGCTGAGGGATGTGATGAGTGAGAGGCTGGAGTTGCCTTCCTCACTTTCCAAAGGAGATGCCTGAGAGAATGTGAAACCCAGTGCTGTAGCCCTGACCCAGTGTCCCTTAGGGTGACAATGCACCAACAGCTCAAGTGTTATGGTTTTAGAGGGTGAAAAGTCTTTCTTCTGCCTGCTGTCTGTCAACAGTTTATGTTTTCCTTTTCTGTACTCAAGAGGACGTTCAGCCATGATGCAGTTCACAGCCAGCTTGGCCTCAGAGCGAATGGCTGATGCTACCAAAGGAAATGGTAAAATTTGCAAAAGTACAAATTCCTCCAGAGCTTTTCAAGCCAGACTGGCCAAACATGAGGGGCATTTGTGTAACACATGTTACAGAGATTTCCCTCATGACTGAGACAGTGTACTATGCTGTTCTCACATCAATAAATGGTACTTGTAGAGCATCCCAAAACTCACCAGCTGGATTCTGGTGTTTGACTCAAGAGAACTGATGAAAGAACTAATGACTCCCTTTAATGAACACACGCACACACACACACACACACACACACAGAGACACACTGTGTGTGTATAGCTGAGCCAAGCTGGCTGAAAACTCCCTGCACTTCTGCCTGTACTTCCTTGAAAACAGCATGGCTTTAATATCCATCAACTTCTATGTAGGACAGCATGGTGACCAGTGCATTTTTAGGAATGATTCCCCATGCCATCTGGTACCACTGGCTAATTGCCTGAAAAACTCTATAAAGAAATCTTTTCATGCAGCTTCATAAGAAGAATTAATTTATTCTTTTTCTCCTTTTGTTCCCCCATCCAACAGTCACTGAGGATCCATCCAGGAGCTGCATGGAGAGCGGTGCAGTTCCTGAGGTGAAGAGTCAGGGTGAAGGCAAGAGTCAAGGCCTTTGGGCTGCCCAGGGTCCCTCACCACAGCTCTGCCATCCTTGGAAGGCGAGGGTGTTAATCCAGACTAAAGACACTCATATTTTTCCAGCCCATGAAAAACAAACCCCTCATGATGCCTGCGCTGCAGTGAGCTGCTCTTCTGAACACCTCAGCAATTCCTTCCCAAATAACCTGATTTTAAAGTGCCCTCCAACTGGTGGTCAAGCTGCTGCCCTGGCACACCAGAGATGTGTGCTGGGGAGAGGTGCTGTTTGCCCTGACACTGCTGGACACACAACTCCTGGAGCACCAGCTTCAGACCAAACCCTGGGCTCTTCAGCACCTCTGCTCTTTGATCTGGATCCTCTCCCAGATCCCCTGCTAAGCCACTCATCCAGGAGGAACACCTATTTCAGGAAAGACTTTCTTTTTGGACAGGACTGACTAAAAATAGTGCAGATCCAAGCAGTTGTTGGTGAGCTTCCAGCGTGCCTCAGCTGAAAAGCTCCAACAGGAGGGAACCGTTCCTGGAAGAGCCGTCTCATAATGCAGCACTGGAGGAGAGTTACAGGAAAGGGCCACTCTCTTCCTGGCTCTGTGTCCACAGCAGCTTTAGGTGACACTAAGCAGCTCCCTGGCCCTGCAAAAGCCTTTGCAGGGCATTTGGGGCTTCCTGCTGCCATCTGTGAGCTGCCACCCGGCCACCAACACCTCTCTGGTGCTGCACACGCAGCCAAGCAGCTCCCAGAGCACCCCAGGGCTCCCCCACCTGCACTCTCACACCCCCAGCTGTAGAGATGCACATCCAGAGACTCTCCTGGTTGTAACTACTGGATCTGCTTCAGAAGAGAAGTCCCTGAGTAAATCCAGCACTGAGTTAAACTGAATTGGAGCTGCTTTAGTCAGGGGGAGGGCTTCTGTGGAACAGGCACTGCAGCCATGGTGAGCCCTGTGCCTCTGCACTCCCTCATTAGGGTGTTTGCTGTCTTGTTACAGGTAATAAATGACCGTTATTATTATAAATTTCATTTTTTCCCTAATAATTCCCTGAACTCATCAGCCTTTTCAGGTAATAAAACACCTCTCTTGTGCCCTGTTTCACCTGCTTTAATATTACTTCATGGGAGTTGTTATCTCCTAGAAAACATTGCAGTGCACTGGAAAACTGTGGGATAGAGCTCTGTGGGGTATGTACAACACACAGCTCACAGCCCCCTCCCAGCCAAGCCATGCACAATGTGCTGATGCTGTGCTTCACAGCAGCTTGGTTTTAACTATTTAATAAAGGCTCACAACTGTTTTCTTAGAGACCCTGCATCTATAATTATTTTCTTCATGAAGTAATTTTGGTTTCACAGGTAAACACCAATCTCAGCAATTTCCACTTTTAATACACAATCTGATTTAGGACTAAACATCCTCTGCCTGCTAAGTAGGTATTTATTACAACCAAGCTGGCCTGACACCCTTCCTCACCACCCAGGTTTCCTCCCCCCACCCCCGTACAATAATTATGGTTCTGGGGGGAAAAAATATGTTACAACACATGCCTGAGGGGGGCCTGAGCAGTTTAACAGGGTTTAATTACAACATTAGCAGTGTGGGTGAGGTGTACAAGTAAACAAGTAATAAATCAGCTCATAAAAGGAGCAAATAACCCCCTTCCACCCACACTGACTGCAGATTGCACTGAACAGATGGTGTCCTGGGTGTTTGGGATACACAGGAGGTTTGCAGATTTGGGTGCCATCGAGGTGGTTACAGCCACAAATGTCCCCAAGTGCTGGGTGTCACCTCCAGGACTGACCCTTGTGGGGATGGGGTGCTCCTGCTCCCTCATCCCACGCAAGCTGGGGCTTTTCCCATGAGCTTTTCCCACCAGGATCAAGGGGCTCCTGCCTGCTTGGCCGTGGGCTATTCCACTCATCAACCCACTGCAAATGCTGTTACCTCTCCAGCTTGGTTTCCCTATGGAGGCAGTGATGATCTGCAACACCTGGATTGGTTTTTCAGGAGGAACTTCGGGAATTTCCATGGTGATGTGGTAGCAGGTGTCACCCTGCCCACGTGAGGGGATTGGCATCAGATGCTCCTCCAGAACCTCTGTGGTCAATAAACCGTGAATTAAGAAGGATTTACATGACAGTGTGAGAGAGCTCTTAAGAGCTGTTAGGGTGTGCTTAGTGATCCAGCTACAAAAACGTGCCAATGTACTTGAGAAAAGGCTTTAACTGCTTTAAAATATAGTTACAGGCTATTGCATAAAGGAGAAACAGTGTCTTAACTATTCACAGGCATTGAATCTGCTTTACTTTATCATGTGTTACAGTGATTTATGCAAGATATAAAAAACAATTGTCAAAAATGTGGAAGAAAAATTCAAAGCCAAAAGCACAGCCATTCATTCTGATAACATCTGGTAACGTGTTAATGCAGAGGAAGAGAAACATCAGTGCTGCAAATGGAAAGGGACCATTCAGCAAACTAAACTCTTCACTGGGAAAAAATTTCTACAGAGCAATAATTATCCATTAGCTTTAAAATAACCTACAAGTTAATAGGTGTTTTCCTAGCAAATCACATATTTTTCCAGGGAAAACAAATCTATCACTAAGTGAATTTGTATTTCTTATGCACTTTATTTTCATGATTGAGTCAAAATAAACCTTGTTGAAGATAGAAAAAAAAGGTGCCTTAGAAGAATAAAGGGTTATAATTCAGTCAAGGTTTCATAATGGCATTGCATGCCCACTGCAGTGGAAAGAGAGCCTTGAGACTGAATTAGTGCCTGAACATTTTGTGCAAAATCCTTCATTGTTACAGGGCCTTGCCAGTTCATATTTATGTGGTTTATAAGGTGTCACGTACATTTTAATCTCCTGGCACTGAGTTTATTGCTGAGAGGGCTGCAGAGCTGGAGGTGTCAGAGGACCAGGAAGGGACAGCAAATTCATGAATTAGCACCCTTCTCCTTATTTCACTGGGTTTTTGATGCAGGGCCCTACAAATGTCTGTTGCCAAGATTTTCTGGGCTCTGGGGTGCACATGGATGGGGTCTGAGGCAGCAGAGCCCAAGGAGGAGAAGAGCAGGTCCCAGGGAATGGGGCTGGGACAGCAACTCCCCTGGGCCATCAGCCACACCAGGGCTGATGATTGAGTCCTGCCACAAGCAGTGGCAGCAGCACTGTGGTTCAGCACCAGGACTCTGCCTGGCACTCAGTGCTACAGCTCCAGCTGTAAATTTGACTACAGATATCTCATTCCCATTTAAAAAATGCATCATTAACCTGTAACAGTGGCAAAGTGTTCCCACGATTACCTTCAGTGTGATGAGTGCTCAAAGTGATATCAAGCCCCTTGTTTTACTCAGAGGAAGATATAAATACCTCAAGTACCTTCTATCTGTGTGTGTGTAGCTCTCAGGTGGCTCTGGAGGGGAGGTGGCAGCAGGAGATGGGGTGATGGATCCATGGGAGCTGACTCTTCTCTCAGGTGTCTCAGCACCTGCCCTGTGTTCGTTTGCTCATGAGCTGGAAGTTAACAGGAGATATCAGTAAAAGATGGGTCCTTGGAGCACTTTACAGACTGATCAGATACTTAGTTCTATTGCCACGTGAGGATTTATAGATCATATTAAATGAGGTGTAATGCACAGTGAGTGTTCAGGGCACTCTAATGTCTCAATGGATGAGCTTCCAGGCCCTCACCACCCCCAGCTTCACTGCCATGGCAGACACCCACGGGCAGGATGAAGCTGTTTCAGACACAGATGGAGGATTCTTCATGTTTTGCTTTGGGCTGAGTGCAGAGTCCCAGCCTGGCTCTAAGTGTGCAGAGGGGAAGGGTCTCTTGCTGCCACGAAACACGTCCCTCATAATAACATCTGTTGTTCTGCTCAGGACACGATGCCCTGGGCTCATATCTGGGGCTCTCACAGCAAGGCCAGTGTTCAGCCCTGGCCCCTTCAGTATCACCCCAGAGAAGGCAGCCCTGGGACTGGGCACCCTGGGACCCTGGATGCACGGGGGGAACTGTGTGGCACTGCAGAGGAGCAGTTTGTTGAGGATGGCAGGAGCCCTTCATGTGTGTCCAGACTCTCCCACATGGCCCCTGCCCATCCCTGCTTTCCTCTGCTCAATCCCAGCAGTGTGATGGGCAGCCCCATGCAAGGATGTGCCTGCACACAGTTGGAATGACTCAGTTTTACCCTACTAACATTTCAGAGCATTGGCACAATGGTATTCCTGCTCAGAGGCCCCTCTCAAGCCCCAGTGAGAATACAGAAGCCTAATGTTCAGGAAACTCTTGCATGGGATGTTTCCTGAGCTTTATGTCTTCATTAGAAAACTACTCAGTGCTGTAATAAATGCATCCAGAGCTTTGATATTTTGCACATCAGGTGGTAAAACAGTAGCTGTGAATAGATTGCCTGTATGAAGGTTTCTGCCTTGAGTGCTGCAGCAGCAGATGGTCTAATAAATATGCAGTGCTCTAAAACAATGTCAGTAATTTCTGTGACCTCAGGTTCTTTGGTCTCCCATGCAGATAAAATGCACAATCATCCAATAATAAACTTTTTCATCGAACCCCCCCATAGCACTGTAATGTAAACATCTTTTGAAGAACACTAGCAGTTTGTACTGGGAGCCTGGCCGGGTTTCTTTATGAAAAGTATTTTACTGTGGCTCTATGGGTCAGTGCAGAGGAGCCACTATTGGCATAGCCTGAACCTCTTCTCTGGCAGTGGCCAGGTGAGGATACCTGTGAGGAATGGGATGAGAACACAGTGTCAGTTTCCAGGAGCACTCCAGCCACAATGCAAAAGTAGAATTGCATTTTATTTAATGACTCTTGATAGCATTTTTCTTCTGCTGTTTTGTAACCTGTTTCTGTAATCTTTCAAACCTGTCTGCTCTTCAAAACTCCTGGTGAAAGAAAGAACATGATAATGAATTAAACCCCTGAGATCTGCTGAAGATGCCACAGGTGCAGGGATGGGTCACCAAATGCTCTGGCTTTAGCAGAATGTTCTGCCCCCCTGCAGCTTATGCTGGACCATTGTGCCCGATGGCCGGGAGCCCAAAGCAGCTGTTCAGGTGTTGACATCTCCTTTCTCTTCCAGTGCTGAGGGGATTTCTGTGCAGAGGTCTTTGAAGGACACCAGTGCAGGGGCTGTGTAATCAGAGAAACCTATCTGGGCCACATTTTGACAGAACTAGAAAAACAACCTTTATTACAAGCATAATTCTGGCGCCCTTAGAACAAAAGAAAGGTGAAACTGCCGGGGAGCCGTGCTCAGCTGGGACACCTGGTGTTTGAATTGGCCTTGTACTCACCTCCAAAAATGTCTCTCGGCTCCTCAGCATCCCCAGCCTGAGTCCACTCTCCATCTGCCATGCAGACTGGATGGCACATACTTGGAAAGGGATTAAAAGCATTGCAAGGCTGTTGATTCACCACTGATTTACCACAGGAACTTCCATAATTACTCTTACCATGTAGTTTAATGCCCACAGATTATTTGTGCACTTGAAAACTGTCAAACTTGGAAACAGAACTGCTTTTAGAGTGGTGTGATAAGAGCAAAATCCTGCTCAGGTCTTTGCATCCTGGGCTGCTGCATTTGAGCCCTTGGGAGCTCGTGGCTGTTCCTGGGTTTCATCCAGGACTTGTGCTGGTGACAATGCCTGCAGCAGGATCCCCAAACATCACAGTCAGAAACGCCTGTACAGCTGCTAATGAGCAAGTTCAACACCAAATAAGAAGAAATGACAAATATTGTTGTTACACTTACATATTCCCATGGGTATTGTGAAGCCAAGCTTTCAGTTTATCAGGGAATTCCATTTAAATAGTTTTTTCAAGGTGCCAAAAAAGGTGGCAGATAAGGATGCCAAGTTTCCATAGTAACCATGAGAAAAGCAGTGTTTATAAGTAATACCACATAGGAAAGACAAACTGGATTGTCTTTTCATTCTACATGTAGCTCATTGCTTAAAAAAAATTAAGCCCTTTTTTGAAAAAAAGAAATGCCACAGAAAAATAAATTGAATATGAAATGCATTATGCAAAATTATTTTCAAGGATTTTCCAGCCTGTGTATCCTTACCAGTTGACTCGGTGTTTAAAGGATGTGCCTCTGAACAGAACTTTTTATGGCTGAAGAATATGTGAATAATAAAGCATTTTCATATTTTCTCACCTAGTAACCCAGGCAGCAGAGGAGAAAAATCAATATTGATTTCTTACTGTAAGCTCCTCAGGACAGAGTGTGTTCTTTCTTTGCCATAATGAGGCTCAGGCACAGACAACACTTGGGTACAGCACTGCAAGATTATCAACTCTTGGAGCTGCTTGCAGGAGTCCACGTGGGTGCACAAGGTACCAGGTTGTCAGTGATCTGCACCTCAGTGCTGCTCTGGTGGATGGACCTAAGACAAAAAGAATGAGAAATGAGGACGCATTTCAACAACACAGAAACACACTGCTCTGGCCAGTGTATTTTAAAGAAATAAAATGTGTTTTAAAGATTTCTTCTTCCTTCTGAACTATCTGAAAGCTGGTTGACTGTGTTTCTTAGCAAGCAGAAACAAAGCAGAGATATCAGTCCCATCTCACATGTGTAAGGAACATAGAAAGGCCTGAGAGACCAATTGGTTGACTTGTTATCTTCTGACTCCAGCAGCTCTACCAAGTTAAGTTCCTCTATTTTTAATGCAGATCCAAGGAACAATAATGAAGCCTTACTAAAATTCACTGCATTTCAAAATTTCTGTTTCCAAAAATCATAACTGATGTCAGGTTTGTAGAAATAAATCCCTGCAGTTTCATTAAACTGAACCTTATGCCCAGACACAGGTATTTTTACCTGTTGGAATGCATCCTCTAGTGAGAACCGTGTGATTCTCATGGGCTCAAACATTGCACATGACTGCTAAGAGCAAACCTCGGTGTTCCTCACCACTTGCCATAACAGCTGGCTTTGACAAATTGGTTCAACAAAGAGCCTGCTGCGTGTCAGCAGTGCTTTAGTTTGAGGTTCACAGGATGATGATTAAGAAAAACATTGTGAGCAAAACTCAGAGCCCTTGTGAGCCTCTGGAGCTGCTGAAGCCAGAGGTGTTGTTCACAGCATCACGGCAATCAATCCCCACGGATGCTGAAGACATAAAGCTGCTAACTAGAACACAAAGGGCAAGGATCCCAAACTGCTGATTTTGAAAAGCAGGTTACAACTGCTTACCTATGAAATACTACTGTGCTAATGACAAGAAAACAGATCCTGTTTGTACTTGACCATGAACTGGGAACAACAGACTCACCCTGAACCTACTGTCGCTACTCACCTGACTCCTGATCTCATTAATGGTGGGGATAAGAGTGTGGAGTCTCCAAGGGCTCCCTTTAGCCCAAGCTTTGGATGCCTGCTGGTGCACTTCTGTATGTGACAGGTTAGTGACTGCCTGCTGTGAAGCCAGGACAAGCACATGCACCCAGACAGGCGCTGGCAGATAATCGCTCTGACACCAGTCTGCAGCCAGTATTTAGCTGGGTTCTTTTCTCCCAAGAGAGTGGCTATCCCAGATGCATCAGGGACCCAGGCTGGGCTCACAGTGGTGCCCTGGAACACCCAACCTGTCCTGTGAGACACATGGCTATGAAATAAACTTAATAACATATTTTAAATACCCTTGCCACAGATGGACTGTGGTCCTGATCACGAAATGATGCTAAAATGGCTAGATATGCACAAGCATGTACAAGCCAGCATCTGATTTTTGAAAGTCAAAATTATGATTTCATTGAACTTTTAACCTGATTATGGCATTGGCAAGTACAGGTACAAATCTTTCTGGCTAAGGCAGGGTAAGTAAATTATCTCAGTGCAGTATCTGTCTTCCTGTGGATTTCAGTGCTACTCTTCCTTTAATCAATTTGTGATGATATGTTTGTACCTGCCACAGAGCCAAATACACAGTCTGATCTTATGCCAAGCTACTATTAACAACTGCATTTTCAATTGATTCTAGGATATTCATTAACTGGGATCCACAATTACATATAATTTACAGGCATATAATTTTAAATCACTTGCAGTGAGCTTACTAAGCTCACTTTATGACATTCAAATACATTATTCTTAAAAATTCACTGAGTAGTCAGCATGAAAATAATTACAGTGGGATAGCACTGGATATAATCAAGTAGAAACTTAGAACAAGAATCACCAGAAATGCCTATAGATCACTTTTGCCATGTGACTTTCACATTCCCTTCAGCTGTCTCCAGGAAAGTGTTACATACTGAACTGGTGGGCTCCAAAGCTGTTCCACTGATTCAACTCCATTAAAACAAAACTCCTTGGACTTTTTGTGTCATGGACAGCTCCTAAGCGACACCTGTTCTCCTGTACCTGGCAGCTGATGTTTTATGATTTATTTACCCTTTAGGCAAGTGTCCTGTTGGTTGGGGGATGCTCTTGGCAGGCAGCACTACACTTGCTCTGGGGCTGGGAGTGTCAGGCACAGCTCGGAGCCCAGCAGCAGCCAGAAACATCAGGGTCAGGTTAACTGGATTTTAGAGCAAAGTACAGTACACAATATCCATGCACAGGAATAAATCCATGAATAAATAAAACAAATAAAATACATGTAGCATATTTGATTAATTTTATAGAATGATTTCATTTTCATATGCTACGTGTGGTCTGTTTTTTATCTGTATTCTTTCTCTGTGATAAGCAGAGTTATTTTACATACCATAAAAGCAAAATGCACAGTGATGCAGGCAATTTAAAACTCCAAGTTGGAACTTTGGGAGCCCCACTGAAAACTGCACTGAAATCCAATACAAATGTGTTAAATGAATTGCATTATTTTATTGCAAGGTGTAATGGAGAAACTCATACAAACACATTAGACCTGCCCTGTGAGCACAGCTCACCCCATGAACCACACACACAGCTCCTTGCCTTACCTGAAACAAGGCTCCAGTTTTCAAGTGCTGGACCAATCCCTCCCTGCTCTTCAGCCCTGGGTTGTTACAGCAGTAAAGCCAACAGTAGCTGATACCCTCAGCATCTCACACCAATTAAAAATACCCACTAAACAAGTAATGTTTGGTTTTTTTATTTGAGTAAAACCATAATTTACAAATAAACACCACCAACCTTCTTGATTCAGCTTCATTTGTTTTCATATGGAAGCTGTGAATATTGGAAATAAATTAGACTAACAAATAACTGTCTTACACACAAGGAACTTCTATGCTATGTGATTTTCCACTGCATTACAATTTAATATAAAGCTATAAAAATAAGACACTGTTTGCCACATATATTAATTTGGTTGCAAAACTATTGTTTAATTTAAGTTTTAAGTTATATAATAAATTATATGGCTCAGTCAGATTTTGCAAGAAGTTAGAAGATACTATGAATACAAAATAATATCCTCTGATGTTCTGACTATGCCAATTCATAGTATTTCCCCGAATTCAGGTCAAAGTAACAGTTCAGACATGGATCATACAAAAGAGTCAAAACTTCCTCATCTTCAGCACTGAGGTGATCTTCACCTGTGTGAAGTGGAAAAAGTAAGAATAAATCACTCTTATTGCCTGAAACAATAGCACGGAAATATTTTTCTGTCAGATGTGAGATTTTTTTTCTTTAAAATACATAATCTTCTGACTTCTGAATTGTTGCCTTCAAGATAACAGCAATTCAAATTTTTATTATGTTTCTGAAAACTTGTACTTAACTGAGGTGAAATGAGGGCAGCTGGATTTTGCTTTACAACTGGACTTTTCAAAGTCCAATGGAGCAGTTCACAAAAGTACCTTTACTAATAGTGGATCAAACTATTCTTAAGTGGTATTTTCCTCAATAAATTTCTTAATAATTTTTTAGTTTGAACAAAGACAGTGCATACTTAAGGCCTGAAAGAATGAAAGTATTTGGATGTCTGGCATCCAATATGTCACCTAAATATCCAGGACCGGTAGATCTGTGCAAAAGATCTTTCAATATCAGAGAGAAAAAAAAGATTCTTCCAGACAATAAAAATTTTAAGTCTAGCTTGTCTACAGTTATATAAAATGCAAGAAAGTTTTCAGGTAACAGAAATGAATCTTTAGTCTAAAATACACTGATAAAGCCCTACAGGCTTTTCTTACAGATGCTTTATACGTCATAGCTTCTTTTCTGAACCTGCATGTCTTTCATACAAGCTAAATCTAAGTCCTATGATCTACAGCTTTTTGATAGGAGATAATTCACTCTTGAATGCAATCTGCATCTTGAATTTCATAATAAATGTTCATCCCATTCTCAGCCTGCTAATACTGAGTGCTTTGCATGCCCTAATGCTCTATGGTAAGTGATGGCCTGTTATGCAAACAGCAGTGGCTTCACAATGCTCAGAGTCTATTTACAGCCAGGATCACACAGCAAGATACAGGTTACATCTTCTGGAGAGCACGAAGGACGTTGGGTGCATTTGGTGCATACAGAAGGGTGCACTTCATCCTTTTAGAAGAGACTTCATTTTTATTTCCTCAGTAGCATGTAACAAATACCATCAGAAAGAAACTGTCTGTCACTGTAACCAAGGATAAGAAGGTAAGGCCAAATTGTTTCTCTCCCTGCTGTGGGTGCTTCATCAGGCCAAGGATGCTAAGTGAGGTTAACTGGGATATTTTGTTTGGACAGCTCTTGGGAAAAGTGATGCAGTGCAGAAAGAAGGTGAAGAACTGAATGTCTTTTTCTCAATCTCAGATCACAGTACACAAGCAAATGGTATTCATGCCTCAGTCCCTCACACAGCCTTACAATTTCACCTGAAACCATGCTGTTATTTCCACTGCATTCTTCCTTTTATTATTTTGCTTTTCAGTGTCTATGTTTTGCTTCAAAATTATTCTCATTTCTCCCTAATCTTAAATGTCTCTCCCTCTTTACCTTGGAATTGGACACTCAATATACTCCCTGGTCTGAGATAGGAATAAGAAATTCTTCAGATCCATCAGAGGTATACCTCTTTCCCCTTGTGCCTTGAATTCATATCAAATCCGAATTATATTACATCCAGGAATAGCTGGATTTATACCTTTTAATCAATAATTCCCTGCATGTATGTTCATGTGACAAAAAGAACTTAGTTTTCTAGACCTATCTTGTTTTTAAAGTCAGACTTCTTTTTTTTAGCAGCTCACAAGACCCCCAAATGCATGATATGGCATTTCTAGATGTTGCAACAAATTTCCAATGGCAGCATGGAGTATTCAGTTCTGAGCATATGAAAACCTCACTGCTGTTCTTCTTCCTAAACAGAAGTACTACTTAAATTAAGTGATATTCTTCTAAAAGGCTCCAATAGGATGTAATAGTTGTGTTACAAGGTGTCTTTCTTGTTTTAAGTGGTACACGCTGGGCAACCTGACCATATAGAGGAAAGAAGTGCTTGTGAAATTAACTGGTCACTTTCTAAGAAAATTTCCATAGTTGTTCATGTTGCCACCACCCACGCTTTTGGGGTTGAAGCTGCTCAGAATTGCATGAAAAAACCTCTTGGCAGTTTAATTTGCATCTCATGGTGCAAGCAAAAGCGAAGCTTTTGTTCTTAAATCACTAAAAATTAAATGGTATTTTAGGTGAGAAAATAACTTGATTTTAAATGAAAGCTGAGGTCTGTGATATACATTACAGAGGGATGAGTATTTTTTTGTTGAGCTGAAAGATGACTGAAGGTAGCTAGTACCTGTAAACACCTGTTATGTTAAATGAAATGCTGTCCCACTGAAATCAGGGAAGCTATTGTTTTTCTGGAAAAACTCTTGATCAAGATGTCTAAACCCAGATAACAAAGAACAGGGCAGGAATGTAGCAGCTTTTTCTGAACTCCAAAATAAATGTACAAATAACTTTTTTGTTATTTGGATTATGTCCACAGTGTTTATATAGTCACCTCAGTCTGGAGAACCAAATACTTTCCCTTTTCACAGGAATATATTTTTACCGTATTCTAGGTTTTAATATTAGAAGACATGTTGTAGCAAATCTCACTTTAAGATACATGGATCATATTCTGATGCTGATGGAAGTCAAGTGCACTGGATCAGCTGTCAGCAGATAGTGTGCTGGAAAGGACACTGCTGATATTTTCTCCAAGGTGATCCTTCAACACTGAACTACAGTGCTCAAATCTATACTGTAATTATGTACTGCAGGGTTACCATGTGAGTATTATCAGCAACTGTGGTCCAAAAAAAGGCTGTGCGGTTCCCAGAGTTTTTATAGCCTTATCCCTTGGTCTTAAGACCAAGATACCCTAAAGTGAGGTTCAGACAATTTATGGCTCTGTCACTGTCACTTACTGTGACTTTCTTGTTATGTCAAGATAAATTAAACTGTTTATACCTTAGAAATATCAATGCCCAATAATGGAAAAATCTATAGAAATGTATCATATTTATGAGTCTAGATTTTCCACTTATTGTATTGGGAAACCTGTTGAATAGAAGACTACTTCTCATTGCATCTCACCATTTAACTAATGGATGGTGCAAATGTTAAGAAAGGAACTACAGAGTGAAATGCTTTCTTAGAAAGGAATCATCTGTTTCCCCAACGTTAAACCTCAACTTAAGGATTTTTTTAAACTATAAGAATTGTCAAATCTTTATCAATTTAGTAATGCTATACTATTTTTCTTTAAGGATATTTTCAGATGAAATTCCTATCCTGAATACATTATGACTCATTGCAGATTTTCAGTGCTGATAATATGCTTTTGTTATCCTGTGATATGTGGAACACTGGAAAACTGCACACTCAGAGATAATAATCTTGGGACACTTCCCAACATGAGAATTGAGTAATTTTCTAATGTGATATTAAAAAATCAAAAAAAGGTGAGGCTAAGCAGGGCAGCACAATTTTCTGGAATGGATTTGAGCATTCAGTTTGTTGTTCAGATCTGGTATGTAAGTGTCATTAATGAACCAGCCCTTTTGCCACACAAATAACTGACCTCAAGTGAAGTGAATAAGGAAAAAAAATTTTTCCCAAAGTCCTCGAGATATATCACAGGACACAGTTTATTTAGCACCTCTTTCAAAAATAATACTCCAAACCATCTAGTTACCATGGTCCATCAGGATTTTTTTTAAACTAAGGTTTCTGGGAAAATAGCCAGATTCTAATGTTTGATGGGGATGATCTGATCTGACAGGCCTTTATCACACAGCACTGCAGCTTCTCTGCCACTTTCATAGAGAGGGGTGTCCAGTAGTTCAGAAAAAATCCAATCTCTCCTGTTTGGGGAGGGAAGGTCATGGAATGGCTTTGTCGTTCTCTTTTATTTCTTGGAGAAATGATTGCTTCATTACAGCGGGGTTTTTTGAGTATCTGGAGATAGAAAAGTTTCTGTATGAAGTTATCAAAATTACAAACATCCTACATATACATGAGTCAGAATCTGACTGAATGAAGATATAAAACTAAAAAACCAAAATAAAAAGCTACGGTACGTAGACAATTTCTCTTCTCCAAATGTTCAATCACAGGCACAAGATGTAAAATATTTCAGCTTAAAGGAATATGAGTTTAGGAACAATTCACAAAACACTTTGGAAATTCTAGTGTGGATAAAAGGAGAAATAAAAATTCCCAAATATACTTATTTTTTAAAGCTTTTAAAAGATAATAAAAGAATTCTAAAAAATTACAAAAATTATAGATGTACTGCAACAAGCCTTGGATTTCATTATACTAATGAAAAATGTTCTCTGGGACCTTTCATGAATTTTTATCCAATGTGCCTATAGCTCAAGGATGACTGTACAATTCTGTTTGGCTTATTTAGGACCCTTAACACAACATATTACTTGATTCTTCAAAGCAAGGTCCCTTCCTGACAGAAAAATTGTATTTTGCTGTCACAAACAATTACAAATCTATGTCTATGAAAATGATCCCAATTTGGAGGGACATAATTTATTTTAGACAGTAAATCACTGAGATGTCTTTACCCCTTGGACAGCCAGAATACAGGGGTCGGATTTATGAGAGCTCCCAATGAATTCCTGAGACCTGAAGAAAAATGTAAAGATCTACCCTGGAAGTGTCCAAGGTCAGGTTGGATGTGGCCTTGAGCAGCCTGGTTGAGGGGAAGGTGTCCCTGTCCATGGCAGGGGGGGTTGGAACTGGACTCCAAGGTCTCTTTCAGCCCAAACCATTTTATGATACTCTATGACGATGATTCTACCCTGTTTCCTAAGATATCTTATAAGAAAAAATAGCATTTGAGGAAAACAAGGTATTTTCTTTATTCTGTTGTTGACTTTCCAGTTTCAGTTAAGGTCTTTACCATTCTTTAAGCAAACAACATTAATAAGCAAAAGCCTGTAACTCTGGTGACAACAGTTCTCAGGAAATCACACTAAGACTCATTAAAAACTAATTCTGCAATTTTTCTTCATAAGAGAAGTATGTCTTATGCAAGTATAATCATGCCTCTGAATAAGAATGTTTAGTCTTTGTGTTCTTTCTTACATAGGTTTGCCATCCCCATTAGCATAAATTCCTTATTTTTAACAAATAAGATGCATTTTTTTGAGTTAATCTGTATAGAGCCAGAACATCAGGAAACAGCAACTACATGTTATTCTTCTAGCAGAGGCAAATAATACTCCAAATAATACTCTGCTACCTTGAGCTGAGATTAATAAACAAGGGAACTTCAAACCAAAAAGTAGTAGGATAGAAAACTATGAGAAGGCAGTACCAGCACTACAGAAAGAACATTTAGAAATGTCTTTCTACCCAGGTTCTTTTCATTGTCTTCATAAATTCCTACCTTGAATACTTTGTTTTGTTGAAGATTTAGTGTGCTCTTCTAGTTGTTGACTTCCAGGAATGAATGGAGAACTGAATGCATTTAACCAGTCCCTGAAAAATAGAAATCAAAATATCATTCATAAAAGCACAGTTTATGTTCCTATTTTTTCTAATTCTTTTGATTATTAAAAAAAAAATCTATAGAAATCGCAGGTTGTCAGTTGTTCTGAAACAAATCAAGCTGGATTTTATTATTATAAAAATAAACTTTACAGTTAATATAATTATTGAATGTTAAAGCTTTCTTTCTTCTTTAGCCTTTTCATCTGTTCTATTCACATTAATATCTGTGGTTTAAATCAGGTCTGCTTTTCAGATTTCAGCTGGCGTGGCTCTCTCAGC
>VZTR01001115.1:0-37281 GCA_013400775.1 Chaetops frenatus | reverse complement strand
AGGAATAAAGGCTTGGAATGAACAACCTGTGGAAGTCAATTTGATTAAAAATCCTTACTCCCTCTAAGGAAAGAGGCTCCAAGACGATCCCAAATGTGTTTGGTTTGGTTACCGCTGACTGGGCAGTGCTCGGTGCCCCTGCAATAGGGTGACACAGAACGTGGTGTAACATTCCCTGTCGGGATGGGTGGTCAGTTAGAGCTCAGCTTAACAGGAAGTGCCACTAACAGTTTTCTGAAGAGGAAATGTTGGATTGAGTCTGAATGTTGTTGTTGATATGGGGGAAAAAACATTCTTAGGCAAATATAAGTAATTCTTTATATCAAGTTTCTATTGTTACAAAATTTTGTATGTAACAAATAAAAATTTGTTATTGAACAAAACATGATTCTACCTACTGGCAAGACAATATAGAGGACTCTTATCACATGTGTCCTGTATCTATTTTACTTCGGTAAAGAAAAAGATTTTGATGGGATCTTCATTGTAGAGGAGAGAGTACTTTTTTTTATTCATGGACAAATTATGTCTCTGCTGGACACTAGTGTGATAACTTCTAAAAACTATTTTCAGGCTATCATCCATTCACGCAAAGTTCAATATTCCTTTCACATACCCCACTTTATGAAAAACTGTCTTTGATTGTTACAGCTCAGAGAAAGGAAAACAGAACAGCTGTTTTTATTGTTATTTTCATGGTTTTTTATTGCAAACTGCAGTGCAGTGACAAAGCCACTCATGTTATATTATCAGTCAGAGAAAGATAGCCCTGGAAGGACACATCCAAGTCACAAAGACATTCTTTGTTCAGGTGACCACATCTTGTAATTCTTTTCACATATGAGATTAATCTCCACACACTGTGCATAGCTGATATTTCCTAAAGTTCCCATCTCTCCTCTCCAGCAGTAAAGAGCTGCAACACATTAAAGCTTCCATATCATCACTAACTAGACTGAAAAACTGCACGTCAACACTTGAACACGGAAATAGAGGTTTGATAGAACCAGATCCATCATTTTTGACCAACCTATTTCTCTGCAAGGCAAGAGGTAAGGAAGGGGATAAATTCCCAGTTGTTTGCCCCATGCTGATTGGAGCAGTGCAACTCTAAATAAATTAAACTTGGTTTGGGATTGATTCAACTCATGTCTGTTCCAACAGCTGGTACAAAAGCATTATGCATGTAAATTTGTGCTACAGGCTGGGGAGATTAGCCAGAGCTGTAGAGGTAACTTTAACATCCATGGCTTTGTCTAAAAGGGATAAATTTTTCCAAAGCTTGGCAGATTTCTTTACATTCCAGACTGTAATTGTCTCAACTTGATTGTCCAACACCAAGGAAACAGGTAATACACTTCTATTTTCTGAAAAGCCTTCATGATCTCATGTACAAGTTGCTTCTGTCAGAGAAATCTGGCAAGGCTCAGTCATCTGGTACAATTGCTAAAATATGCTGACTGGTTTTGTTTTTGTTAGTTTTTCTGCTACTTCTGGACTTGTTATTGATTCTACATCATCTCCTGTTGGCATGTGTGCATAATCTGGGTTGAATCTGGGGACAACCACATATCTGTTCACAGTCAAAATGGAAAAAAACTAATTTTCCGCCTCAGGAAACAGAACTGTTGGTGTAGAAATCCAGCAAGTAATATGGCAGATTTAAAGGAAGAGATATTGAATTTTCCATCATGTCAGAATTTAAAAAACATACTTTAAAATTTTCTTACAGCATCATATTATTTTCACATATATGGCCAACTTCACAGCCAATCCTTCTCTTCTGCTGTTCAGCTAAGGCCAGTGGGAGTTGGTACAACCAATCCACACAGCCATGTGCTTGCCTAGACTTCTCATTATTAGATGTCTGCCATTGTCACCATGTCTGCATTCCCTGAATGCAGCCAAAGGCTCTGTGTCTACACAAAGCTTCAGAAGTTTTTAGGAATACCAGTTAAATGCAGGCTGATACCCGGCAGCATGGTAGAATGTATTTTCTATTCCTGTTCCTTGCATGTGTGCTTTGATCTGCCTCAAAATCACCACAACACAAGAATGCCACCATAAACACAAGAATCTGTCCATCCTCACAGGATGTGGGCTGACAGCACAAGGCAGCAGCACAAACCTGATTTGCTATGGGTGCACTGAAACACAAAGTCAGCAAAGGCAAAGGTGATCTCTCAGAGAAACTGCATCAGTTCTATGGAAGGTAAGTAAGTTCTGTGAGAGCTCATCTACACCTCTGCTTCCCAAGCTACCTGTCCTTCCACATTCACTGCTGCTTTTGCAAGAAGCAGCAACATTCAAGAGCCAGAGAAGAACAAGAATGTTTCTGCTGGGACAACTGCTGAAGCAAAAGTGCAAGGAAAAAGAAAGACAGTGCTCACTGCTAAAGAGAATTATCTTAGTCAGACTAACAAACACAGTTATAAAAGCTTAGAGTACATATGCAGTTCTACCAGTCTGGCACAAACCAGAAGCATTTAAGATTAGTGTTTTTCAAATAAAACATGTACCAGGGAATTCCTAAAGAAAATGCTACAGGCAAAGCAGAGAGGATGTTAGCAAGGAGGAAAGAAAGATACTTAGGTAATTACCTCCAATGGAAAAGAAAGAGGCAAATCATTTAGTAAACAATAAGGAAACGAGGTAATGATACGTTGTTAAACCAGTATTTGTGCTGTATTAATAGTTTTTATTACTCAGGAAATTGATGACTTTTAGTTTGAAGTCTCGTATCTGGAAGATCTGCATGAAATATTAAGTCTGAGAAATTAGAGATGGGATGATTTTTTGAGTAGCTGGGTGATTTTATTTTTGATTTTTTCCTTCATTTATTGGATTCAAATATTATATAAAGGTGCTCAGTTTCATATTCATACTTATTTTGAAGTCTGTGACTCAGTAGATGGATAATTACTTTTTCTAGGACGTGCAAGTGTAAGATCTAATGATTTTGATGGTTCTAGAAGGAGGCAAAGAAGTTTTTATCAATGACAGATGCAACAGAGATGTGTTGGAAAGTTTAATATTTCTTATTAAGACAGTCTTGATTCAGTTAATGTATTTTTCTCTTAATGTCCAAGAAAAACAAATAGTTTTGCTATTCAAAGCCCTCCCACCAAGACAAGTAAGCAAAACATTACAGTATTACAGTTTCATTGTTGACTTACTATTACTTTCAAGGATGAAACATTTTACACAATATCTGTATTAAAAAATGGTTTACTACTTCTGTAAGTTAGTTACCAAAGTCTAAATTAACCTCCTAAAATCTGGAAGAGAAATTAAAAAAAAATCTCATGGGTGGTGAAATTTTCCTGGTCAAATTACAGTAGGGAGCAAGTGCTGGCAGTTGATGGATAAACTTCTGAGGAGTGGGTTTGCAGCAGGAATTCTGACAGATGCTGCAGCTGAGCAGTCACAACAAAGTTTCCACAGTAAAATCTGCACTTGCTTTTAGGAAGCAACTAAAGCATGTGTGTGTGTGTGTGTGTGTGTATGTGTGGGACAAAGGGTTTCAGTGAACTTTAAAAAAGCATCCTGAAAAATGTGTTAGACCTTGACAAAAGGTCAAGGACTACCATGGAGGCAACTGGCAACATTCTGAAAAAGACAGACTGTGGTGGCCCATGTTCCTGTTTATTGTGGTTTTATTCTGAGAGAATAGAGACTATATATTTTTTGAGAACTTATTAAATAAACTACTTTATCTCTTTAAAACAGAAAAGCTAATCACGCATTCTGACTAATTAAAAACACTCTATACTATCAATGCCTCCAGCTGTAATCAATACAATCAATGTGCAATAAACTATCTAGAGTTTCCTGGTAACAGTGTGGAATGCCAAATATTGTCTTTTGACATTGTGAGCTGCATTGTAGGAAGGCTCAGAATAGGTTCCACACACACTCAACAGTATCATGTACCTTTAGTGCTTGCACTGAAATTCTTCATTATTCTGAAAGCTCACATACCTTGAGAAGAAAGAACTGAAAACTTTGGGCTTTATGTCAGGGAATGTAAAAGGGAATTTTAAAAGAATCAGAAGAGATTTAGACTTGTAGAGTTGAATGCAAACAAAATAACTTAGTGCCTTATATTAGGTTTGTTGTAGAACTAATTTAAGCAAAACCAAAAGGAGATTGTGCTAAAAAGATTGGTTTAGAAATTAAAAGCAAAAAAAGCCTTAAATGGAAAATAGCCAAAATATAATGCATATGTTATATAAACTTGCTATATTTTTCTTAAAAAATATTACTTAAAAATGCTTTAAAAATACTTTCAGATAATAGTGGTCATGTAGTGAAATATCACGAGAGCTGAACTGTGATGGAAAGCAAAAGAATCTTTTGGACTTATGAACATAATTTTCAGTTTTATGACAGTATGTTAAATTTTGCAGAAAAAAGGCCTCCATCAGCAAAGTCTGTTGAGAAAATTAGTGATGCTTTATTAAGTAGCACTTATCAATGACAATGTCTAAAAATTATTACCATCAACAGAAATCCTTAGAATCAGAAATTTTTCACTGAAATCTTAATGAATACCTTTGATACTTCGATTTTTTCACAGATAATTTTGCAGGCTGGGAGACTGAGAAAATGTCAAATCACTTAGTATAAAGATTTTTAATATTGCACTGACTTGAGATAGCACACTTTACTGCATTTCTTTTGGATCACATTTAATTTGTATTACTTAAATCAATGGGATCATTTAATCCACTTTATTTAAAAAATTGAAATGCTTCAAAGTTTTAGTGTGCTTTTGTCCAACAATCTATACCAAAATTAAAAGTAATATTTGTTCAGCCTTGTAGTATACTGCAAAAGTGCAGGGCTAGGACTCCATTATATCAAATCAGAGAATGAAAAACCAGCTTTAGTTTTGTATCATTATGAACACATCAGACTGACAGTCTATTCAGCAGCTGAAGGGTACAGTCACTAAAAACACAAAAGATTGTATTTAACTGCATCTACTTAGTGAATTTTTATGAACTCAAGAGGAGAATGGACTTGTGGCTGGGTGAAGTAAGAGGAGCACATTTGCTGAACTGTGTTTCTACAGTGAATTATTTGACTAACTGTGGAGGGCCAGAAAATGTCAATGTATGAATCAAGTGTAAAAATATTTTAACAAAAAAAGGACCGATTCCTTACATCTTGTGCAGCTATCAACTTAAATCTCAGTGTATACTTCTGCTGTATTAGCAATATTTAATACTATATGAAACCAATACTGCTGCAAATGCTGAAAGGGCATAAGTGATGTCTTCCCATGATGCACTGAATGCAGAGTGCCAGCTCACATCTAAAGTATGGTTCAGTTCTGCTAAGATAGAGACTTATTTTCCTCCTGTTTTTAATTTTAAATATATCTATTTAAGAAAGTTTAATAGAGACTATCCCAGTTCTTAGAAAAAAATAAGAAAAAGTCACCTGGCTTTGTAAGACCCCTCATCTATTCCCTTGATACAACTTTTTTTGGAGCATGAGTTGCTGGTTAGGCTCCTCTAGATTAAAAGATGTGAATTTTCAATTATTCCCACATCTGGTCAGCTTCAGGCACATGTGTAACTTCATTAACTTAGGCCAAATTGCCTACACACAACTATTTTGTTTTTGCTTTGTCATATGTTAATCTGTATGCATAACGGGAGGTTTGGGTTTATTTTTTAATAGAAGTACTTCCATAGAAATAAACTCTTCAGTAATAGCTTCAGTAGTGAAGCAAGGACTTTTGTAGGCTATTAATAATGAGATTTGTTTGACATATGTACAAAATGCAATTATTATTTGAAAATATGTTGAAACTAATTTCAGGTCCTGCCACTAGATGTGACTGTAATAATTATGAAATCACCTGAGTTTAAGTTGTCCATTATCGTATCTAAAATGCTTTAAACAATTCAAGTTCTTGAAAATTTGTAAGTTTTTACACAAAACTAAGACAAATTCAGTATTCATTTACACATCAGTAACTGTTCAGTGCTACTCAGTTCTGGGTGGGGAAACCAGCATTTTTTAAATGAAAAACTGAGTGAGTTCACAGAAGCAGAAGATATACTACCAAAAGAATACAGAGTATACTTCTACATAAAAATCAATGATTTTAAAATGCATATTTAGACAAAAATATTGAAAAACAACATAAGTATATATCTTCCTATGACTTTGCATAAATTCAAATTTCTATTTTGAAAAGTATTTAAGGGCAATCTGGCAATACATTGATGATTTAGAAAAAAAGCAAGCCATGAGTTAAAATTGTGTTATTTTCCTGGAGTGCTACTGTAGTTTCAAGATATCATTAAATCAGCACAAAGCAACACTTATCATTTCCTGCACATTTTTCACAGTGAGCTGCATTCTGACTATGAGTAATCTGTTAATCTGTTCTTTGCCTCACAATCCGTCAAAGTGACAGATTCATTCCATCCCTAATACATAATATCTTCATTTACTGTATGCCTTACTGGAACTTTCTTTTTTTGCTAGCACTAAGATTGAGAAAATCACAAGCATATTTAGAAAATGCCTTTTCCCTTCCTCCAAACCACTTCAGCAAGTCCATTTTGCCAAACACTGCACTTCTAATGGAGGCTGGGGCCTCCTTAAAAGCTAAATAATTTAATTGTCCATGAGTTAGTAACATGAGATCATAAAAAGTACAAGTGCAAGTGTGCAGAGAACACTTGAATCTGCTCTTAAAGTCTTAAATCTCTGAATGAATTATCTTAGGGGTGCTAGATTGGATTCAAGGATAACAGGAAATGTGAATAATGATAATGTTAGGTGCTACTACAGGTATGTACACTATAATCATGCTGACTGGTATTTGCTGAAAATCTGACCTGTTAATGCTTTCCAGTTTTTTTTCATTATCAAAGTCGAACTGATAACTTTGTGCAGGTTATTAAAACCAAATGCAGTTATCTACATCTAAAAATAAGAATGACCTGAATTTGGAGGTTTAACAGCTTAGTAATTAATATATTTTGCTACTTGGTTGATGTTTTGTAGTTAAATATATGAAATTGCTAGCATAGCTTCTGTTAAATGGAAGGAACATTTAATTTTACTTAAAGACTGAATCCTTTAGATCATCACCATATTAGCTTTCTGGCTAGATTATAGTCTTGATATTCACTAGCAATATAAATGGCACTAGTAGAGAAAACTGGTGTTTTAACATCTAAGTAAAGTACTACCTCTTTCTTCCTGGCTAGTTGTGATTCATTTATCAGAAGATCAGTTCAGCTATATAAATTGGAAGTAATGAATTTGCAAAGGTGTGCCAAAATTCCTTTGTGTTAATCTAATCTAAGCAAGTAAATTCTAGTAACTGCATTAGATACTCATTGATCAGTGAATCCAATGGATTTACACATTTAATGAAGTGTCTGTTAGGTAGGATGTACTTACTTTTTAATATATTTTTAACAATTAGATAAAAATTTTATAAAAAAATGATATTTTACTGTTCTACCAGTTGAGGAAGTTCCTGAATCTAGTGACTAAGGAGTTTTGTTGAAATCAAAGTAATTCCTTTTTCCATAACCAGCCACCAACATTATCTGAGAGTTCTGTGCAGTTCCCAAGGCTCTCAGAGTTTTCAGAAGATGGGCTAAGACCTTGGTGCTGACTTGTGGCTGGACCAAAGCAACCTGTCATCCAGAAACACTGAAGATGCCCTGGAAAAAGCCACATGGGTAAAGGGCCATAGCAACAATTCAGCTGAGTATGGAAAGAGAGATTGTAACAGTCTGGGAGCAGGGATCTCCTCCTTTCTCTGACATATCTGAGAAGTAAAATCCTTTACTGCCTGTACTCCATCTTTACATATAAGCACAGCCTTTGTTTGAATGGCCCAGGAATACTCAGAAAAAGTGTGCGACCAATAAATTATTCTCGGTAAGTCCTGAAGCCAAAAAAAAAGAAAAAAAAGAAAACAAAAGAAAAGATAGACTACCTTACATTGATGTGGACACAACAGCATGTTTGAAAGTATTTGCCATGGTGCCATGTTTTATATTTAAATCCTTAGGTCATCTGCTGCCACCTTTCCATGTTCTTAGATTCCCATACAAGGGAAAGCCATTTTCGGATTATTTTAACAAGCTTTGATGTGTTAGCCCCTTGGTTCTCCATACTCTTTCTGCAGCTAAGCTTTTTACCATCATGATTAAAATATGTAACCTGTTCAATTCCTGTGCCATTTGCTTCTTTTGTCATGTTCTTTTTCATGCACTTTATTGCCTGGCAAATGCAGCTGAACTTCGCTAATTCAGATTAACGACTGGGAGATCTACTGCAAATTACTCTATTTTGTGGATAAGTAACTGAACAAGTAAAATAAAAACCAAGGTACATTTTGTGATACATTGTTCTTGTTCTCTTACTTTAACAACTGTTGTGTAATTTTATACTACTTCCTAATGTAACATTGTCTGTTTTTCAGAAGTAATGAGGTTGCATGACCTTGATCTTATAATGAATCATAAGAATAAATATGCTTCTTTGTTTGAAAAACTCAGTCTTTAAATGTGCTTCTTAACTAAGTTATTCTGCTATTCAAACCTTTGCATGGAAAGACAAAGGCTTCTTGTACCTGAATTTCACACCCTGAGTGAGGGAGAGGTTCTGGTGTAGTGCAAATAAATGTTATAGCTACAAGCCCTCTTTTACTGCACCATCTTGTAGGTGAGTTTAATTTTACAGAATCTCTCAGTGGTATAGTAACACATGAACCAGCTATTGGAAAGTTTAGTTTTCATCTGGGATGGATGAGAGTACTTGAACGGTAGTCTCAAAGCTGAAGATACTTTTAATATTTGAAAGTTTACAGCTGATATGTTTTTATGATGGAATCACTGATATTATGCAAATTATGCAAATTTCAGGTACCATGATAATGGCAATATATATGGTAACAATTGGTTCTAAAAAAAGACTCCTCTAGAAGAAAATTTCAAAGAAAGAGAAAGAAATAATTTAATACCTAAAACCAATAGAGTGGTCAGAATGCACAGAAAGAGGTGTTCATTGTATTTACATAAAATTTATATTTATAACTAACATAACTAAATTTTACCAGTCATCAAGTTTGAATATAATTAAAAATACTTTTAGTTAAGGGTACATGTTTATGCATTTCATGATTCATTACCTGAAGTGCTGTGCATGCATATAATTACAAAAATAAGAAAATCACATTGTTGGATAAAGGAGCAACTGAAGATTTGGGCTCTGTTTTTTTCCTTAAGGTAAAAGCAAGAACTTTTTAAAAAAAGTTATTGTGCTCCTCAAACACGCCAGTCTCCATATCAATGAAACATTTTGTGGTGACAAATCTCAAATCTATAATGCTTACCATAAAAGGGATGAAAATGTTATTTACTTTTCTTTGGGTCGATTGTGCTGTTCAGTTTTTTGGGTTTTGTGATTGTAGAGGAAAGAATAATGATGACACCCCAATCAGTCTAACTTAACAAATGTAGGTTACAATGACAAGACAACCTCCTTTAGTCAGCTCATACCAAGCCCACAAAAAGGGAGGTCAGTGGCTCTTATCCATTTGTCAGAGGCTTTGGGCCTTATCAGCTGATTTTAGATAAAATAAACTGAAAAAGAAACATCTGGGTAAAACCTAATTGAAAATTTGGCCATGCACATTTTGCATGAAATTATTTAAGTAAAATACACTTCTTGTGAAAGCATACTCAATTAAATGCTGAAAATAGTTGTGCCCTACTTCAGTGCTGTTTCTGGGGAACAACTGTTTGAGCAAAATTTTATTTGGTAGTTTGGGAAGCGTTGAATAGGATGCCAAGACAGGATCTAGTGAGGCAATGTTTATAAAGATAGGGTTTTTCTAATAAGCTGAAACCTTTCTCTAAAGCAGAAAAATGAGCTTTTATCAGAAAGAAATTTTCTGGAGAGCATCTGTAGAAGTTTTTAGAAGTCTATTAATAAATTAGGTTCAAGTGATCTTTTTCAGAGAGCACCTCTGCCTTTCACAGTTCAGTATGGCTGAAATTCTAGAACCCTTACTATCTTCCAGGATTTCCTTTCGTGAAACTTCCAAACCTTCTATTACACACAAATAGTTTGGAGGACAAAATCTTACTAAGTAGATGCTGGTTACACAGCAAATTCTAGTCCTTGCACTGGAGGAAGAAGCAACACAGTTACAGATCCTTACTGGGAGAGAAGAAAGCAATTCCCAAGTCCTGCCAGGGCCACACAGCACAGCAGTTGTGGGAATTGCATGGCCAGAACACGACCTCACTTCTGGCTCTGCAGCCTCTGCACTCAGCTGTCTCCTCTCATTAACTGGTTCTCTGCCTTGCAGAGCAGCACCAGGTGGGGTGATTTCTATGGCAGGAGCAATATTCTTGGCAGACTTATGACCTTTACCCGGTGGAACCAATGGACAATGAGTCAAGCTGAGTCTTTTTATTGACTAAATTTCCATTACCTTTACAGGCTTTCTTTCCTGGCTTGTCCTTTTATCTTATTATGGACAGAACCTACATTTACTGGACAATAGCTTCCACATTGGTCTCTTTTCATTTCCCAGAAAATATCACTACTATACTTTTTAAAATTACTCAGGACCTGTCCTTTACTCCTCTTTACAATAAACTATTTGTTCATTCAGTAAATGCACCATGCAACTGTCCTCACACCATAGCATTTACACCCACACACCTAAAGGGGCTGTATCAATTTTTCAAATATTCCATGTATTCCCTACAAAGCTATAGTAGGCTTACAAAGTTTTAGACGTTTTCTAGTTGCTTATACAGCAGTTGTTAAAATTGCCTTTAAAAACAGGTTAGAAACTAAGTTATAGAATTACCTTAATTTTATTTGCCTTATTTAGGTGCATATCCTCTGTGAAAAACAATACAGAGTTTTCCATTATAAATGAAAGGTAATGATGTGAATAATGGTATTCAAGTCACATAATCTCCAGTTTTTATATCATGATGCAAACTGACCTCATAATTTTGTCATCTTCTGTATTTACAGCCCAATAATGCTTTTCTGGCAGTTCACAAGGGCTACTGAATTTATAAGGCACTTGCAAGTCAGGTATTTTATGAAAACCACCTGCATTTCTCGAAAATGATTTCTAGGGAAATTTAAGTCTACTGTGTGTACTGGATTAAAATAGCATAAGAACTAAGTCATAATTTATACTATTTTGTTTTAAGTTTTATTATATAGAAATACAAGTTTTCATTGTTGACCATATTAACTTGATATGATGAAGCACTTTATTTTTACAGATAATGGTGTTTATTTGTTTTTTCAGTATATAAAATGTACCAAGTACCAAATTGCTTTAGCACATGCATAAAAATAACTTAATAAAACCTGACATATCCAGTATTTGGGCAAAAAGAAGATAAACAATGTAGCTTGCACTAAAATATAGGCAATTCTAATGTCATCAGAACTATAAAATCAATTCTGGAATAAAGAGTCCAAAGTTCTGTCTCAGGGTACCTCCTGTTGTACTCTGTGGATTATAGTCTATTATCTCTGTCCACTTCATCCATTCAACAACTCATAAGGAGATGGTTCCTTAGACAACCATCACCCAAGGCAGAGAGGTCTTCTAGACAAATATAAATACCTTGATTTACATGTGAAAGGGAACAGGAATCCAGGATTATTCTTTAATTCCAGTAATATGTTGTAAATATATGGCTATTTGTTGCGATAACTGATGCAGAAAGTTACACAGAAAGTTCCATATTGTTCACTTCATAAAAACATGAATGGCAAGTGAGACATGTGGCTGAAAATACCTGTGTGAGGAGAAGTACACATTATCCTACACAACTGACTGTCAGCAAGCTCTCATAAAACATTTCAGACTGTTGGTAAAATACAAAGAAGTTTTATCTGAAATGTCCTCTCCTCCTACCCCTGCCCCCCAACACACATACATCATCCAGTTAAAACTTGGACAAGCAAAATCCACATTAATGACACCAAGTGAAAGTGAAATAGGACTGCTTTTAAAAATTAGTGCACCTCTTGTTCAGGCAGTTAAAAAATTGACAAAGTGATGTTAGGGTTTCACAGGTACAAAGCAGGTCTGAAACTGGACAATTAATCTTGATTGTCTCAACAGCCTCAATGTGATTAATTTTCCCTAGCCACCTTCTCCCCTTGTCATCTCACCTTACATTAAAGTCACAGGGATTTTATTGCTGATTCCAAACAACACAGATCAAGCTAAAAACTTGACAGACAAAATATGCTGTAGACAGGATCCCTTTGCTCTATCCCAGAGTGTTGTAACCCCCTCTCCTAACTGGGCTATGTATTGAAAAAAAAACCTTTCTTAATAAGTAGCATTAAAATCTTTTGGAACAAATTGATTCCCTGACAACTACAGTCACATAGAGAATTCTAGGTTCTAAGCCTTCAAAGCAGAGAGGGAGAGAGGGACAGAGAAATAGATGAGAGTGTATGTATGTGAGATGAGGACGATTTGCTGAATCACACATCAAAGCAGATGTAGGAGCAAGGCCTGTGTCAGATACTTTAAATACACAGTGGTACATCCAAAACATGCAGAATTCAGTTCTGTGGTCCCAGACAGCTCAGACATACTGTAGACAATGACTAAAACGAGCAATAAAGCCCTCTGAGAGGAGGTTGCAATTGAAAAGAGATAGAAGATTAAATCAAAGAGTGTCACATTTAATATTCAGAACACTCTAACTGAATTCTTACTGCCTGGGCTATAAATGGAATCTTACCGTGGGTTGGAATGAGAAAGTGGGCTCATTTCTTTCTGACAGTCATGCTCCTGACTGACGGGCTGTGGAAAACAAAAATAATCGATTGTTTAGAAGTGTGGCAGAGATCTGGTGTGACCATATACATTTACAACTTCTGTTATTAGAATTTTACAGTCTTTTTTCTTATCTGTGAAATTAAAAACGGATATTCTGGTCCTAATTGTACAAAAGTACAACTTTAAAAATGATTCTTGTCTGGGTAGAAATACATATGAATTAAGGAGTCGATCACACAGCCATTTCTCTGCTGCCTGTGAGAGTGTTGGGACAGTTAGGAAACTTCAGAGATGGAGGGTGGTAAAGTCTTGTCTGACATAAAAGTCAGGACTGAACATGTGTACAAAGCATGAGGAACTCTTGGTAGAATGTGTGCAGAATGAACAGTTTTTACAAGTAGAAAACACCAAGGGAGAGGTAAGAGGGCTGGCAGACCAGGTTAGAAGTACCAATAACAGTAATTTTAGCAGTCTCAAATGAAGGTTACTGAAGCACATATGATTCTCCATGGCACTGCAGCTTTGAAGCCTGGATTAAACTCTTCATGAATAGCTAACAGTGGACTGTATGAACATTCATACAAAATATGATAATTTTCTAGTCAAGTCTTACCTACCCATTGTAAGTACATGCCCCAAAAGTTTCAAACTACCTTTGGTTTATGGCATTAAAAAGAGTTATTTGAAAGAAAGATCTATATTCATAAACTGATGTAAAAATTCAAGAATTCTAAAATCCATAAATACATTTTCTCCAAAAAGATATGTAGTTCTACCTGAAGAGGCTCCCCCTGCCATTATCACACACCTCAAAAGCAGTTAGAAAGAAATCATTGAAGGAAATGTAAAAGAAGTGAAAATGTAAGCATACATTGACAATACTTGTACAATTTAGTACATGAAATGCTAAAGTAATACAAAGTGTCATGAAATGAAATTTTTTTTAACAAAAATCAATATAAAAATGAGTATGTTCTCACAGTTTCAGAAAATGGGAAAGGACCCTGTAAAATATATGTTCAGGATGAATGACATCTTAATTGCTACCAAATATGACTCACAGCCTGGTGGTGGATAGTGCAATTCCCAGATGATAGCTAGTGGAAGATTGAGGACAAGACAGAGAGTGAATTGGTCAGTCTATGAACCAGAATATCTGTCTAAATAATTTTTAGTCTCATTTCATAGCAACGAATACTCTGCCTCAGTTTTGCAATTTGACTTGATGTGAACAGATCCCTCCAGGGGTTGTCAAACTGAGCTCACAGTTGGCATAATTCTGGGTTTAAATAACACTCCTCTTGTCTGTCAGACCAGTTCTGCCAGACCACTTTTGTGTTAAGTGGCTTTCTTTTCTGAAAACTCACAAAGGAGGCCAGAAGACCTTCCTCAAATTAGGTACGAACCTGGAAGTACTCTTCCAAATATTTTTCAGATCAAGACTTACGTGACTGAATTTATATTTAGGAAGTTGCTTGTGGAACTCTTCTCTCTGAGTACTCTTTATTTGAAAGACGTCTTAGTGGTGGGCATAATTTGGATTCTGCTAATGAAACATTACATCACTATTATACCACTACAATCTTCCAGGATATTTTAGTGAGCAATTGGGAGAATCTTCCTTCTCCTTTGCATTTTCGACTGAGAAACAGGGTCCATAAGATATCCTGAATTCTCTTATAGATGATCTTATCCAACAACTATCCAAGAAGCTGAATGGCCCAATTTTCTGGCAGGGCCAGAAAGTCTTACAAGAGCTCCAGAATAAAGCAAGGCATTTAAGCAGAAATGTTTTGTAAGCTTTGGAAATTTTCTTGGATAATGTATATATGTGTGGGCATAAACTTCACATTAAACTCTGCAATATATAGAACTGTGTCTTCCATAGCATTGCAAATCTAGCATGGATTTTCATAGGCCTTAAGATTTAAGAAAACATTCATGTAAGACATAGTCAAATAAAATATTTAAAAATATTTAGCTCTACATACACATATTATTGAATTGAAACTGTGCCCCACACACATTTTACAAGGGTTTACAATTCTCCTTCAAAGTAAACCCGTTTTAAAGTAGAGGTTTTTCATATTTATAACTGAAAGCTATGCTGGGTAATGTATAATATTCAAAGTGATTTTATTCCTTTTTGACTGTCATAGTTTACAGCAGCAGCAAACCACTTACATTTCAACATTTTCTCCTGACAGCATATATTCAGTTTTTGGTAAACTATCATAGAATATAAAAACAAAATTTTAGTATATCTATTTCATAGTTATTTAAGGACATCTGTTCTAACTGCAGCTCAGTAATATGATTTATCTATGCGCCTTTACATTCATAAGGGTTTCTTAGATTCATTAAAGTCAGCAATACAACACTTTTCAATGACTCTGGAAATCAGACTAAAAATGGTTAAGGGATGCAAAAAATTAAATTCACTTAGAATGTGGTTTATATATAAAATATTACTTTGATACATAAATCCACTATCTAACATGATTATACCCTGCCCTGCCTTGCAAAACATCAAAGGTATTTCAAAATTAAAGATACACAAAAAGCTGCCTTCTGGTGGTGCTGTTGCCATAGATTCCACCTAAAGGACACAAATGTATAAAATGAAGAAAAATTTGTAAGAAAATACTTCTTATTTATCTTTGAAAAACATAAGAGAAAGCAATTGATACTACTGATTTAAAGATTCAGAAAGATACAACATAGAAACACATGTAAGCATGAAAGTTTAATCATGACAAGAATTTCAAGCTGTCCTTAATTTCTTGAATTCCAATATGAGGATTATTTCAATTTCTTTTCTATATACTGCACTGCTAAAATCATTTACCTATGCAACTGGAAGATGGCTACAGATCTGTATCTATATATATATATCTATCTATCTCGATAACCTTTTCTGCAGTTTGTACATCCAATTTTGGAAGGATTGAGCATTTAAAAATTCTCTTAACTCAAATGATAGTGGTACTAAAGATCAGGGGAATAAAAACAAATATGCTTTTATTCTATACATATACTTTTTACATAATAAATATATATAAGGAATAGACATACATATAAGAAACACTTCTTTATAAAAACTGTAAGCTGATGAGTTTACTAGTATTGGGGGATGAAGGGATTGAGAGCAGCCCTGTGGAGGAGGACTTGGGAGTATTGGGGGATGAACAGCTAGACATGACCTGTCAGATCAGAATGCCAATTGTATCCTGGGCTGCATCCAAAGGAAACACTGGCAACTGGTTGAGGGGGGGAATTCTGCCCCTGTGAGACCCCACCTGGGGCACTGTGTCCAGCTCTGGCGTCCTCAGCACCAGAAAGACAATGGACCTGCTGCTCTGAGTCCAGAGAGGGGCTGCAAAAATTATCAGAGGACTGGAAGACCTCTCCTATGGAGACAGGCTGAGAGGGTTGGGGTTTTCAGCATGGAGAAGAGAAGGCTCTGGGAAGGTCTTACTGCACCCATTTGGTATCTAAAGGAGGCTTTACAAGGAAGATGGGGACAGAGTTTTTAGCAGGGCCTGTTGTGGTAGGACAAAGGGCAACAGTTTTAAACTAAAAGTGGGTAGATTTAGATGAGATGTTAGGAAGAATGTTTTTACAATGTGAGTGGTGAGGCATTGGAACAGGTTGCCCAGAGAAGCTGTCAGTGCCCATCCCTACNATATATATATATATCTATCTATCTCGATAACCTTTTCTGCAGTTTGTACATCCAATTTTGGAAGGATTGAGCATTTAAAAATTCTCTTAACTCAAATGATAGTGGTACTAAAGATCAGGGGAATAAAAACAAATATGCTTTTATTCTATACATATACTTTTTACATAATAAATATATATAAGGAATAGACATACATATAAGAAACACTTCTTTATAAAAACTGTAAGCTGATGAGTTTACTAGTATTGGGGGATGAAGGGATTGAGAGCAGCCCTGTGGAGGAGGACTTGGGAGTATTGGGGGATGAACAGCTAGACATGACCTGTCAGATCAGAATGCCAATTGTATCCTGGGCTGCATCCAAAGGAAACACTGGCAACTGGTTGAGGGGGGGAATTCTGCCCCTGTGAGACCCCACCTGGGGCACTGTGTCCAGCTCTGGCGTCCTCAGCACCAGAAAGACAATGGACCTGCTGCTCTGAGTCCAGAGAGGGGCTGCAAAAATTATCAGAGGACTGGAAGACCTCTCCTATGGAGACAGGCTGAGAGGGTTGGGGTTTTCAGCATGGAGAAGAGAAGGCTCTGGGAAGGTCTTACTGCACCCATTTGGTATCTAAAGGAGGCTTTACAAGGAAGATGGGGACAGAGTTTTTAGCAGGGCCTGTTGTGATAGGACAAAGGGCAACAGTTTTAAACTAAAAGTGGGTAGATTTAGATGAGATGTTAGGAAGAATGTTTTTACAATGTGAGTGGTGAGGCATTGGAACAGGTTGCCCAGAGAAGCTGTCAGTGCCCATCCCTACAAATCTTCAAGGCCAGGTTGGATGGGGACCTGAGCAACTGGGTCTAGTGGAAGGTGTCCTTGCCCAGTAGTAGAAGGGATGGATTAGAAGACCTTTAAAGGTCCCTTCCAAAGCAAACTATTCTGTAATTCCATGATTTTAAGTTTTACAGAAAGAGAATGCATGACTAAAGAATTTTTCATTTCAGCTAACTATTTGAATAGTGGCACAACATTGCTACTCTCAAGTCTTCTGGAAGGTTGTAAGCATATCAAAATATACTGACATTTAACATCAGCATACTAACCCCCAACTACTCTTTCAAAAGCTTCTGTGTTAAAACAATGTGGGGTGATTAAATAATCACCTCCATTAACAAATGTTGTTGACAACCTTCTTAGGTATCAAAGGTCTACAAAGTAAATTATCACCCTCACATAGATATTCTGCATTTTGCAAATGTTGTAACAGAATTACATCAAGTAGTGTTAAACACACAAGTCCATATTCATAAAACTTCCATCATATCTGTGAATAGATGGTGCTCTGGCTGATATCTCAGCAAGGAAAATATGAAGTGAAACAGGAGATTCTGGGGGCTGACTGACACTGTACTGGTACAGAGCTGCTCTCCATAAAGGCTGAGGTAAATGGGTAGAGAAGACCTGGAAAGCTGAATTTCTTTGTTTTTGTGAGGGATTAAGTGGTTAGTCTTTATCTGAGAAAGATTAGGTTTCTTTCCTAAGTTACCCATCCTTGGAAATTAGGTTCTTGCCATTTAATCTTAAACCCTCAATGTCCACCTTGCAAAATGCAGAGGAGAAACCTGACAAGGCTGAATGTGTAAGGCACACCAAACTCTTCAGTCAGCTGAATGAAATCTGAAAAGCTCTCTCAAAGACAAAATCTTGCCTTTTGTACTTGTATCATGTAGAGAAAGATGGCCATAAAGGGCTCTTACAAAAAACTAAAACTATATTAAATCGCAATTTATATTACTAACCTATTATATCTAAACACTTGTTTTAGATTGAAGTTACAGAAGTTGATCAAGGCAGTAAGATCAAAGAATAGTCTTTGCAATCACATCGTGCTTCACCGAATACTGCAGCAGTACATTTTCTTTAAATGTAAAATGTTTTAGTCCTGTAATTTGTATTAACCAAATCTGACGTGTCTAAATATTCTTATCAATTTCCTTATAATTAAAGTACTAAAAAATTAATGAGACTGCTATTCTCTATGTTTAATTGAGTTCCATTTGTCTGGTCTTGCAGATTTGTACCATGTTTGAGCCTATTTAATAAGTACAGAGAAAACACATTGGAAATATTAAATTAACAAAATGTGTAATGGAGATGTATATCAAATGGTTAACACCAACTAATGTTTCTCTGATATCCTGCAAAATATTATTCTGTAAATCAAGTTCTTATTTGTACAATTACCCACTTACCAATAAATTTCTTCTCATTTGAAACCTTCATTTAACAGGGTACTCCAAAGTCCCAGCACAGTGGTGATCATTCACTATGGAAAGTTGCTGCTACAGGCCTTTGTTTGGACTCTGTAGAACCTTGAGTGTAATTTGCACCTAATGTTTTAGAGTGTTTACTCTGTAATAGTTTCTATTGGGGCAACACAGCTGTGTTTACTCTTCTAACATTGGATTTGCCTCAGACTTGTGCTGTGTGCTTTACTTAAGCCACATTCATTGTTTATTACTGCTTCAACTGTAATAAAATAACAGCTATATTGCTGATATATAAATGGAATATGAGGTTATCTAGTTTTACAGCAGCTCCTGCTCATACCTTTATATAGTTCCTGAAATGTTATTCTGTGCTTTCACACATTCAATACTTTTTGGTAGACTGCAACAAATACTCTGCTTCTTATAGCAGTACTGTCACATAGTGCAGCTGTGTGTGATTCTGTACCACTTTGTACCAGGAGAAATAATGATCCAAGGTGTAAAATACATAATGATCACATACACTCAGAACTACTGCAGTTTTTTGCTGCTTTCTCCTGCTTCAGTTCTTTAAACATTTAGCTTTTCAGTAATGGGACTTTATCATTGTAAAAAGCAATTATTTTCCATTACTCACACTGTAATGCAGCTGCTGACTGGTATATCTGGGTTTCGTTCATTTTGGAACTATTTTTAAGTACTCTATCACACACCTGCAGGTTGTCAGCCATTATTGTGACAAACTGTACAGCCTACATGATTATTCAGGATTCTAGGAAGGAATGTATGTAATAGATTTGCCCTTTATCCATGGTGGTACTAGAGAACATGCTGGAAGTGTGTGTGTGTCTTGGTTAAATGTTTTACTTGATAAATTCTAAGAGCCTTTGGTAATGATATCTTAAATTTCAACTCCACTAAAAGAAACTTTAGTATTTAAGACCCCTGAGAAAATATTGTGGGTTTAGGCTTACTGGTGGGAAACAAGAGTTGCAGGCTGTTGTATCATCATCACTGCTTATACTTATGTTGACATTGCAGCAATTGATCTGTGAGGTGCTCAGCCCATGGGAGATCCCAGCATCCTCTAATTCTTCATTTTGTTGTCTCTTCATGCTGGCCAGCACCTGTAGTTCAGATGAACTCAGTCTACCTGACTGGTACTTCTTCCTGTCATACTCCTGTGAATAAAATGGAAAAATCAACAATATAGACAGGATCACCAAACAGAATAGATGAATGAAACCCAGAGAGACCTTGGAGACTCTCTCAGAAAATCTTCAAGAAGCTTCAATACTGAAAGAGAAACAGAATGTTTACTAGAAAAAATTAGTTAGCAGATTTCTGTTCAGCTATGAGGATCAGGCATATTTACACACTATTATAGGAAGGAAGAACACCACAAACATTGAAATAAACTGCAGTTTTGATCCAGGGCATTTGGTGAAGTTGCTGTTCCACTGCAATTAAAACAGAAGATAATAGCAGGCTTTAAGAAGTTCAAAAATACATTAGCTATTAAATGCAAATCTTGAATTAAACCCAATCCCACAGTTATCACAGTATCATCAGCACCATCAATATAACATTTAGTTATTGGTCACAGCATAACATTTCTCTGGAAAGCCAGGTCAACAACAATTTCAAAGGTTATTCTGACAATTTGCTAATGTATGAGTTTTCAATTAAATTTCAACGTCTTTTAACTTTCCTTCAAATCCACTGGTTGAATTGTTAATATAACCCTAGTTGTTATATCAAACTTGATTCACAGGCCAAAAGCTGCAAACACATACTAACCATTTTGCAGTTGGTACTAAAGCCTCATTCAAAACCTTAAGATAAGATAAAGTCACCCAACTTGCTGTTGACACTATCTTTGTTTGAAGAACTCCTTTAAGAAAAGCTTTCCCCTTTTTAAAGGGTCCACACAGATTGCTCTTTCACAAAGAAACAGGTCTAACACTTGAGGCATCTAGTTTTGGTTCTAAATGTAAGTACCAAGCATTTCTGCTTGAAAAGTGAATCCAGGCAGTGACCAGGATTTGAATGGATTTAGATCACTGGAATATTGGCCTTTGGGCTACGAGACACTGTGTAACAGCATCCCAAAGAGGGACAGAGCTTTGCTTCTAGTGAAGAGAATGGAGCTTTTAGTCCAGGAGTGTATCATATTCTTGGCAGAAGTGAGGATGTCTCAGTCTCTTTTGCTGTGAGAAGGCACTGGGTAACTGAAGACCTCAAGAACACACACAGATCAGCAGTACAAGTGATACAAACACTGACAGCTTTTCCTGCTATGAAATGCAGTGTGCAATGTTAGTGTGACTTCGAGGGGTACACAAGTCACCTTACCACCAGAATTCATATTAAAATTATGATTATAACTACTTTGATTTCTTCTTATGCATGTAAGATACAAGGTACAAGAAGATGACAGAAGATACAAGGCATAAGATGACAGAAGCAGTTTGCACAGCTACCCTTCCTTTTTACCCCTGGCTTATGAGGTCCAAGCTTCATTCCTGGATACTGTGATTATTACTACAATTTTTAATCCTAAAATAATATTAGATGTTTTCTCTAGACCCTTTCTGAATGCCTGTCACTAGCTCAGTGACTATCAGTCATTTGCTCACCTCACCTGAAGCTCGCTTTCTTACAGGGCCTGGGGACCCTGCTTTGCTCTGATGTATCCGTATTCTACCAGATCTGCAGCTGCTGTAACTTTTATTGATCTTACTGAACATGCTGATTTCCTGTTAATTTTCCTATATATAAACCTTCTGCAGTTATTTGATTATTATAAGAGAAGCTTTGGCTTATCTTTCTTCCCACATATAATTGGTAGGCAGCCATTAAACTGACAGAATGAACTGGTGTTATGCAGAATAAAAGCACTAACTACTGAAAGAACTCTTTTTCTCATTACCTTTTTAATAAAAGCACAAAATTTGCCTAAACTTGCTTTTCTTTTCCTTTACATCTATGAAGAAAGATGCATAGATTTTTGGAATTATTACAGCACAATTCTAAACATCTGATATTCTCCCACCCCTCCCCAGCTTATTTCAAATTGTCATTCTGTTTTCTTTTCCTGTAGTGGTCTCCTTCTGAAAATAACACACTCAGAAAGGAGAAGAGATGCTACGACCCATTTCTGTGTTAAACATCCCCTACAATAAGCTAATGAAGGAGAAATAGTTTGGATTATTTATTCTTCAGCTTCAGATGACTATTACCAAAAAGCCTCTTCTCAAATATTATATTGCCTTTGTTGGTTTTCAAAGAGAGAATTTGAAAACTGAATTTGAAATTAAGTTAACTTTGTAATTTAGGAGAATCTTTTGATGTAAGAAGTAATTTTGCAATACTCGTAAATTTGTCTAGAATTAATATTTCATTAGTAATTAAAAGCTTATCTTGTCTATTTGCATATCCTTCCCTTACAATAAAGTATTTTTATTAAGCATTTAAAACTTTTGCTAGATTGACAAAACCTGTTGTTTAAAGGATCTTTTTTTCATACATAATGACATTTGCATTCTTCTAGGTTCAAATGATTTATTGAGAATTGTTTGAATGTAGTTATACGTGTGGAAAACTTTAATTACCAGCTATCTACATGCCTGCAATATTACCCACAGGGCTATACTTCTTTCTTAATTAAAAATATTTGAACTTAATAATAGAGAACTCTATTAAAACATGAATAAAACATTGCAAGAAACCAGGTCCTTAAAGCATATTAAGCAGCAGGCAAATCAATTGCAGAAGACTTGGTGAAGCATTTTTTTTCTTTACTAGTCCTCTGTATGAGCACAAAAAGAAGTGTCAAAGAACTCCAAGGAAGGGCTTCTGTAAAATTTATGACTTGATCACATGAAGTGTTAGACCTAGATCTGCCAGAATCTTATGTTTCATACCAATAAAACAAAGTCTGTAGCTAATGAGTTTCTATACATTAATAACAGGATTTGTTCTTGAAAAAAAGTACTTACAAGCAACAAATCACATGTGCAATATATTTGCAGCTACAAGTGCAGTATGGTAATAACCTTATTGTCTAAATTAGCAATCAACTACTGCAATCCACCTAGAGAGTCTACATTTAGCTGTGTTTTACAGGACAAAGTTGCAGACTGCATTAAACACTGATAATATCTTTCAGGAATGTAATACATGTATAAATTCATTTATTATCGATAAATAGGTTGCAATTATGATAAGTAATAAACATACTTGAACTTTAAGTGGAACAATTTTCTAAGACTTGAAAGTATCAGGAAGCAAGGAATACATTTAATTGCAAAGATGTAAGTAGATATTGGAAAACAAAAGAATTAAATTTCTATAAACTATAATAGGAGGGAAAGGGAATGCAAAATATAAACAAATTTTATCATACACATTCACTGCATATTACCATCTCTAAGAAAAAGAGAATCAGATTATTGGTATCAACTGGGGCTTTTCCTATCACTGAAAATAACAGAAACATTATCTTCTTTCCAAATAAATATGAACCCATGCATTGCTTTCTTCATGTTCTACATCACTAGTGGCAATTCTATTGTCTTTTCCAGATCATAAATACATAGAACATATGCTGCTATTTGTAGGATTTTCTCTGCTTTTAAATATTTTTCCTTTTCATAGCCTTTAAAATCACCGGCCACTGATATTTCTCATGATCATAAAGTCTCAGCACTGTTTCTGATTTTCACTTGCACTACTGTGTTTCATTCCCCTTGCTCCTCTCTAATCTACTTCCTTCCCAAAAGAAACAAGTCTCCACAACCTTCTTGGAAAAGGATGTTCTGTTTTTATCAGGAAAAGCGCAGGGCCTTCACCAATCCAATAAGCTACTTGCAGGTTACAGGAAGAGATTTCCAGAATCCCCAGTCTGAGAAACAACCTCACAGCAACATGAGACACATAAACCCAGCCCCTGCACCAGTGCTAAAAGAGGCTCATTTCCCAAAAAGCACTGAAGCATCCATGGCAGGGCAGGATGAGCATTTCCTCATCACAGACACACAGAAAAGCTGAACACACTTTCCTAGACACTGTTCTTTAATCTGGTGTCTAATTTGGGCTCCTCCCAGCTCGGTGCCTGGATTTCCATACTGTCAGTTCACTGCAGGGCTGTCCATGCTCAGCAGCCACAGCAGCCCCAGCCCAGGCAGGCCGGTAGAACCTTTCTGTGGGAAAGCCCTGCCCCAGCAGCAGCAGCAGCAGCAGCCGCCAGGTCCCATGGAAGACATCACTCCTGCTTCCCCTTTCACTGCAGGGCTGTCAAATCAGGTAACTGAAATTAACTCTATCAACACGTCACAGAAATGCTACAGACCAAAATTCCCCCATCAGAATGACAGCACACTCCCTTTCCTACAGCAGATGAGACAAACTACAAGGATGCAAAAATTATAGATGTCCATTTCCTTCATGTAAATGAGGTACATAGTCCAAGACATTAAAGTAGAAAAATTTTTCCAAAAAATGTGTAACTACTTCATAGAGCCCCCCCAAAAGAGAAGAGTCTATTCTTTTGGTCCCTAGAGGTGTGCAAAACCTGGGGACCAACGATATTATAAGAAATTCGAGATATATTCAAAGTATTAGAAAACAAACCCCACTCTTACAATAATGACCAGGCAGTAGTTCAATTCAACATCCCTGGCTAAAATAATCCAACAAAATGTCACAAACCAGCAATCCTGGGACTAAATACCATAAATCTACTAGACCTGTAAGAGAGATACCTGCAAGAGAATATGATATACAGCCATGAAGTAGGAAGTGGCACAGGTAAGAATATCAATTAAAAAAAATTATTAATTGTTTTTTATAAAAAAAGGAAGAATAAGAAAGCACCAGGAATGAGACAATGCACTCAAAAAAAAAAAAAAAAAAAAAAAAAAAAGAAGATACATATTTTTTCCCACAAATAGCAGTTGAAGTTTAAAATTCACTGTCACAAGGCAAAGGCCATATAAATGCAAAAAGCAAACACACAGATATGTGGAAAAAATTCCACCACCAGTTATTCACCACAGACACCACCTTTCCTGAAGAAATGGCTAAGGTAAGGACTGCTGGAAGGAAGCCTGCAGGGCCCTGCTGCTGAGGCAGTACCGGGTGCTTTTTCTGTCCTTGCCCTGTTATGGTCCCCAGCCATCTATGGCTGACTGCTGGACAGAAGCTGCTTCATGCTGGCTCTCAATAGCATAATTTATCATTGCTCAGGGCTGACACAGAGAGACCATAAGTACCCAAATTAACATTCCTCCGGTGGTCATTTGTTAATACAGCAACTTAAAATCTGCCAGTTTTCCTCTGTAACCTTTCAGCCTCGAAGTATTTTCTAACTCATATATTTCCAAAATGTGAGTTGCTCAATGACACATCTTTTTATCTACAAACCCTTGTGATTTCTGTTATATTTAGAGTATTATTTTGTGTGCCACAAACCTCTACAAAATCAACTTTCAACTGACTGAGGACGGTAAATGCTGTTATGATGAAGTCAGAACATACCTGAATGAAGGATGTACTATTAATCACTTCATGCAAATGGGTATATATAATTTAGCTTCTCTATACAATCTAGTAATTTAATTTCAAAGTAAAAATCACTTACACTAGTCTGTGCTGTCAGACATGAATTTTCTTTTGAGACTTCCTTGAGAGATGTTTTACTGACAGATCTTTCTAATTGATCTGAAACTCCTTCATATCTTTCAGTTTCTTCAGATACATTTCTAATTACTCTAAAGGATTTGGATTTACTTTGAGTTGGAGAAAGAGAAAGAATAGGCTCTAAACTTTTCTGAAAGCTAATAGATTCTGTTTTTCTCATAGTAGAACTCTGTGGTCTTGGTAAGACGATCTCTTCCAAATTATATTTGCTGTGTTCCTTATTCTTCCAGTATTCATTTCTCTGTAACATCTTATTTAATGCGTTCTCTTTAAAAACTGCTGAATCAGATGTTCCTTGTCTACTGTGGCTGTTCTCAATGTTCTCAGTATCCTCCATGAGTTCACTGTTGTCATCCTAAATTTAGGAAACAAAGCAAGAATAGTTGGTTCTCTCTCATAATCACACAATTCAGTTTTACATAACCTTAACACTTCAAAATCTCTCTTTAATCTCTGCTTCCTGTTTCTAAAGTTACAAGGATTCTGAAAAACAGCTTCTTTTCCTGACAAATACACTGACTATACCATAAACATATTCTTACATCTGAAGCTAATTATTCTTTTCAAAATGTCAGGCCAAATTTTGAATGTTGGTAACTTCCCAAACCTGTCTTATCTGAAAATCATAATTTTAATAGAATTTATTACAATTAAGCAAAAGAGTCCATGACAAAATTAAGCAAAGAATCCATGACAATCTTGTCTTTCCATTGAATTATTAATATTCCATATTTTCACATTGCATCTTCAACTTAAATGTAGAAGAAATAACTCCTGCTGAGATCACTTTGCTCTGCTCTGGTAATCATATGGTACTGAATATCATATTAATTACCATTTGAATACCATTTAAGAATTTTAGAGGTTAGTTTAGTAACCTTATATCCATACTTCTAACAATGTCTCTGAAAAATATGCAATGAATCAAGTATATGGTGTCCACTCATACCCCATCTCAACAACAATGAGCAGGACTGAACAGATGGAAAGAGAAATAATGCAGGAGTGCATCTAGTGTTTGCCTCAGAGTTCTTCTTCTCAAGAAAGAAAGGATGAGAGTGGCCTCATCTTCATCTCGTGGTGCTGCTCCTCTGCCATATGTTCCCACACAGGATGTAAGGCAGTATCACCTGCAATGTGCCTCTCACAGCTGAGGTGCAATCCTGCTGCACATGAAAGTGATCCAAGATTGCTACTGACTTCAGTGAGTCCAGGATTACACAGTATGAAATGTACATTCAAAAAGATAATCCCTCAGTTTTATTAAAGGTACACATTTTGGAAATGTATAGTTTTATTCCCTCATTTATTTTGTAAAACAGTTAAATTCAGTGCATCCTGCTATTATGCAACTCAGTTACATTTTATTTCTCTGCTGTGAGCTACAGATTCAAATGCTAAGAAAAGGATTTTATAGTTAAAAGTGAAATATACTAGAATGTTCATAAAGGTAGGAGCTTTGAAAGTTATTGAAATGACAAAATGAAATTATTGCATGCACTGACAGTTCAGCAAATTTCTATATAGGATCAGATGATACTAGATAGATATACTAAAAAATTGTTTCTTTCCTTTCATTAATTTCATTTCTGGAAGTTTTCCACACTGCAAAAGAATTAAAGGTGGTGATGCTCAGACAGGAAATACAGCAGAAATACCAATAACCAAGTGACATTTAAAAGCTGGAATTTTGTCACTCACTTTAAACAATGTCAGTGAGAAAAACCAGTCTCCATTTACAGTTTTAAAAGCCACAATGAAGACTTATTTACAGCTGAATTCTTCAGCAACCATAAAGGACTTGGATCTCACTCAAATCTATGATGCAGGCTTCCCTAAAATCTTTTTTCTAGTAATGATGCACAGTTCTGGCAGCTCTCTGTTAGCACAGGGGCTGACAGAGTTCGGTTCCTTTTGTCAACTTGTTACACAGGGTACACATGCATTGAGTCCTACATCCAGTTAGACACAGCAACCTGACAGAGACAAATCTACCCATTGGTATATGGGGAAAAGATGATTTATCCTCTCTGTCTGGCTTGAAGACAGAATCTCATCCTAGGAGTTTTAGGATGAGGACTGCTCTATCAAGAGTTACATGTACAAAGTGGCCTACCTCCTCACTGCTGTCAGTTCCTTCAGAGCTATCTTCAGTTTCTGTTTTCTCATACTCCCCGTTACTGTCTAGCTCCAAATCCAAGGGGAGAACATAACTTTCTGGTGATCTATTTGAACACTTTCCATAAGGAGCTGATCGAGGTTTTGATGAAAATGTGAAAATCTCTTTATTATTCCTGTGGTGATCAGCTGTTTCCCTGCTGTCATGTTCAACAGAGGCATTCTGGGCTGAGGGTAAATTACAGCAGGCTGAACTTCCAGTAACTTCGAAGTGCTCCTTCCTATCCAACTGAATAATCTCAGTGAAGCACTCTGGAAACATCCATTTATCTGAAACATACAATTTCAATGCCAAATATGTAAATTGTGAACTACTCTGATCATTCTCATTTTCTCAGAAAGTTGTACAGCAAAGTAAGTTTTTCTAATACAGGAATATGCTGCCTATCAAAGAAGAGTAAGAGTGATGAGAAAACAGTGAAAAAGATCAGGTTGCTTTCAGAGTGCAACAAGGTTAATCAAAACATTTCTAATCAGAGCTCAAAAAGTATACAGGCTTTGGTACAGGACATGCAAGCCTGCCATTTGCAAACCTGAAACTATTTAGCCATCAAGATTGGAAACCCACAACTGAATTTTATTCTAGGAAAGCACAATTTTATTAACTATGGCCATTGACCTTTTCTATAGGCATTTTTTTGTGTCTGACACTTAAAAAATAATCACATATTGGTGGGAAGTTCATAATATTAAAATCTGCTCCTTCTTTATTGCTGAAATTCCACACTTCTACATTAAACGTATGGTTTAAATCTCAATTTCAAATTACTGTTCTGATAAAAAAGAGTGACATGAAAAATGTATAAAGATATCTGTTTCACCAGGTTTCCCTGAATATAGCCACAACTAATCTGACAATTTTAAAACAAACAATAAACAACAGGAATGGATTTAAAGATTGATTGAACCAGATACACTTGGAAAGACCATTTTTATATTTTTATTGTTAACTTATATTTTACTGTTTGGAATGATGGTATAGAGAAAAATGTCAATTTGATTGATTACAACCAATCTCAAATAGCATCTAAGAAAAGGAGAATTGCTCAAGTATGCAATACTCCCTTATCNACAACTAATCTGACAATTTTAAAAAAAACAATAAACAACAGAAATGGATTTAAAGATTGATTGCACAGGATACACTTGGAAAGACCGTTTTTATATTCTTATTGTTAACTTATATTTTACTGTTTGGAATGATGGTATAGAGAAAAATGTCAATTTGATTGATTACAACCAATCTCAAATAGCATCTAAGAAAAGGAGAATTGCTCAAGTATGCAATACTCCCTTATCTTCATTAAAGGTAGTGTGGTGTGGATTATTCACTAGATAATGAAACTTTCCAGCTCCATAAAACAAAGTTACCAGCAACCATATTAAAAAAATTCAATGAAAAAATACTAAAAAACATAATAATAAAATAGCATTGCAATAATAAAATGCTTGCCATCACAGAAGGCAGTAAGTTTAGTGTGGTATTTTGTGCTTTACTGTGATATTTTACTTTTAGTTTTGTTAGAATTACCACTTCAGGCACATTCAGCAGTTTGAGGGGGTGGGAGGAAGTCTGAATCACCATAAATGAAGGGAAAAGAAAGAAGAATGAAATGCCAGGAGAAACAGCTGTCTTCTTAACTGGGTTGCTGTGGTTTTTCCAGTTTACTGAAGACAGCTAGTAAAGCTACCAAACTCCAGTTAATATCCAGGAACCAGCGAAAAGCAGGGACTTGATGTATCTTGTATGATCATGGCTTGCATCTTCTTGTTCCAGAAAAGACCATTTTTCAATCTCTGCATGAAGACCATCTTTAGTAAGAACTCCCAAGGCTTTTCAAATAAACTCTTGTTATATTATAAAATTGTTCTAGTTTAAAACAATGTAGTAGATTGTGCTTTTAATTATTCTAAGCCTTGAAAGCTGAACATGCAAGTGATTCCATTTATTTTACAGATATTTTGGATTAGTTTTTCTAAGAGCATCAAGAAATGAGTGAGACTACTCAAAACTTTTAGGAAACACCCTTTACTGAGTAAACAAAATGACTTTTAGTTCTGATTTATAACTACAGGTTCTTCAAAGGAGGATATTGGAGCAGAATTCTTCAGTCTACTATCATTCAAGATTGTGTCACACTCCTCTGATAACATATTTTTCATAGGCAATTGCAATTACATATGAAGGGTAGTACACAAATAAAACAACTGAAATCATAAGAGAAAACATGAACATTTTACAGATTTTTTGCTTTTGCTATATTTTACTATGTATATAAGCTGCCTTTATTAAACAACCATTTCCCCCATAAAAAGGAAATGAGAAGAGGGATCTTTTCATGAACTTTTCAAGTGAAGCTGAACACAGTACTTGGATGTTCAAGATCAAAGACTCAGTAACTGTTTCTTTCCCAACTGATTCTGTGACCTGACATGATTTAAAAACTCTGTCCTCTGTCACACCAAATCAGTATTTTCAATGACTCAGTTATTTATCCCATAGGAATCCAGACCACCAAGACCGAGATTGTTTTGAAAGTCTTTGGCCCTGGAGATGCTGCCTTGTTCACAACTGCAGAAAGTGCTATGCAGAAATGCCACAAAAATATTACTTATCCCCAAACTTCAACTGGACAACTCTTCTGGATGTAAAGAATCTTTTTCCCAGCTATTTCAGTTGCTAAGTCAAAAATGCTGTTTACCCTTTTTCCTAAGGCAATGATATTAAAATTTTTAAGTTGCTGCATTTTTAAAAAAAAACCCCAAAAATCTATCTACAAAAGTTACCTAGCTAAGAAACTTCTTGTATTTTTTCTTATCTCCACACTTTGCAGTGTTCTGACCAGTCTGGCACCCACCCTTCCAGTTTAATCTAGACATATTTTATTAGGTTTCCCTGGCAGTGTCTTGACTAACACCAAAACACATAACATACACTCCTTTAGAATTCAGGAGGTCTTTTACCCATCATACTATTAGATTTGACATGTCTCATGCTGCCTTCGTGGTTTACAAATATGCACTAATAGCTCAGACCACTGTAAACAGCCCTCTAGGGTAGGGTTATACACTTAGTGTACAACCCCCCTCAGGATAATTCACTAATTTTCATGCAGAAAGGACTGGGAAAGAGTAGAGAGAACTGGCTTAATATTTTTGTCTACTCACTATGTAACAATCCACTTCCCACATTGCAATCTCACCTGTTTTATTCTCATTCTAGAATAACTTCCAATGCAGTTGTTGCTATTTAATTTGTAGAGGACATTACAGATAAAATTTTGTAATGAATTCTGAAGGAAACAACGTGATGAATCACTTGCTTTTTAAGATTTTAAGTCAATTTTGAATGAAGCATCAAAACATGGAAAAGAAATCTTAGAGTAACAGTTTTTGTCAAGTGTTTAGAGAACATGAGACAATTAGAGCCTTAAACTCCTGACTTCTACTTCTGGCTCTGCCTCAGGCATCCAAAAATTTCTTACACTTTAGTCACCATTGTAATATCTTGCCCAGACCAGAAGGAGTTCAGAAATATGAAGAACTACTTTAAAATAATTAGTATCTGTATAATATTAGCCTGAATATTCTGCCTTTTTAGTCTAAGCCACCCTGTAAAGAACTACATTCATTTCCAGAGTTGTTGAAGAAATATTCTTGAGTTAGGAATAAGTCAAACCCAAACACTCATTCACATAGCACAGTACTGATTCTAATGAAATATCCAAGGGGAAGACAGAAAAGTCTGGATGATTTGAAGATGAGATTTTATGCTGGCTACAGAGTTCAGTAACTTCTGTAACCTGTAGTTGGTGTAGCACTTTTTTACTAGTCCAGAAGGTACAGGCGGTTTTGGACCAAAAAAAAATCCCATTACCTCTCCAACAAAAACTATACTGGGATTTCTTTTTAACTCATAATTTCCATGTCCATTGTAATGAATAATTTGGAGTACATTCTGAGAAAAATATGCAAACTACTATCACAATCACTAATCACAACATTGCAGTAAACAACATAAATGCAAGAATGATCACCTTAACATCTAATTAGCTCCTCTACACAGTCAGACTTATGTTAAAGCTTCTAATCACAGCCTAACATGTTAATGAGGGTTTCAGCATTGAGTAAATAAGATTGGCATAAACAGTGTTCACTCATTTTATTTCTTCTCTAAGGTCAAGTTTATCCCACTTTGGAAGAATTCCAGAACAAAACCTAGAAGAGGACTTTCCTTGGTGAAGAAGTGGCTTATAGGAAGCTCCTCAGAAAAAATAAATGAAGAAATCATTAAGTCATCTACATACAACTAGATAACTTCATGTGTTGAAAAGAAACTGAAATCTGCAGACTGAGCTAACAGTGACAAGCGATGAAAATACATGGAAAGAAGTTTGTAGAATTGTACCTTACAAACACATTTATCTGCCTATAAATACAAATAAGATTATAAAGAAACAGTTTTCATTCCTGCAAACACAAAAAGCAAAAGAGCAGATTTTACACATATCTTCCTCCCTCAGTTCTCTGCCTCTAAATTTATGAGAGGGCATTTAGACAGGCCAGTCTACTGCCCTAAGAAATGTCTTTTCATATCACTTGTATTTCCATAAAATAACAAGTGTTGATTAATTTTTCTAAAATTCTGGCACCAGATAGAGGTCCTGGTATTCTAGATGAAAAACAAAAATTAAGGTAAATAGGAAGGAATTAAAAATTTTTCCATGAGAACTCTATTTGCCTGGACATCTTGCATCCCTTTCAGTCAAATATGGAACACATAATAGCAATTCTGGATTACTGAAACTGCCATAGTATATAATCCCTTCTAAATATGCCCAAAGAATAAACACAATGGAAATCACTCACAATATGAAGGAAAACCTTGGTCAATTTTGAGCACATTTGAGTAGTCCAACCACTTTTCAAATTGGTGGCTATGCCTTCTAACAAAAAGTAACACTACTTTTTCACAGATACAGGGGATAGTTTTGCCACAATAATGCAATTCCCAGACTCATGCAAAAGAAGTTGATTGACACTGTATGACAAAAAAAATCCACACTTTTTGGCAGACAGGTGAGAAAGGAAAAAACCCAAAACATAAGATGAGGGGTCTCTGTGAATAAGAAAAGAAATAAATCACCACTGAACTACAAAGAAAACAACCCTTCCCCCCTCCTTTCCCCCTGATATTACATATGTACTGTAGTTAATATTCTCAACTCTTATCTGGGACAAGTAAAATTTCTTGTACATTTCATATTTGGAGACTTCAGTGTTAAATTTATTAGGGATTTAAAGAATAAATTATTTTTAGTTCTTTTCCTTCAATCATGAGAGCATGGAATTTTTCTTTTGATATTCATTCACTGCTCTGGTACTCTGCTTAATCCTGCAAATCTATCAATGCTCAAAAGCAATTCTGTTGCTGGGTGCTTAATTTCCATAATCCCCACAACACAGACATTTATTTTTTTACGTGAACTGCTTTTGGGTCCTTTGAAATTTACAACAGATAGTCCCTCACACCACATAGAACTGAAATGTAAAATAACATAAAATGAATACCATACCACTGGTTATCTCCCATGTGGGTTTGGCTGCATTTTTTAGAGCTAATCTATGACTGTTCTTGTCTGGTGATGGTACTTGTGGTGAGGTGAGCTGAAACTCTGCTTCTTCACTCACAGCTGTTTTCTGAGTCTCAGTTTCAGGTTCTGAAATGCAATGCAGAAATGAAATGCCTGTGAAGATTCATATTGTGTGCATATGGAGCATTGTACTGGGATGCAAACATCTTCTAAACAGCATGGGAATCTTGCAGGGCAGCAAGAACAGGGCCACCACAAGGAGGTAAAAATTTAACACTAGGTATGGAAGAAGGGCAAACCATAGTAATTATAAGAAACAGGCTCATGAAAATCTTCAAAACAATCAAGAACCACTGCAGCAGCTCAGTTATTTTCACAGCATGAGGAAAGAGGAGCATGTGTATAAATTGTGGCTACTGCCAGCAGGTGATGATCCCTGGTTCAATCACTCACAATAGGAGTAGCTACAGAGAGAATGAACATTATTCACCCTCATACAGGAGAATAAGTAATGATTTAATGAATATGTCTTTGGTAATTAATTAGGTAGATAAAGGATTAGAAAAACAAAGAATTAAGTCCTAGATTCAAAAGGCACAATCATGCAAAAATTTGGCAGTCTGAGAACTCTACATATTTTTGCTTTATGTTCTTACCATTTTGATATTCATTTGCAGTTGTTTGGAGAGTATTTCTTTTGCCTTCTTGATCTAAAGTATCATTGCATAGCCAGACTGACAGCTCCAATCTCTCAGTATCTGGTATGAACTCAGTTGGCATTCCTGAATTTTGACGTTGGCATGGTGTTTTGCTATCCAAGGCCTTTGTTACCTTGAAAGACATTATTTCTTGATGAAAGACAAAAATTTAACAGCTTTCAAAATACTGAAAAGTAAACACACATTACAAATTACACTTCTTTGGCAAAGATGTATTTCCAGATCTTTTTTTAAACACTATCTTTTCAGAAAACTTCATGGTAGGCTCTATTCAGTGTGGTATCTTCAATCTTTACAGTCAAGTAGCAGGCAGAGGTTTTTTTTTTCACTGAGTGAACAGAATGACACAAAGAAAAGGGAAAAAAATTAAAATTCACTATTAGAATAAAAAGACTAAAACTTGCAGTTATTCTAGACCTCAGGAGTCTTTTCTTCTTTGGAGAAAGGAATATAAGATTATGTCTTGACTTTCAAGTGACTTTCAACACAAGAATCTACTTCCTTTGGCTGGATCCCTTATTCTCAGTGTTAAACTGAGAACTGTAGTCCTGATCAGATTCCAAAAACCTGCATATTTGTTGCTGGCAGACTGGAACCAGGTGCTTTCCCTGGCATTGTAATTGACAGCATCACATGAGCTACTATAAAACTGACTATCAGAGTACCCTGAAATGTAATTTCTCCACTACATTATAGCTCTCATCATAAGGAAGAATGTTTACACACACACACAGTGAAATTTCAGCAGTCTAGAACAAAAAATTCAGAAAAATAAGAATGATAAGAAATCACAGAGTAATTTTAGCTGAAAGAGGCATCTTTATGTCTGATGCTGAAATTAGATCAGCCTGTTTCATTCAAGTTTTGATGTCTTTGGAAGTTTTGAAATTCTCCAATCTCTTGTAACTCTGTTGCAGTACTGAACCACTTCTTTGTTATATTTAGTCAGAGCCTCCCTGCAATTAGGGCTGGCTGCCCTTGGCCTTTTAGGGCATCTCTTAGAAGAGGCCTGGCTTCTCTACAGCCCTGCATTCCTTGAAAATAGCAACTAGATTTCCCCTAAGCCTTCTCTCCTGTGGGCTCAATGCCAGGTGCTGGAGCCAGCCATGCGTTTTCCTTTCCCTCCTCTGAATGTTACAGGATCTCAGGCACTGGAGGTCCATGACCTACCACAATTCTCTGGAGGTAGCCTCTGAAATAAACTTTTAGTTTAACTCCACTGCTTATCAATATCTTCCTTTGCAAAAGTGCCAACAGTTTTGTTGGAATTTAGCCCTTCTTACCTTTCCAGTTACCTTTGCATTGGTTCTTCTATTTGAAGATGGAGGTGGTCCAAGGATCTTTGACCCAAATGCAATATGTGACACATCTTGAGTTTTACTGTTGCATATGTTGCCTTGGCCTCTATTAACCAAGATACCTAAGTTAAGAAAAATAACAGTTAAAAAAAAATTACAGTACTTACAAACAATAAAAAAGTAGTATTTTTTTTAGAATCAACTAAAAGAAAAGCATTATGAATACTAGGCATATATAAAAATTATGTTCCTTTAAAGTGCACTCCCTAGAAATATAGGAATAGTAAATGCACATTTTATAAAAATGTGTCAACATAACAGCAAGAAACTTTTGGTCTATTATAGAGGCATATTTCTAATCTTCTTGCTTTAAATATTTATTTAAAAGTGGGTTATTTATAAACAAAAAAACCTGATTTTCAGGATTTCTTTAGAACTTCAATGAAAACCCAACTTCTGACAGGAAGAAAAAAGAACTCTAATTAGTAAATAACAGAATAAATAAATAATAACATAAAAAAATGGAGGCAAGACTGTCAAGGTATCAGTCACAGCTCAGAGAACTATTTACATGTAGCTTGCTTTTTGAAATTACTGAATCTACTGTATTAGCAGGGCTGAGCCCTAATATTGCAAATGTACTCTATTGCTGCTAAAATATTCTATCCTTTTCACATTTTGTTTTTACTGCTTAGACTGTGGATTTATTTTTATAAGTCTTTTAAAGCACAGAAATTGCCAACCAGTCTTCAAGACAAAATGTAAACATGGAATGCAGGTGAATGTTCTCAAAAAAATTAAAGAAGAAGGACAGTAAAATGGTTACACATTAATTTTACCATCAGGGTTGTAGACCTGCATGTACTATCTGTTTTTGTCTTTTAGAACTCTCCAAGATTGTCAGTGAATTCTCCTTTCCAGAGCTGATAAGAATGGTATCTTCACATTAATTTATATTTAATATTTACAATGTCCAAATATATTTTATTTCTACAAATTGTGTTAAATTGCTATCTCACTTTAGAGATTTGACACCTTCATGAAGCAATAAAGTAGAAACAAAATATTTTGCCGGTTCCCTTGAGCATTTTTCATAATCTTATTTCAAGATCAGCTTTATTTACTGTGTCATCAAGGAAATGAAAAACAGATCATGCACTAGCCACCAATATCATCATTTACTGTACTAATAAGCACAGAAGAAGCTACTTACTGCCATTACCTGACTCCCTTTTTCCTGATGTGACATTTGGTTGCTGTTAACAGCTGCCATTTCATAAAATCAGATGACCTGTCTTGATTTAACATAAATTTCTTTTTGCTGACTACCTTGGGATGTTGTTAGTTCCAATTAGAAAAGCTGATTTGCATTAAAATCTCTCTTAATGACCACATTAATTGACTGCAATTAATTACCTACATCTACACATAACAGTGTGTTGATGACATAATGAAATAATATGTATAATTAAAAGTGGGTGACACTAAAAATAATTTGGGCTTTTGAATATCAAATAAACAAAAAGTTTAGTGTATTAAAAGAACATTTTCCAATTAAAATGTACCTAAACATACCAAAGCTTCCAATTTCAAGTAGGCTAGCTTCTGAAATTTGAAAAAATATGTCTGTAAGGACACATGCTATGTTCATAAGGTGGGATTAAAAAAAAGATTAAAACTTAAACTGAAGACATTTCATCTTCATGCAGGTGAGGGATGTTATCATTAATTACTTTACCATATATTCCTAAGGGCTATGTATCTTTGTAGTCCAGATGGTAAAAACTGAGTCTTGTTTTAAATTAATAGTCATTTTTTCTGCTTAGATGCATCATTCACACTACTGTAATCATTTAAATTTTACAGTCCCTCATATTTTGACAATCCAGCCAAGGAGTTGTTTTTTTTTTTAATATATTCACTAAGAAATTGTATTACAGAGTTTCCCCTGCTATTCCAAAGGCAAATTTATAATCCAAATTTACAACAGAACTCTGGCTTGACTACTTGTAGGGCA